>CAMZMU010000043.1:27657073-28037615 GCA_947311845.1 Poa pratensis
TCAAAAACCACATAGCTTTGATGAGCTTCCTTGTAATCATTTCCGGGGTATCCACCTTGCCGACTTGGACCTGCATTGTTGTTGCCTCCCATATTTACCAGGTTAACCGGCTTTGTGGCTGCCGGCCTTGGAGCTCCTTCGTTCACCGGGGTTGCATTGGCTCCGGATAAAGGCGTATTTGGCCTGAAATTCGGTCTAGGAGCACCTCTCTGAGGTGGCCCTCTCTGACCTTCCGCCTGGATGCGATGATGCCAGCTACAATTCCGAGTTGAATGATTGGCCGGCTTGCGTGGGTCTGTTGTGTGATAACGGCAAGGCCCATCTATCATTGCCTCAAAAGTTAAAGGTGGACTCGGTCCATCCCACACTTTCTTTGGCCAAGCACCTTGATTCGGCCTCCAGCTGGCCCTCATTTTTTGGTCTCTGGCTATCAGGATGATCCATATTTACTGCAGCAACCTGGTCTGAGCCGTATCTGTAATCCGGATCTCTCCTTTTATAACCGAATTCATGTCGGTCACTGGGCCTCAATGGTCCTGTTCGGTTTTAACCGGTTGCCTCCTGCTGTTCCCACCGCATCCAACGCTGGCTGCGTCGGATCGCCAAGAGCATATGTATCTGCTATCCGGATCATTTCGCCAGTGTCTTTGGCATATCTCTCTGGAGCTTCTGCCAGAGCGGGGTGCCATGTCGGCAACCCTGCGCAAACCAAGAAATGGCCTGCTCCTCCACAACACCTTCACAAGAATTGCGAATGTTGCTCCACCGAGTCAAAAATTCTCGGTCTGTCTCCCGCTCTTCCTGTCTGCATGCAGACAAGAGCTGAGGTCGGTTTGGCCTCTTGTACGTGCTGGAGAAATTGCTGTAAAAAGCCTGTTCCAAGTCCATCCAAGAATTGATACTGCCCTCTGGCAAATTGTTCAGCCAAATCCGGGCTGGCCCTTCCAACATATGCGGGAGATACCGGACCGCCCATCGGCGATTGCCCCCCGCAATGTGCACCGAGGATACATAGTCTATCAGCCAATCCTGCGGCTTGGTGCTGCCGTTATACGGCTTTGTGATTCGGCCAAGCTGAAACAATGGCACATTTGGCTCGTTCATTATCCGAGGTCCAAAGCACGGAGGACCTGGTGGGCCTTGCTCTTCCAGTCTCGGACTGATAAATCCTATCCAACCTGAGACGCTGATCATCGGAGCCAATGTCCGAGGTCCCAGCCTGGACGCAAGTGCATTATCATACGTTTGGTATCCGGCTCGCGCCATAGCCGAATTACCATCATCATAGTGGTAGCCCGCCTGGCCCCCACCTTGTTGCTGCGCTTGCACCATCATTTGCTGCTCCTGCCGGGGTTGATTCTGCCCAGGAGGACGAAGTGGTTGACCTCGGCCAGCCGAATTGCCCCTTCCGGCTCCCGGATTGCCTTGACCGCCATTGTTTCTGCTCTGGCCACCTCTTCCTTGTGCCGCTAGTTGCTTGCCGGCATACTCGGCATCATAGGCCTGTAGCTGCTTGCTCTTGCCCGAATTCACGCTCTGAGCCCGGTCAACTCCGACATGTGGAGATGATGCTTGCCCCTTGGATCTCTGGCTAACAGCCTTAGCCGACACTACCACTCGAGAACCACCAGCGTCCGGATTAGCTTTCCGAAAAGCCTCATTCTGCCTGTTACACACATCAACCAGCTCATTGACTCTTTCTGCCTGCTTGCGCCAAGCATCCCCGGTTAAAGTGGTCAACTCGGCTCGCGCTGCCGCTGCAGCCCTAAGATTTTGGCCGGGGAGCTATACACCGGCTTGCCTGTACCCGATCTATGACTAGTAGCCTTACTCGAGCTCGATCTTGCGGCTCTAGCTAACTCGTCATTGAGGTCCTTACCCCTGTTGCGCAAGTCAACTCTCTTGCGTGGGTGAGGCGCTACTGGAGTGAAACCATCGGTGATACCATTGGCAGCATTGTACTCTCTCATGTCTCTATCAAATGCTTGCCTAGACTCTACCACCAACCGGGCTTCTCTTTGCAACCTCAGGCGCTCTGCCTCTAACTGAGCTATAGTAAGCTCTACATTTGCCCCGGGCGCCACTGGCCGAGCCAACTTTTCGAGGACATCCTCTAAGGGAGCCTCCATACTTGACATGCCAAGTGGGCCAACCGGATCTGGTTTCTCCTTTGGGAATTTCGCCGTCCGAGTCGGCTTGTCCCAGGTCGGTTGGCGTGACCAGCTCCTCGGGCACGCTAGTGCCGGCATCTCCTTTGCCTGCACCAGCACTCAGCCCGGTCATCATCACCTCCACGCTACTCCCGGGGCGAGCGCTGCCGTCCGAGAGCTGCGCGGAAAGACGGAGGATCCTCGGCCACGAGCACCTGCGCCGGGTACTCGCGGACAAGCTCGGTGGTGACGTAGGTGAGGAAGCTGCCGAACTGGATGAAGTGTCCATCCACAGGGAGTGGTCCTCCCGCGAAGCAGCCGGCGTTGTCGCTGATGAAGGTGAACCCGCCGTAGTTGCAGACGAGCCCTGACCGCACTCGCACGCCGGAGCTGGTGACGGAACCCGTCCGGATGGAAACCCCAGCCAACGCCACTGCTTGCCCCACGGTGGGCGCCAACTGTCGTGGTGGTGTCACGGCAGATGCCATAGGATGGCTTAAATTGGGGGCTCGCTGGGACGTTGGGGGATCCGGGGAGGGTGTGCGCGCTCAAGAAGCACGCATGAAGAACAACCAAGAACTCACAAGAACAAGCAAGAACAAACCAAACCAAGAACAACCAAAGCACACCAAGATGTACCCTGCTTCGGGGCCCTCTTGAGGAGGTAACACCCCTACTGCAGCACTAGCCTACTCTCTTATATCTCAAAGGGAACAAGTACAAAGTGCTCCTCGAGCTGTATGAAGCAACAATGGTGAGCGCTCTAAGAGGAAGATGGTACAGGGGGAAAATGAGGCCTCTCCTCCGTCGTCCCTCGCACTGGAGGATGTAGTGGTCTACTTATACACTAACCGGTTTACCTTTTTGCCCCTGGCCGGAGATGATAATGGCATTGCCAAGAGGAAAAGGACAAGCCTCTGCCCCCTGTCAATCCAACGGCCGGACTGTCAGGCCTATCTTGCCCCTTCGAGCAATGGCAGCTGTAGCCCACCGGGTCTAGGTCACATCCTCTTTCCCGAATTGGCCGAGTCAGTTCCTAGGTTGCTGCGCTCCCAGGAATCCCGTGGCTTGACCTGGCTGTCAAGTCCTAGCAGGCCTATCTTGCCTCTTCAGGCAATGGCAGGCATAGCCCACCGGGTCTAGGCCATAGCCCCTTTCCCGAATTGGCCGAGTCAGCTCCTAGGTTGCTGCGCTCCCAGGAATCCCGTGTCTTCTGAGCCTCGGGCAGGAGGCCTGCAGGACCCGTGAACTTTACTGACATTACTCGGCCCATGTGCCTTATCCGACATTGCTAGTAAGCCGGGTTCTTCCAGGCAACCCGGCTAGCTGAGCCGGATCTCTTCCAGGCAACCCGGCTAGTTGAGCCGGATCTCTTCCTCTGATCCAGCTAGACTTTGCCTGATGCCTCTTGGTCTCTTCCTGTCTTTAAACATGATCTGGTCCGAGTGATCCGGTTTGTGAGACCCGGATTGACTTTCCATTCCACCTCTTTGCCCTACCCGGGGGCAACTCCCCGACAACTTCCTTGAGCTTTTGCATTTCACAAAGTTCAACAAAGTTATTAAGTTGAACAGCGGCATCATCAGTACTAACACCAGAAAATTGCTCTTTCATAACAAGATTTAAAAGTGCAGGTTTAATTTCATAAAATTCTGCTGAAGCAGCAGGTGGAGCAATAGGTGTGCATATGAAATCATTGTTGTTCGTGCTTGTGAAATCACACAACTTAGTGTTCTCAGGAGTACTCATTTTAGCAGAAATAAAAACAGTACAGAAAACAACTTGAAAGTAAACTAGATGCAAGTAACTAATTTTTTGTGTTTTTGATAATTGAAAGCAAACAAGATAAAATAAAATAAACTAAGCAAGACAAAAACAAAGTAAAGAGATCGGAAGCGTGAAACTCCCCTTGCAGAAGACTGCTGTCTCCCCGGCAACGGCGCCAGAAAAATATGCTGGCGCCTGGTTGACGGGAGAGTATTCGAGGATGATGATGATGAGTACTTCCCCGGCAACGGCGCCAGAAAAATAGCTTGATGACGTGAACACACGTTCGTTGGGAGACCCCAAGAGGAAGGTATGATGTAGTCAGCAGCAAGTTTTCCCTCAGAAAGAAACCAAGTTTATCGAACCAGTAGGAGCAGCAACTCTTCAGAAGGTTGTCAACGGCGCTAGAAAAATAGCTGTTGCAGGGAGTCTGGACTGTTGACGTGTAATCTGCACACAACACAATCAAACTACTTTGCCCCAACGAAACAGTGAGGTTGTCAATCTCACTGGCTTGCTGAAAACAAAGGATTAAACGTATGGTGTGGAAAATGAGTATTAAATTGCAGAGAATGAAAAAGGAACAGTTTGCAGTTTGTGGTTGTTTAATCAGTGTAAAAGAATGGACCGGGGTCCACAGTTCACTAGTGGTGTCTCATGTTGGGTGAACAAATTACAGCTGGGCAAGACATGTTGACTACTATGATATTTAATTGGGCATTACGACATGATACATAGACCGTTATCCAACAACATCTATGACTAATAATCCACCGCCGGGTTGTCATCCGAGTCCCCCGTTGGTATTAAGTTGCAAGCAACGGATAATTGCATTAAGTAAGTGCGTAATGTAAACAAACACATATACCCGTGGACATAGCATCGTTAGGTTATCCCTAGTGGCAACAGCCCATCCACAACCTTAGAACTTTCTGTCACTGTCCCAGGTTAAACGGAGACATGAACCCACTATCTAGCATAAATACTCTCTCTTGGAGTTACAAGCATCTACTTGGCCAAAGCATCTACGAGTAACGGAAAGCATGCAAGATCTTAAATAACATATAAGATAGATTGATAATCAACTTGACATAATATTCAATATTCATCGGATCCCAGCAAACACAACATGTAGCATTACAATAATATGATCTTGATCATGTAGGGCAGCTCACAAGATCTAAACATGATGGCACAAAGTGGAGAGACAACCATCTAGCTACTGCTATGGACCCGTAGTCCAAGGATGAACTACTCACGCATCACTCCGGAGGCAGGCATGGCGATGTAGAAGCCTCCGGTGACGATTCCCCTCTCCGGCAGGGTGCCGGGAAGAGGTTCTGAAGCCTCCCGAGCTAGGGTTGATGACGGCGGCGTCTCTGGATCTTTTCGTGGATATTTGCTCAGGTCCTTAGGGTTTTCGCGTCGGGAATAAGTAGGCGAAAGGGCGGCGGCTGCGGACCCCCGAGGGGCCCACACAACCCTAGGGCGCGGCAGAAGGGGGGCCCGCGCCCTAGGTGTGTGTGGCCTCCTAGTGGCCCTCCTCTGCTGCTCCTTCGCTCCGTCAGGCGTGTTCTGGAAAAATAGGCACCCCCGTTTAGTTTCGTCCAATTCCGAGAATATTTCCAGACTAGCTTTTCTGGAATACAAAAACAACAGAAAACAGGAACTGGCACTTCGGCATTTTGTTAATAGGTTAGTCCCCAAAAATGTATAAAAGTGATATAAAGTAGATGCAAAACATGTAGCAATTGGTATAAAACAAGCATGGAACATAAAAAATTATAGATACGTTTGAGATGTATCAACTACTCATATTTGCTTTCACTTTAACCTTAATCATTCAAGATGCTATGATAGGGGCAATGAGAGCTTGACACCAATGAATACCTTATTGCAATCATTAACTTAAGTAGAAGAGTTTGGAAGTTGGATGAAACTTATGCATGCTTTACCTCTACTCACATATACATCTGTCCAAAGTGTACACCTATCATATTCAGATTTCCATCTACACTCTATGACCATTGTAGGATGTTCTACTTATCATTATGCATACATGTGTTCCATATTACTTGCTACCATGTTACACTTTGTGAACTATCAATGAACATCCTTGTCTTGAATACTTGATATCACTTCATAAACTATTTGCATATTGCTACTCCTTTGAAGAATGAATCATTTGACTATATGTAGCAATAGTAATCATCTTTGATATTCATTGTTAAGTATTAAATTGCAAAGTCCATGTTAGTTTTATCATCTTCATACTCGAGGACGAGCATGGATTAAGCTTGGGGATGTTGATGCATGTAAAATGCATACACGAACTTTGCACTTTAATTGCTTATATTCCAATCATACTTGCATCATATAAGGGTTATATCAATGTTTTATAATGATTTTTGGGAATATTCATTTATTTCCTATTTTTATGGAATTAACCCTGCACAGGCAGAAAACCCCGTTTTCTTATTTCAATGTTTCAGGGACCCAAACGTCAACGAAATCACCTGGAAATTTACGGGCGTCAATATTTGGAAGGAAGAAGACCTGTGGGCGAAGGAAGCGAGCAAACGGAGGCTCGAGCGCCAAACGAGGGGGGGGGGCCACGCGGCCTGGTACTGTAGCAGCGTGGGACCCACCCATTTGGGCCTCGTGGTTCCATTGCCTTCGATCTTTTCTCCGCCGACATCGTCTTGACCTAAAAACGCCTATAAAAAAGGTCCCCGACGTTCTCTGGAAGCAGCGCCGCACAAACACAGAAACACCGAAACGGAGATCAGGAGCTGCATATTGGAGGGGGAAAACTCCGGCGGGGCGCTGCCGGGGTGGTCTCCACCTTCTCCAACGACTTCTCCACCGTCTCCATGATGAAGGGGGAGTAGTCCACCCCCTGGATTTGGGTTTGTGGTGGTAACTTATGTATCTCTTCTCTCTTTGAGCTTCACTAATTAGTACCGTATGAGCTGCTGAACATGATTACGGTCATCTATGTAATTCCCATGGTGGATATTGTGGTGTGAGATAATATTTGTTATGCATTTACTGTTGTGTTGGATCTTTTATGACTTGTCATACTTTGGAGATATTCTATGATGCATGTGATGGTTTGATTTATGCATAATGCCTTGTTTATCTTTATCATGAGGTGATTGACACCACCAAGTGTAGATAGATGAGAGAGATGTGGTCACACACACGAAATATGAATCATTGCACTAGTGTTTAGAACATTATCCATTATGAAGTATGATGTATGTGGGTACTGGGTGGCCAATGTGACAGAAGACATAGGTATTGAGTGACACAGTACCGTCCAACATCCTTTATCCGGGGGTAAAAAGAAAGAGTATGATGTGGGAGTGAGAGCAACCACGCTAGCCTTACAAGGGTGACCTAGCAACACAAATGAGTACTTCTTTCAACTATGTGTTTTAGGACATATAGCCGTTATAAAAGCTACCATTAAAACATGACAATTATGTGTACTTTATCTATAACATGATAATCACCATAGATGAGAGAGAGAGGATTAAGTGAACCCATGAACCCATGTCCATTGTTCCTATAAGAGAAAACATTTGTCTTGTTCTCTTGCATTGAAGAGGATTTGGACACTTTTACATTCTTACTTGGTTACATTAAACTTCCATCCATCAAATCAACCACCTTGCTCCTTAAACTTGTTTAGTGCATAATCAACTAAAACTTGTGACACTTTAGTTGTAGGGAATAGATAACTTTTCCTTCTTGCTCCTGCGGATCGATACCTTACTTCCACATTGAGAGGTGCTATAGTGATCCCCTGCTCTTGGGGGTAATCACTCGTACAACAATTTTTTTTAAATAATAAAAATCCAAATATGCTTCCATGAGAATTTGAAGCATGTGTGGCTGAGTTGTACATTCACTTCCCTAACGAAGTGAGCTAGACTCACTTCTTTACTAAATATTAGTTTTGTGTTTTTATTTGTAATGAATATAATGGAATCATATTAAGCTGTATTTTATAACAAAAATTTGTTCTAAACATACTTTCTATAATGCATAGATAATTGATAGTGATACGTGTTTATCGTAAATATCTGTAAAGAATATGAACTAAAAATATCATAATAGCGATTTCTAGTGTATGAAAAATTAAGCATATTTGTAGGAACTTTTAGAGTATAAACTAAACCAATTTATTCTTTAAACCTTTTTTGTTGTCAAAATTATATAACAAGTAAAAATTTAACACATTGTGCATGCTCTGTACTTGGTATGATACGCCCTTCGTTCTCATCCACACCAAGTACCCCAAGAGGACCTAGGGCGCAATCTCAAGCCATTCGAGATAAGATGAAATCGCTCCTATCTTTGCATGATTTCGATCTTAGAATATGTCGCTACCTCAAGTGTATACTCTATGTGTGCTCACGTACATGAATGAGAATGCTCCCGAAGAGATGGTGAAAGATGTCGAAGAAGTTGACGAGAAGGATGACCAAAAGACGAACAAGGGAGAAGGAAGGAAATCAAGAACTTCGGCCGCCAGACTATCCGGCAAGAATCACCAGACGATCAGGTGCCACAATTCCTGTGCATGGTTGTCAGACAGGCGTTGGACTAGTCGGGCACCCATCTGATTCTTCTCGGTTCCCTTGCCAGATCAACCCGCAGAACGCGCCAGACGATCTGGCGCCTAGAGGGGGAAATGTTGGAAACCGCGTGTCCAGACCATTGGGCGTATTGTGCTAGACGGTTGGGAACAGTATCTCGCTAGATCATCCGGCCTTTCAAATGCCAGATGATCTGGCAACCCCTCTGCCTGCGCGCAACATTGGTCCTTTGGGCCATGTATCCCACCTACTTTCTCCTTTCACCCTTAGTTCTATATATACCCCCTCCTTGCTCAGATCTAGGGTTAGACTAAAATGTAATTGTACTTCTGCATTAATTGAGCGATAGTAAAAAACTAGACTTGAGTTAAGCTTTGGTCTCTTTGCCCCCATGATGGGCCATGACGAAGACATTCTTTGGATATGAACTACCTATTGCATTGCCTACTCTATCTTGCGAGATTCTAGTAGGGATAATCCAATCTTCCTTTCAAGGTTCTATTGAAATCGGTGGACCAACTGATAAGAGACACTGATTTCATCAAGGGCAAGATTGATTTGACTTGTGAAATCCGGAGGCTCTCTCATTGGGGTTTGTTGTCACGTAATCGAGTTGAATAAGGTTTGCCGATTATTTTCTGCTTGTGTTGTCTACGTTTTCGTCCACGTGTTTTTCCGCAATTCCCATCGAACCGTCACAGCCTACCAACTTCAAGAAGAATAACAATAAGAAGCAGAGGAAGGGATCATGCCATGTTTGCGGTGATCCAAATTACTGGGCTCCTCATTGTCCCAGCCTTTATGCTCAGCGCAAACTTGAGAATATCGGTAAGACTACCAATGTTGTTATTAGCGATACGGAGATGAAGAAATCTGGGTACGATATATTTCCTACCATCTTGCAGTTAGTCATTCTCCTGAATGGGTTGATTGACACTGGTGCCAACGTACATGTTTGTGCTGATGATTCAATGTTTTCTTCTTACCAGGTCACATGGGACTTCTCCCGTGCTGATGGGGAACGGGTCACATGCCACTATTCGTAGTGTTGGTACGGTCGATCTGAAGTTTACTTCGGGAAAGATCGTGCGCGTGAAGAATGTTCATCGTGTTCCCTCCATCAATAAGAATCTCGTCAGCGGATCACTTGTGTGTCGAGATGGTTTTAAGTTGATTTTTGAGTCAAATAAAGTTCTAATATCTAAGTATGGACAATTAGTTGGAAAAGGCTACGAGTGTTTGCCACGAAATTGAGTCTAATGTTTGACATTCACGAATTTGTTATATTAAATTTGGTTGCATGACGCGGCTAGCTAGTATGGATTTAATTCCGAAATTCACTACTGTCAAAGGTTCCAATTGTCAAGTGTGTGTGCAAGCAAAGCAATCTTACGAGTCCCATAAGATTGTGGAGGTAAGAGACTTGGCACCACTGGAACTTATACATTTAGATCTTTGTGAGATGAATGGTGTGTTGACAAAAGGTGAAAGAAATATTTCATGACGCTTATTGATAACTCCACAAGATATTGTTATGTGTATCTTCCGAAATAAAAATATGAGGATTTAATTTTTTTCAAAACTATAAAGCTGAACCAGAGAACCAACTTGATCAAAAGATTAAACGGCTTAGGTCTCATCGTGGTTTAGAGTATTTTTCCAATGAATTTGGTTCGTTTTGTGCGGAACATGGTATAATCGATGAGAGGACGCCTCCCTATTTATCTCAGGCAAACGGGGTGACCCAAAGAAAGAACCAAACTATAACTGATTTGGTTAACTCCATGTTAGACACATCGGGTCTCTCCAACACATGGTGGGGTGGGGGAGGTGCTATTGGCTGCAGGTCATGTCCTAAACCGAATTCCCACAAAAAATAAAACCATTACACCGTTTGAGAAATGGGAAAGGAAATGGTTGACTCTCCTACTTACGTAATTAGCGTTGTTTGGCGAAACTAAACAAGTTTGGACCAAAAACCGTGGATTGTGTTCTTATGGGCTATCCTTTTCATAGCATTGTTTATACATTTTTATTATAAAATCTAAGATTGCGGTACAATTATGGCATGTCAATTGTTTAATTAATGTACAAATTTTAGAAAGCATAAACATTCATAAAAGTTAATTACTCCATGTAAAATAATTTTTCCATGACACACTCTAGAATGTAATAAACTCCATTGAATATGTAGCATCGATTAAGCTGATTTTCGTTACTTTGGAACCCTTTTATGCTTATATTCTTAAACAAATAGCCGTGACACACTTTTGTAGATGCATTATTGGGTATTTTTGAACATAAACTGTTCATACATTAGTTTCATGTAAAAAATCACATAATAATGCATAAAGAAATTGTCTATCAAAGAGTATTTGTTCAAACTTTTTGCATGCACAATGAATGTCAAAAGTAGGTTTGGGGCCGCACGGGCGCGTCTGCCACGTCGGACCGGCAAGGCGGACCCACGCAATTCGAAGCCAAAATTCCCCTTCTTTGCCTCCGCTCCCGCCAGCCACTTTTATTCCTCCCGCCGCTTCCACCCCCAAATCTCCTCTCCAGTCTGTGGCCGCCGCCGCCGCCGTGTGAAGAGAGGATGGACACGGACGCGCCCATCGATTCCACGGAGAAGGGCGCATCGTCAGAGTCCGTAGAGCGGCAGACGGGGGTGGAGCAGAAGCCGGAGACAGTCGCCCGTAGGCTGAGGCGAAACAAGTAGCGGCTCCGCGAGCAGGCGGAGAAGGAGAAGAGGGGCAAGGAGGAGGAGGCCCAGAGGATTGCGAACACGGAGACGCAGCCCGAGGGCAGGACCACGCCCGCACCCACGTCTAGGCGTGCGGCGCCCACGCCGCCTCCACCGCCTCTGCCGCCCGGCGTCGCGGCAAGAAGGTCGACGTCCTCGACCACAAACCCGGAGGAGGCGTACCAGTTCGTGGACGAGTTCCCGTCGCAGGTGGACCCGACGCAGGATTCGGAGATAGTGGCCGAGTCTCCGCCGCTCCAGCGGACGCGGGCATCTTCCGGCCTCCCCAATAGCCAACACGTCCACAACCTATTCGAGGATAGTCAAGACCCGACGATGGAGTCGGAGAAGGTATGAAATTCTATCCCAAATGCATAGTTGGAATCGAATTTAGGACCCTAGTTTAATTGTTAGCATGAATAGGAAGAGTTCTTGATGGATTTGATCCGATATGGGGGAGATCAGACACAGGATCTATCGGGTTCCACACTTCCCCCTTTTAAAGTGTGCTCGATGATCCATCCGACGCTCCGCAGAAGAAGAAGGACAAGGAGAAGAAGGTGCCGAAGACTAGGGGCACTTCATACTCGACTCATGAGGATGTTTTGCTTTGCAAAGCTTGGTTGGTTGGCCACAAGCATGGATGCTATATGTGGAACCGAGCAAAAGGGATCAAGGTTATGGGAGAAGATCCATGCCCACTTTCATCATCAAAAGCACTATGTGCAACCACAGGCTATTGTGTCCGACCGCAACACCGGTTCTCTCCAACATAGGTGGGCATCGATCCAAGAATGTGTGAACAAATATTGTGGTTTCCATGCACAAGTGATCAATAGGAATCAAAGTGGTGTCAACGTCGATACTCATGTAAGTAATTGCAGCAATGTTCATCATTTTATCACATGTCATGCTTGTGTCCTAACCATTTATGTAATTGCTTCTACTTCTTCCTTTCTAGTGTGGTTTGGCCGCCACATTGTACCATCAAACTGAGGGCAAACCATTCAGCATGGTACATTGTTGGATAGAATTGACTGGAAAACCGAAGTGGATCTCCCAATATGATGATCACAAGAATTCGGGCAAGAAATGGAAGAACAATGATGGATCAAGCTCATCCATACCTATTGGACTTGATGAAGAAGATGGGCCGTCCAAAGTTGGTACCGGAGCCAACCGAAAGAGGATGATGGGGAGGAGATGGTAGAAGGATAGGGCGGCTTGTGAGGGCGCCGCATCAAAGATGTCCGCCACATGGACAGACATCTTCTCCAACAAAGATGAAACCTTGAAAAAAATGTAGAAAGAAAGAGAGGAGAAGAAGGCCGAGAGGTATGATGCATTCTTGACTTTGCAAAGGGAAAGCATGGAATTTGATCGCCAACTTCTTAAGGAGAGGATGGAGTTGGAAAGGGCGAGGTTGGACTTGGTGAAGGAGGAGGCTTGGCTGAAGATGCAATTGGAGCAGAAGAAGATACTCCCTCCGTCTCAAAATATAAGGCGCTCTTAAATTTAGCTGGTCAACGACCTACAACTTTGACCATGATTTATAATTACAATATGTCCATAAAATTAGTATAATGATATATGCAATGAAAGAATTTTGCTAGGCGAATCTAACGGTACCATTTATACATTCTCAGTCCATATAATTTTGTATATATTAGTGGTCAAAGTCAGACATCAAAGACCAGCATAAAAATAGCGCGCCTTATATTTTGGGACGGAGGGAGTACAAGATACCCTCACGGTGTAACAAGAGAAGATGAATCTTGCAAGAATCACGGAGGAACAGAGGATCATGTTCCTAGACGCTAGCCTCTTGGATGAGCCTAGCGCAAAGTGGATCCTCATGATGAAGAAGAAAATCTCCGACCGTGACCTCGACCTAGGTGGATCAGGTGGATCCGCCCCATGAGAAGAGAGCACTTCTCATCATCATTATTATATCGAACAACTAGTTTAATTTCTTTGAGTTTGGGTTTATGGTTTTGGGGGATGCGGTTGTAGGAGCCAAACTTGGAGGTTGTCCGGTCAGCGTCCGGGGACACGTCCGGACGTGTCCACCATGGTTGGACATGCTGTGAGGATGACTCCAACGGGCCGACGCAAACGGACGCGCGTTTGGTCCGCGTTTTATCCGTTTGCGTTGGCAAACGGACAGGACCAGTCCGCCCCTCTCCGCCGTTGGTTGCAATGCGCCCAACGGCCCGACGCATTGAGGCCGCCCGGCAAATTTATTTTAGCTAAACAGGCCATATATGGGCCTTTTTCATTCATATATTGGGGGTGGGCCACAAACGGCCTTTTTACATAATATTTTTAAAACAAAAATATATTAAAACTAGAATATTTGCCCTTCGCGGGCTTCTACTCCTCTTCGTCATCCCCATCGAGGATGACGTAGTCCGGCTGCTTCCAGAGGTGCGCCGGTGGTCCGCCTCGCGGTGGGACGACGGCCGGCGGCGTGGGCGGCTGCTCCTGCACCTGCACCTGCTCCTGCGCATGCCCTGGGACCTCCCAGTCACCACCATTGAAGACCCAGCGCTGCCCTAGCAGGCCTTCTGGTAGCGGAGGCGCCGGTGGCAGGTCCACGTCCATGGCCTGCCACCATGGCTATGGTTCCTCTAGGACCGCCGCCTGCTGCGCCTGCAGGGCCGCCTCCTGCTCCCGGGCGACGTCGGCGGACAATGGCCCAACGCTTGGCCTCGTCCTCGGCCATCTGCTTGCGCGAGGCCTCCTTCGCGGCCTCGAGCTCAGCGTCCTCGGGATCCACCTCCATCTTCACTTCCTGCGGCGGCGGCGGCGCAGACCCAATCCGCACCGCGCGCGGCACTGGTGGTGCGTCCCGCCGCCGTGTGTGCGGTGGCGGTGACCAACGCCCAGATGGCGGCGTCGGAGCCCGCATATAGAGGGCCTGCCGCTGCAGGTCGTGCTCGTCGCGGAACCACTCCGCCCTGTTGCTGGACCTCGCCGCGTAGGCGGGATCGTTGCGGAGCTCGGCCGGGAGGCGGCGGCAGCGGCGCTCAACCTCCAGATCCCGTGTCCGCTTGTTGGTCGGAATCGGAGGCACCGGGATCCGCTGCGGGTTCAGGTGCCAATGCTCGGGGAGCTTGACATCTGGCCACGGCAGCGGGGTTGTGTGGTCCCAGTACCACTGGCAATCCTCCTTGCGCACATAGACGCGGTTGCGCACCTCGGCGCCCGGCGGCGCGAGCTCGAAGACGGCGGGGACCGGCTCCGGCTCCAGAGAAGATGGTGGCGTCGGGGAGGGAGTGCGGAAGCGCCGGCGGCGGCGGCCATAGGAGGACCCCGCCTCGCCGTCGTTCTTGGCCTTGCCGAGCCCCGACCATCAGAGCGGCATCGCGGCGAGCGAGGTGGCTAGGGTTTGGTCGCCGGAGAGGGTGAGTGGGCAGTGGAGTGGGTTTGGGGCTGGCCGTCCCTATCCCCTGACATTAAAAAGGACTGGGCCAGGGGAGGCTGACCGCGCCTTGTCGCTGACAGGTGGGCTCGGGGAGGACACGAGGCGTGGCCGCGCGGACGCGTTTTCAGTCCGCCACGCGTCCGCGCCGACGCATCGGTGGCCCAAATTTTGGCCAGAAATGCGTCGCGACGGACCGAAAAACGGATCGCGGTCCGTTTGCGTCGCCCCGTTGGCCCGTGTTTTTGGCTCCAACGGACAGGGGCAGAGGCGCGCGGACTCGATGCGTCGCCCCGTTGGAGTCATCCTGACAGGAGAGCAATGATTCCCCTGCTCAT
This sequence comes from Poa pratensis, assembly GCA_947311845.1. Lineage (NCBI taxonomy): Eukaryota > Viridiplantae > Streptophyta > Magnoliopsida > Poales > Poaceae > Poa > Poa pratensis. Next base: position 27,672,103 of record CAMZMU010000043.1, read on the forward strand.
CGATCTGTGATAGATTCCAAAAGGAAAAGAAAAACAGCACACTTACTGACGAGGCAGCTTATGGTTCGGCGTACAAGATTGTGTCATCCTCCTCGTGGTCACATAAAGCGCACGCAAAGGGAAGTTGAAGATTTCATGAAATTTGTTTACACAAAACATCTACAAGCTTTTCAAAAAAAACATCTACAAGCTTGAGCGATGGAGCGAGCAAAAAAGTAGAGAGAAAATAAACTCGAGTTGGAAACGTTGCTTAGGGCCTGGGCAGATATATGTACTGAAAAGAAAATTGGAGGATTGGGTGTCAGGAACTTGCAGGCCATCAATCAAGGTTTAATTCTCTCAGCAGCCTGGAGATTAGCGAAGGAACCTCACAGCCATCTTGCGCTCATCCTCAAGGCGAAATATCACAGCGATACAACCATTTGGAGAGCAAAGCCAAACATAGCGAAATCTGCCTTTTGGACTGCAATACTCAAGGTGAGACCCCTCTTAATTTCAGCCTCTTTTCATCAGGTTGTTGATGGAAGCAGTTCCATTTGGAGCTCCCCTTGGTTTCCCATGTGGCAAAACATCTATGATAATCTCATAATTCAACCACCACCTTTTATTTATCCAGCTACTGTCAAAGAACTTTGGGTTCCCAATCGGAAAATTTGGAATGTAGACTTAATTAATAGTTTGTTTACCCCTCAAACTGCTGCTGCTATCATTCAAACTCCAATTATCAATGCTGAAGGGCATGACACCCTTGTATGGAAATTAACCCCCTCAGGTGACTGTTCATCGAAAAGTGCATATAAGCATTGTTTTAATAATCTTGTTATGCCAGCTAACCAGAGACCCAAAGTTGTACCTCCACATATAGTCAATCTTCTCAATGAGGTATGGCAGGATAAACTTATGGCGCCAAGAGTACAGACTTTTGCTTGGCGGCTTCTGCGCCGAGCCCTTCCCACGGTTAAGAGAGCAAGTAAAATTTCCAGACACATCAACAAAGAATGCTGCAGGTGTGGTATGGTCGAAGATGAGATGCACATGCTTTTTCTCTGTCCTCTTGCAAAAGCTGCTTGGTTTTATGCACCCTGGTTTATTAGAACGGAGGCCCTGGCAAGAAATCATCTATCGATTCCACACATGATCCAAGCTTTACTCTCATCTGCTCACCCTCAAATTAATATTTCTAGCTTGTTCACATTCTTGTGGTGCCTTTGGAAGGCAAGGAATGTGTTACGAACCCACTTTACTAATCACTCAAGAGTACCAGAATACATGGATTTGAGTAGCTAATTAGGGGATACAAAGTAGCAGCAAGAGGATGGGGAATCGAGAAGAGGGTCTGGGGTCAAGAGGAGAGGAATACAGGGGAGGAAGAAGACGCCGTTCCGTTCCTTGTGATCCAACTGGATGCCCTCTTCGTTGCCTCTGGCTGTGTATAAGTAGCGATGCTATTTCCTGGCCGGCCGGTTGGGGCGGGCCCATCCTGGATGGCCTTTGACAACGGCCCAACTTGGAGCTCCCACGTGAGGGTCATAACATTCCTCCCTTCTTGAAATTCGGCTTGTCCCCAAGCCGAGGTCTTCGAAGGATAACGAAGGGCTGATTTGCCGGGATCCCAGGGAGCCTGAACCTCCATGATATTGTTGGCGTCACGATGGTAATCTTCGCGGTAGTAGATGTGTTCACTGCAGATTATGTCCAAGAGGTGCACTTGGCCGGGGTTGTAGTCGTAGTCGATGGAGATCTTGTTGATGAAGGCCATACAGTAGTTGTGGCTGACATGGACTGGGTCGGTGATGGCGTCTTGGTTTGTGACATTCCTCCCTTCTTGAGAAAGTTCTTGCCATTTCTCACAGCTGCACAAAGCAAGCATGTAACCTTCAGGATTCCACGAACTCATCTCGTGTTGCTTAGCTTTGTCATCCAAGTCCACGGTCATCCAGACAATTAATGCCACCTCAGATCGAAGACCCGCCTTACAGGTCTGAGAATGTCTGTTGATACTTGCAATAACTGAACCATATATATTGTAGAGAAAACACTTGCCATAGAGATAGATGACCAGCCACTGAAATTCTGAATTCTGCTCGCCTGGGTTCCATGGTGTTACAATTCTGATTTGCAATATCAGTTCAAACAGCCGCAGTCCCAACAGTTGCTTGAGGGAAATAAATAGATCAATGGTGAGTTTTTGGTTGGTAACAAAATTGCCATGCACAGTATCCATCACCAGATGAATCAACTCCCAAGAAAACCTTGTAACATGCTCAGGTACCCACAGGGACCAATAATCCTCACCACTTTGATGCCTCCTAGCAGAGCAATGGTGATAATTTGGCATCCCTATATCGCTGCAATGGAGTTCTGTATAGCCGCACCCTCTACTTGCAGCATCTCGTGGCAATAGCTCCATAAGATTGACATTCAGATGAGTCGCAACAACTTGACTAAGCAGATATTGGTACTGATTCAGCTGTTGTAACTCGATGAAAACACATTCACATACAGATGTATTGCACCCACTGAAAATGGAAATGTCAGACCAACCAAGCAGCTGTATGTATAGCACAACCACTCCCATGTAGTGCTCCTGTATCAGCCAATATGTATAATTCATAAGCACCAATGGTGACCAAGGTTTCAATGCACACCACCAAGACTGAATTATTACTCCCAGGTCACTCCATTTCACCAAATCAATTCTAGAAAGTTCATTTCGCTTATGATCACCTCTAAGTTTTGGCTCGGAATTTTCGTTGACAACCACCACATAAGAGATTCTCTCATGTTCAGATATCCAAGCTAAATAGCAAGCCCCTCCAACTAGTGTACCAATAAGTGTCTCATCTCTGAATATTTGTACACAACTCCCATACCCAACAGAAGCATCAAGAAATGCACTCGCTTGCTGCACCCCTTGACTATCTGAGAACCATTCCTCAACAGCTGAAAGCCCTTTATCAAAACACCAAGTTCTACTAGTACTGGACAGGTCATTGGTAATGATGTAAATGGTAGAGCTAGAGTTGTTACCAGTTATCTGTTGCATATGTGATTTTAGGACAGAAAAGGCCGCTTCCATGATACCATTGGAATTAAATTGCTTGCACCCCTCAATTATAGGACGACCCCTGTTCACAACCACTTCAGCAAATTTATCCAGGAACACAGGCAGTGCACTAACAAGGACAAGCGTTGGGTGTTCATGCCCTGTTGTACTTTCAAGTCCGAGCAGTAGCCATGGCGGCTTTGGGGCTGGGGCAGGTAAGAATGGCCACAAAATTGAAAACAAGCCTCCAGTATAGTCCAGCGAATCCAGTGGGTGAGACGGCGCATGCAGCAGACAAGACCACGCCGGTATCGTGCGAAAACCAGAGGATACCATTCCAATTAGCCGTGGTGGTGCCAGTGGTGATTCGGCATAGGAGTTGACATTGTCACTTGCCTTGGTCACCATTGCTGGGGCGGATGGAGAACTCGACTCGGAAGCATCGCGGCTTGGGCTTTCCATCGAACACCTGGTCGGCGGCGGAGCTGCAAGGCTGGCGGTGTCGATGGCGACGACAAGCCTGGCGTCGGGGACGACCGGGGACACGCCTGATGTTGCGGATGAGCCTGGACCGGAGCTTGGGCTGCCAACACCGAGTGCCGGTGCAGCCGCGGATGTCGGCGCTGCTGGAGTCGTAGATGGTGATGCGTTCCGGCTCCTCATCATTTCCAGGATCTCGTCCAACTTCCGTTCGATCCTTGCCTTCTCGTCTTGATTCATGGCCTCCCAATCCCGAGCAGGACGAGGTCCACCCTCGGTGGTGATGGAGATCATGGTGGAGGTGGTGGAAGCGTGGGGAGATGGCTCTGATACCAAATGTTACGAACCCACTTTACTAATCACTCAAGAGTACCAGAATACATGGATTTGAGTAGCTAATTAGGGGATACAAAGTAGCAGCAAGAGGATGGGAATCGAGAAGAGGGTCTGGGGTCAAGAGGAGAGGAATACAGGGGAGGAAGAAGACGCCGTTCCGTTCCTTGTGATCCAACTGGATGCCCTCTTCGTTGCCTCTGGCTGTGTATAAGTAGCGATGCTATTTCCTGGCCGGCCGGTTGGGGCGGGCCCATCCTGGATGGCCTTTGACAACGGCCCAACTTGGAGCTCCCACGTGAGGGTCATAACAGAATGACTCACTTTTTAACAGAAAATCCACTAATCCTTGTCAAGTTTTTCCTGCTGCTAATGCAATTATGCAGGGATCCAAACTCGAAGAAAATGTCTCTAAACAAGAGCATCAGCCCATGGACTTGCCTAAAAAGTGCTTGGAGTGCCAACAGGATCCACTCTGTTGCAGGCAATATAATCTGCACTGACGCGGCCTGGAAGTCTGGAAGCAACCAAGACCCAACGCCGGCGGGCATAGGAATCATCATTAAAATTCAAGACAATCAACACTGTCAGCAGATACATATCGCTGCCTTGTCACCACCAGCTCACTCTCCTTTGCAGGCGGAAGCTTACGGACTGCTACTAGCTTAGAAGGTGGCGGATCTGCTCCACATACACGAACCACACTTCTTCACCGACTGCTCTATTCTGAAATCTGCTGCAAGTACCACTTCAATCTTTAATGCTCCAGGTCATTGGATCATCAGACCAATTCTAGCAGATATTCAAGCAACATATGCCTTCCATCCAAGCAGAATTGCTCATGTCAACAGGTGCTGCAATATCAAGGCTCACCATCAAGCTAGATTAGGCCTTAGAATTCAAGCTTCTTCTCTAGCTTTTAGATGCCTCTCTGCACGCACAAGTCAATGTACAATCAGAGATGTTCTCTCTGTGTCAAGTGTGACGCCATTCACACTACTCTCTGTAAAGTGCTGTTAAGTTGAGTTGGAAACGTTGGATTCAGCAAATTCTCAGTCAGGCACCAAACCACCGACAACTCAACACCAGTGACACCGATCGCTTCAATCGAACACGGCCAGCTCGTCATATTCCGGCCCGGCGATGGACTTCTCCATGACCACCCTCGGGGAAACGATGCCGCCGCCGTCGAGGAACAGCTTGAGCATGTTCTTGGAGAACCCGCTGACAAGCGCCACCCCCTTCTGGCCGGAAATCACCGGCATGGCCTTTGAGTCCCTCAGGTTCCAGAACACCACCTCCGGCACCGCCGCGCCGTAGCCAGCCTCCGAGAACTTCCTCATGATCGCCTCGTAGTCTGTCTCCCACGGCTGGTCCGACGCCTGGTCGAACTCCATATCGCTGAAAACAAATACACGCCGCACCATTTTCTCTGCCGGCAGGCGGGCGCCGACGGCCACCTCGAGGATCTTATCGAACACTGCCTGGAAGTCAGTGTTCATGCCCCAGTCCATGTCATTGACGAAGCGAACCTTCTCGGAGAGGGTGTCGCCGGTGATTCTGTGGATCTCCGGGTGCTCGCTGAAGGTGATCACGCGCCCGCGCCACGGGTCGTCGCTGAGCTCGGACACGAGGAGGCCGAGCGCGACACAGACGTCCATGGGCAGGCCGGACATGCTTCCAGACACGTCGCACACGGCCACGCAGTTGGTGAGCTTGCCGAGGGCGCGCATGTCGTCGACCATGCGCTGCCACTGCAGGCCAGCCACGCCGCCGTCCACCTCATCGTCGCCCAGGGACTCGATAATCTGGTGCGGGAGCAGAGCGCCTGCAGCGATCCGCTTCTTGCCGGACTTGACATCGGCGAGGTAAGCGTTGAATCGGTCGGCGTCGTGCTGGAGGAAGAGTTCCTTGTAGTTCTTCATGGCCACGGAAGCCACGCGCGTGTACACGACGGACTCCCAGGCGCGCGCCGAGATGAAGACCTCGGGGAGCTTGAGCGCGCGGCGGAGCGGCACGATGGCGGCCTTGCGGAGGCGTTCGCGCGCGCGGTACGCGTAGTGCGCGTCGGGGATATCGTCGGTGAGCTCGGGCGACGAGCCCCTGGGGAAGAGGCGGCGCGCGACGGCCTCACAGAGGAGGGTGGAGCGGTCGTAGGACGAGTCCAACGACGGGCACCACTTGGCAGCGAGAGAGAACTCCCGGACCTTGCCGTCGGCGAGCTTGCGCATGTCCTCCGCGAGGAGCTGGGCGAACAGATCAGCCGTTCGGTCGTGCAGGCACCGGTACGTGGAGTCGCGGCTGTAGAGCTCCAGCGCCCGCGCCGCGGCGTCGGCCCTCTTGGTCCGGCGCGACGCGGCGGCCGCGGCCGCGAGCTGCCTGTCACGCTCCAGACTCGCCGCGGCGCGCTCCTCCGACGTGCCGACGCGTGGGGGGCGGTCCTCGCGGCAAGCCTTTCGCTTTCGGCCGCTGGAGCCGTAGAACCGGAGGCGGCCGCCGCGGCGGACGAAGCCGCCGCCCTCGGCGCGTTGGCGTGCCTTCTTGCCGGGTGTCCTCGTGGACCTGCCACCGTGCACGATCCGGTGGAGCAGCTCGGGGAGGTCCTTGAGGTACCCGAAGGCGGCGACGGAGGCGGCGTTGCGCGCGAGCGTGGCCGGGTGGCGGGCGTGGAGCCAGAGCGCGGCGGCATAGAAGCCCTCGCGGTCGGACTTGCCGGAGCCCCGCACGCCGCGGAGATTGGCGACCAGGCGGAGCGCGGTGGCCGGGTCGGCGGCCCAGGCGGCGGCGAGGAGCGAGGCTACGGAGGCCGCCGGCGTGCCGGGCACCACCTGGAAGAAGAAGTCGAGGCAAGGGTCGCCGGAGGACACGAACGTCGGCGAGGAGTTCTCCGTGAGCGTCTTCCCCGCCCCGTCGCCGGTCTCCTTGTTGAACCCGGCGTCCAACAGGTCCGCGAACGCGTCGCCGGCCAGAGGCGCCTCAGCGGCAGCACCGAGCGCCGTCGCGGCCGTTTGAGCCTCCGGTGGGCCGACCAGGGTGTAGCCGGCCATCCGGACAAGACGGTGGGTTCTTGTTTTTTGCGGTTTCGGGCTTGGATTTGGGCTGTAGGGCTTAGAATTGAGCTTGTCTGTGAGAAAAAGAATGGCGACGGGGTGTTATATGTCACGAGATTCCGTGGCAGGCAAGGATGGGGTTAAGGTCGGTGAGACCCATGAACCGACTAGAACTTGGCTATCGTGTTCGTCGCCGGCCTGTCTGTCCTCCCATGGCGGCCATCTGTCAGTGTGACTCAAAGCTTTCGACCATTGACTTTGGTGGTTGTCTGATTCACTTTTAATGTGTACCAACAAGAGAGCGTGTCGTCACCTCAGGCTCAGCGAGACAAAGCAAACAGAGCTCTTTCGTGGCCTCCACTCCGAGCATCATATCTTTGTGAGCATACTAGGGACATTAGCGCGGTAATGCCGTGCCCGTTTGATGAATTTGAAATATGTTTGTATAAAAAAATGTTGGAATGTGAATATTATTTGAATTTGGAAAAGTTTGCGTTAGAGGATTGGTGAGTTTTCGAAAATGGTTCGTATTGGAATGTATTCAAATTTGTATTGTTTTAATGTGTACAAAATGATAAGATTTGGAAGGTATCTGAAATTCGGGAAAATGTAAATGTGAGTTTTGAGTTGAAAATGTTCAAATAGGTTTTAGAAACTGAGCAAATTGGAAGTTATTCAATTTTGAATTCCTTTAGTTTTTACCAAAAGAGTAGGTTTGAAAGTCATATGACATTTTGGAATATTCAAATTTGTAATTTGAGTTAGGATAGTATTGGAATGTATTCGAATTTGTATTGTTTGTAATGCTCCTTGGCGGGGGGTTTCTGCAAAAGGTTGCGCCAAAGTTCGTGCGGGCCGACGTGCCGCACTGTGATTGGAAGAAAGGCGAGAGCTACAGTAACACTGTAGCAGATACAGTGTTTTTGCGGGTGGAGGTGCAATCAGAACCGTTCGTGCGCGCGATCGGATGGGCTGTGTTATTTGGGTGACGTGGATAGCAGAATTGAAGCTCAATCCAACGTACTTTCATATATAGTACTATTATAAACCAACCAAGATTAAAAGATAAACGCAGTATTTTTTTTGCTTTGGCATGGTCAAACAAAACCTAAACGCTATAATAGATTATTATCGCTTGTCAACCGCAAAAAGATTATGTTTGTCGTGGCCGGCACCTCTAATCATGTCCGTCAGTTGGTTCAACTTAGTCATCAGTTGCAATGCCTGTCTATCCATCCGAAGTGTCTTGGGACCGTGGATCTAAAAATACGAAGGAAAGAATTACGCAAAATTTAAATGTCGTGACTTGTTAAATCTTACAACTTATACAAGAATTTGCAACCATTGCAATTTAAACGTTTCACAAAAAAAAGCAGAGATTAAAATAGAACGAAACCGTGGACAGAATAATTTTACATAGCCGGTCATCTTGTTTTATTCACACCTAAATTGCCGGTCACTACGTACATGGGTTACATCTACAAGATACTCCTTCCGTTTTTTAATATAAGATGTTTTAGGTGGTACACATGTTGTCTATATACACACTAAAATGAGTGAACATGAACACAAAAATGTGTCTACATACATTTGTGTGCATGTGCATGTGGACAAAAGCTAAAACATCTTATATTAAACTAGTTGAATGCCCGTGCGTTGCCACGAGACATAAAGTTGTAACAGACATGTAGTATTTTACATACAAAATCACAAAACTAAAAGAAAATTGATCAAAATTTTAAAAACAAAACACATACAATTAAATCTCATTGAGAAAATCTACTTTCATCTCATTAAATAATAAGGAGAGTAACATCAGTTTGTAAGCCCAAAAATGCGAAATCAAAAAAAAGTTAACAAGGTGAGCACCAATTCTGAAATAATTCATTTGGTGAGGTTTGTATCATGTTCGAGACCACTTATTTAATGATTTTTGCTTGTAGCTAAATATCTCTTTACTCTTTTTAATTTTTTGGATTGTCGATATATTTTATCTTTTGTCCTCTTCTGATCCGCACAATTTAAATATATCATACACAAAAAAAGAGCACAATAAATTAGTATCAGTATAATTTAAAAAAACAACATTGATGAAATAAATGTAAAAATGTTTAGACCGTGCACATTTTCTATTTTTCTAAATGTAAAAAAGGAGCACCTCCGCGGCAACCTCTCATCTAATCCTGATTGGCGGCAAGCTCCGAGGCCCGGACCCGACGGGAAACTCTACAACCACATGAAGGCCGGCCCGGTGAGGCAGGGTCGTAGCTGCGGAGTCGCAGTAACCGCAGAGGGCAGGGCCGTAGCTGCGGAAAAATTCTGGACTACAAATACTTGCCTACAGTCAACCAGATCTGCAGCACAACTCAATATCCCACCCGAGTAATAAACAGTAAAAAGGACTGATTCCTACATCTCTACATTGAAACAGAAAACTGGAAAATACAAGTAGACCTGCCTACAAATATATATCTTCTTATCGGCATACTGGGAACTGAAGTCAATGTTGTGTTTAGAGTCCATGATCATTACATGTATGGAAAACAATACGGGGCTAGTTTGTACCTTCAGTGTAGAAGCTCATGTAGGGAATGGCCTTTTGGATATGTCGTCTTGCGTCCACCTTCTTGCCTTGGCCTGAATTGAGATCAATTGTGTACAATCCATCGGATGTACGCAGGAAGATGAGAGAAACACCTTCAGCGAAACCAACGGCCGAATCGTCCGACATGCCAGAGAGGACATCAGAAGGGAGCGACGGCTCGAGGTCGACGATCCTGTGTCGCGCCCATCCCACAGCTCCACTGGGACCAACATCCATTGACCAGAGGTAGAGTTTAGGCTTCTTCACGGACACAAACAGCGGCATGCCGTCCTCCACCCCCATGAGGTAAAGTGGGTACCGATGGTTCGTGTCCGGGGCATCAACCACAGATAGTTTTTGCTCACCCATGTTGTACTCGACGACACAGTCACTCTCGACACAGGGAACATAGACCTTATCTCCCACAACAGCACTGTGCCCTGCCTCCTCGATGTAAAAATCCGGGGTCTGAACCTCGACCACGCCGCTCCACTCACGAGTTTCTGAAGAGTACACGGTGGCGTGGGCTGCTGACCCATCCTCGTCGGAGCCCACCAAGGCGATGCGTACGGGGTCGCCAAGGTGGTCAATCCGGTCGCTGGCGCAGACCACCGTGGCTCTGCAGCGGACGCGCTCAAGCTGCTCGTCATCCTCGTACAACTCCCACCGCATGACCTCGTCGTAGTTGGGGTTGGCCTGGATGTCCCACAGGTCGCCGGTGATGAGGTCGCAGACGACGAAGTCCGCGCTCCTCCTTCGAGGCGTGTGGAAGAGGACGAGGCCGTTACGGGAGTCGAGGACGTGCCAGTAGCGGCGGTCCTGGGACGCCGGCGGGCGGGAGGCCGCGGTGGAGACGAAGCGGGAGACCCACTTGAATGGATCGTGCAGCTCGTCGAGCTGCTCGTAGAGGAAGCCGAGCATGGGCGGCGGCCCGTGGAACTTGCGGTAGTCGCGGGCGAAGGCGGGTTCGGAGAGCATGCGGCGCCAGCCCCTGCAGCGGCGGCGGTGCGGAGGAGGGCCCTGGGGTCGCCCGGCTGAACGCGCAGGAAGATCTCGCGCATGGCGTGGTCGTGCAGCTCAGCCGGCGAGCGGCGGGCGCGCCGCGGCGTAGGAGAGCTTGTCGCCATGGGGATTGGGGCCCGGTTTGTTGGTGAGGGATTTGGGCAGCATTCGGCGGTGGAAGGCACCGAGCAGGGACTGCGCCGCTGCGATGTGGAAAGCTGCACGTTCAGAAAAAAAACGAATCGTTTTTTTCACTTACCGGTGGCAGTGGTGGGTAATTTCTTTCAACTTTGAGGGTAAAATTGGAAATTCGCCACGACACCTCCTCTGGCTATATTATATAGTAGAGAAAACGGAGGGAGTAGTTCACACATGGTCCACATGCGCCGGCTAATTACAAACCTTGAGGCTTACACCACCTTAAAATAATAAGACCGGAGGGGGACTCCATCCCGGCTTTGTCATTAAGGTAGAAGTGAGGACTCGACCCGAGACCTAACCCTTATGTGCATATGCACGACTACCACTAGTCCACGGAAGAGTTCTCCAAGGGGAACCATCGACGAACCCAAACAGTAGATTGCTCCGTAAGATCGGAACAACTTGGGTACGCCAGTAGAGATAATTCTCGCTGGTAAGTTTGACTGTAATTTGGTTGGACAGGTTGATCAGAGAGCTGGGGATCACGGAGACCGTGCCGCCGCCGACGGACATGCTTGAGAAGAGCGCCCGGGCGGAGATGTAACAGCCCAAAGTTCAGAACCTAAAAACCCGAATAAAATTTCCACTTTTTGATTGCTTTGCATCATGGCATACTCATTTTAAATTGCTTAAGTTGAATAAAGCAACACCGGGAAATGTAAAACACAGGAAGCAAATCCTTCCCCAAGAATTTGCAAACCAAATACGTTACTCAAATTGGCAAAACCAATTGTTCTTGAGTTCCCAAATTGTCCAGGAAGCTCAAGGATATATTTTGTAAATACTTGTCAAAGTAGTTTTTCCTGTCATACAAAGAAATAAATTTGAGAATCCAAAATTGGCTTAATTCAATTCTATTTTTGGAACCAATATCAGCTTTCCAAAAATTCAAACTAAAATCATGGGGAGCTTCATAACTATATTGGAAGCCTCCATGAATAATTTCACTATTTTTGGAAATGCTCAAATACTCCCAATAAAGATATTTTGGAAATTATTAAAAATGACCTTTTCCAACCCTATGAACAATTGGTGTTCAAAACTTTTTATTTTTTTAATCGCCAATTTTTGTGGAGCTTCTATCTAGTACGAAGAGGCTACACAAATTTTTGCACATTTTTCAAAAATGTTTTTGTGCCCCATTCAATTACCTAAAGTGCTGCTGGTTCTAAAGGGTTTTAGAAAGAAACTGAAGAAGGACCAATCCGTGAAGGAATTAAATCTGCAGGGACCAATTTGCAAAATCGCCGTCTCTCTCCTGGCACTGGCGCCATGCTCCCGCGCCATGTCGCCGTGGCCGTGCCTCAACACGCGCTCGCCCGGGGCCCCCCTCCTCGCGGTTTCCTCGTGCAAGGAGAAGAAGAGCACGCACGCGGGCCCTCTGCTCCCCATCCCCTCGTGCCCCACTCCCTCGTTCCCCATCTCCTTCCGTTCTCCTCTCTCCCCGAGCTCCATGGCCGCCATGGCTGCTTCGCTTGCCGCCGGAGATTGAGCGTGCGAGGAGCGAATCGAGGACCACCACGAGCTTCGCCGCGTTGCCTGCTTCTCTCCCGCCGAAAGAATCGACTCGAGGAGCCCTCTATCGACGCCGTTGTCCGGTTCTTCGCCGGCCGCTGCCGCCGCTTCGTCGGAAGATTCCGACGCCGTCCCGCCACCTCCGACCTCGACGTTGGTTCGTACGCGTGAGTGGTGAGCTACTCAACCTTCCCGTGCCCTCCTTCCGTTCGATTGTAGCCCGTAGTTCGATTCCCGGGAGAGCTCGTCGGAGCAGTGTGCCCCTGCGTCGAGTTTCGGATATTCCGATTGGTCTACGACCGGAATTTCTGACCCAATTCAGTACCAGGTGTTCTGGTCCTTAGGAAAATTTTAGTACCGCGAGACGATCGGATTTTCCGATGGATCAATTCTCGGATTTTCCGAGTTGTGGCAGTACTGATTTCTTCTCAGTCCTTAGCCGTTTTTTCGAGTGTACAGTGAACTCGGAATTTCCGATTCCAATTTAATTCGGAAATTCCGAATTAGTCCAGTACAATAGAATTTGCTACTGTTTCGATTACTTATCTTCCTATTTTTGATAAGTAATCCGAGTGTGGTATAATCCAACTTATTAAAGACAAATAATTACAAGAGGAGTTAAATTATTTAAAAGAATTCTTTTTAATTTAGTATTTTATAGAAGTAATAACTTCTATCGGTGCATGTTGAAATTTGTGTAATATCCCAAAATGCTTCCACAGTTATGGATTTAACTAGTGACATCATTTCATGCATGTCTACCTCAGTTTTGAGCACAGGAAAGCATTAAAAATATTGTAGAACAATATTTCTCTATCGGGGAATATTATCTCTCGCTCCATTTAAAATTTGGTCGATCCTGTTAGAGAGCTTCTAATAAGTTCGGTACCTTAATTTTGTCATGTCATCATGTCTGCGCATTGCATTTGTGAACGCATGTGTGGTGATTGATTGTTCTCTTCCGATGTTTTGTACTCGATAGATCAAGCAACCGGGGTTACTCCACAATACCCCGAGGATCCGTACTACCAACACGTTGATCAAGGCAAGCGTAATCCCCCCCCCTCTGAGCATATCTTATCCTATGTTTCCGCAAATATTTTCTCCACTATAATATTGCATGCGGTTCCAAATGTCAATTTTATTGGATTAGAGTATCCTATAGTTGCATTAAGATTCCGATGCCAATACCTGTTTCCCTCCTATTATACATAGGATTGTACTGTTGGCCTGAGATACTTATTTTATGCTATGTTGATGCTTAGCCATGCTTAGTAAATGCTCAGCTGTACGATGGATGGTACATGTTGGAAACAGGTGATGAGTTGAGAATGATGGTGGAGAAATTGTGGTGACGGATAATAAAATGCTTAAAGGTGGGGATGAGAGGCCACTGTGGTTGTGGTGCTTTGTCTCGTTCTCGCCGCCTAGGTGCGATTTCTATACCTCTTGAACCAAGACTGAGCGTGCAACCATGCGTGAGGCCTATGCATTTGCAGGAACCCTCCTAGACTAAATAACTCGGGCGGGGCTAGCCAGGGTCCTCTAGTTTGAGCTTCCATTTGCGCGTGCGTGATGATGGTGGGTTGAACTGAGATGAGGATGGTTGTGTTAGGAAAATGAGTGGCCACGGGACAGGGGTTGGAGGAGACACCAAACCTGTTCCGTCCTCACTGATGATCCTGGGTTAGTCCTTAACGAGGGAGAAGTCGACACCGCTCCCACCCAGCCGGCTTTCCAAGGAAGAGAGCTAATGATCAGGTAATGGGCCGGACGATACGCGTGGCAAACATTTGTACACCCTGCAGGGTTAAATCTTTTCGAAAAGCCGTGTCCGCGGTTATGGACGACTTGGGAAGTGAAGGTAGGATCATAGAATAACTCTAACGGAATGATTAAAAACTGGGTACTAGAGGTACCACTCACAAACGCAAGGTGAGCTTCCTCGAGGGTGATTCGGGGAGGTGCCTTTGATGAACAGGTACAATGGAGATGATGGTTGATGATGAGAAAGGTGATACAAGAAAAGAGTTTCTTCTTACCCCTCTTTGAAAATACTCTGATTAGTCGGTGCCATGGAGTTGTGTTTTATAATTAAAATCAGCTTTATGCAAAACTGCCATAAAACCTTTGAAAGCCAATCATCGAGCATATATTAGCTCTTAATCTTGCGAGTTCGTCGAACTCAACGTCGTTTGCTTATTTTCAGGAGAGGACTTCACCGACCTCGAAGGTGGGTTCTTTGTGGACGTCGACGAGTAGTCTGGGGTTCCCAGGTGGCAGCTTGGGACATCTCGGAATAGCTGGCGCTGTGATGTTTATTTGTAGGCCTCTTAGGCCATAATTTGGTTCTTGTTGTTTAGAACAACGCCCTTTGCTTCCGCTTGTTGTAATGTTGGGTCTGTGACCCCTGTTTGTCATTTGATATCTTTCTCTATTATAAGAGTTGAGCTATAATGATTTGTGTCGTAGAGTCTGTGATGTGCCAGTTGTTCCACAAGTCTTGATCTCTCTATTATGCTTTGATAGTGTGTTTGCTGGTATCGGATAACCGGAGACACAGTATCACTGTATAGCAGTCAGGTCGGGGCGCCACAAGTTGGTATCAGAGCAGTACTGCCTGTAGGAAACCCTTCTACTGGTCGATGTTGAGTCTAGTGTTTGTGAAAATATTTTTAACCTAAAAATGAGTTGTGAAAACCATCTTAGGATTCTTTTTACTCCTTATCTGGTTACCCTCTAATCTCGGAGCAATCTTATCTCGATTTGAGTTTAAAGGTTTTACTCCTCGTCTGTTACTTCAAAATGATTAGAAACGGGGTTGGGTTCGACCTTTAGTGTTATGTGTCCAGTTGCTCCCGCCGCGTTGCAGTCCCCAAATCAACTCAGATGTTTCTACCAAATCTAATCATTGCTTCTTTCTTTGGGTTTTAACCCAAGGACTTGAACATAAGGTCCCGGATTGTGCCGGATAGTGTGGGTTGAATCACGTGGTTTCTTAGCCATTTGAATCTCACGCTACTGGTGCATGATGCTGATCTTCGACCCAAGTCCCATCTTGTTGGTTCCTTGTTCGTTGTGGCACAAAGTATTATCGTCCCTAGTCTGAGTACTTGAGTACGTTAATGCTAATGTCTCAACCCTACTGAGGTGGATACTAACTGCGTCCTTGTCAAATCTACAGAATGGCACAACGTCCTCCGCTCCATCAAATCGAAGCCACCCCAGGGACCCACTCGACACCCTTTGATCGGCAGGAATCCCATACATCTAAAGATTTGCCCAAGAAAGCTAGAGGCCAACTCAGGTGTTACACTTGTAAGGAGCGTGGACATCCGTACCGGAAGTGCCCCCTTATTACCCCGGACAGTGGGGACTACCACAAGGAAAGGCATGTAGTCAGTGCGGAAGGGGTGGACATCAGGCGAGTCAATGCCCCGGCAGTTGCCCGCATTGTTGCAACAAGCATCCACTTGGCAAGTGCCCAACCGCTACGCCACCTGCTACCTATGCGAAGGGATGACCATTTCCCGGCTGATTGTTCTATGGAGTTCATAGTGGGGGTAGTAAAGGATGCCCAGGAGAAGATTGCTCAGCACGCCACCACGCGCCCCACTACTTCGACATTTGGGTCAAGCGGAGGTGGTTGTCGTCCTATGCTACCTGCTCCACCTGGACTTATCTGCTACACCTGTGGCCAGACGGTCACTACTCCAGGGAGTGCCCCAGCAGAAGTGGGTATCGTCCTCCGCTACCTGCTCCACCTGGACTTACTGCTACACCTGTGGTCAGGCTGGCCACTACTTCAGGGATTGCCCTCAGAAGGCACCTATCACGGGAAATCCTGCACGAGCCCCTGCCACTCCAGCTGGCAAGGCTGGACCTATTGTGCGTCGTCGCCTGAACCACGTCCCTGCTGAAGAAGCTGAAGAAGATTCCGGCGTCCTTAAGGGTGAGCTACTGATCAACAACAATCTTACTACAGTTTTGTTTGACTCTGCTGCATCTATCCCTTTTGGGGCATGGTTATCACAATTGAGTAATAACCGGTGCCTCTTCGACATCTTAGAATTTCTCCTGAGCAAGTTTCTTGCTCTGATCTGCTTTCCGACCTTTGTCGGTCAGTGGACAGTTAAGTCTTATCGTGCATTGGGTGTTCCGATGCAAGCCACTCTCTTGATCCGTCAAGACCCTCCACTTCGTCTTGTTAGGAGAAACAAACTCCCGTGCCTTGTCCACTTCTCGGACCTGGGCAAAGTATTGTAATCTGCAGAATAAGGGCCTTGTCTAGCTTTTGTTCTGTTCCACCTTAGAGTGTCACACTCTTGGATATCAGGGTATCGAGCTAAGTAGCATGATCCTCTTGATGAAGTGATGCTCTCACCCTTGTTACTCTTCGTTCTCCGAGTGACTTGTGACTCCAGAATGATAAGACGTGGGCAATGATGTGGCTATCGGATATTCTCAGCAGTTCCTACGGCGCTGAAATCCAAGGACATTCCTTGTCCTCCTCAGCATGATTGGTTAACCGATCAAGAAATTGAGTTTGACAGTGCTACCAAGTCCGTGGCTTTGATGCACTCCCTCGGTCAAAGAGCTAGGTTCACGCCGAAGCTCCCTAGACCACCTCATTGTGCCTTGTATGGCATGATTCTCTCTCTCGAACTCGAAACATAGCCGTGGATCGTGATATTCTGTAGGTCTTTCCAGAAGTATCGCCAGGTTGTCACCAGACCGTGATGTTGAGCTTATGGGTAACCTGGTTCTCTGAACAACTCCTTTCTCCAAGAAGATCGTGCTGGATGTCCTGAATTACTCGGTTGAGCTTAAACAACTTGGAGAGTTAAAAGACCAAAAGCTCTATCTGATATAGTTCACTTCTCAATGGATGTCTAGCTTCCTGTGTCGAAGCAAGGTGGTATCTCCTCTGTGGATATGCTATCCTACAAATTTTTGATTTGATTTGGGCTATCGTCAAATCAAACTCAGACTAACACATTCAGTAGGGTAAACTCAGATTAACAACATGTTAGTCTGACCAATACTTATGCCTCGTTCGGGTGAAATATGAGTCTACCGGCTTGGAGTATCTGGATAAGTTGGTGGTTGAGCCCATCAACTACCTTCTTATTTTCTCCAGGTTTGAGGAGATTCATATTGGATGATGGGCGTTAGCATTGGAAACTTGTTATAACGAACTTTGTGTCGTCACAAGGTATGTGTTTTGGAAGTTAGGAGTGACTTTCTCTGGTTCACGTACCTTTGCGGAAAGATGTCGCCGTGGATCTGAGTGAATTGTCTAGTTTCCTCGAAATCCTTTCAACTCGATCATGCAGGGTAGAATATTCGCAGAATGGTATGTTGTTACCTCCCTTCCTTGAGAATTTCATCAATGCATTCAGGCCACTGAGTGAATGGTTCCAGAAAGAGAGGAAGTCTGAGAACTTCTTTGTCTTCTATGGTGTTTCCCATCAAGAACTCAATCGTGTCTCGCTGCAAGATATTCAATTAGGGCAGCTGTCTCCTGACAAGCTGCTAATCCGCGGGTTCCGCAATCTCGTTCCTCCTTTGGAGTTAGACCTTCTAGTCCAACTCCTGGGGTTCTAACAAATGTAATCCGTTGTTATCCTTGCAAAATTTCCGATTCATACATGTCAAGTCTGAAGTATCCCCACACCTAACCAGATCTGAATCGCAATCAGAAACGAAGGTTGGTGATCCTCAAGAAGCTTGTATTCGATGTCTGGAACATCAAGAAGTTCTCCTATCTAACGTTCCCGGAGTTTCTAAAGTTCTCTCGGTCCATCTTCCCGATCCTTCTTCTGTGATCCGGAATGTTCCTCCGTGAGGAAAGTTCTACTCAAGCTGTTTGGGTAGAAGTTGCCTCTTCACCTGTTCGAATCTTGTTTCAACACTCTCCCTCAGAGACTTAAGGCCTTGTGCAAAGTTCATATTCTGAATCTTTGAGAAACAGTTGTCCGCCAACTGGAAACTTCTTGTCACTCTCCCGTCACCCGCCTGTGCCTCCTAACTGTCAATTCAAGAGTTGATTGAGGTCTCATCCTAAGTTCTACTAGGAGGTACCCGGTCGTTGTATCTTCACAAGACCCATCCTTCCGGACAGGTTTCTTTTTTCCTATGGTGTACTTTATAGTGACCTCGAGGTGAAGCCGATGAAGATCTTCATGATGCCCTTGATCAACCTCTTCAAGAAAGAAGCCTCCTGAAGAGAGAAGATCGCGTAGTGCCGTTGTAACCCTCTTCCCTCTTTCCTACTCTAAGAATCTCGGGACGAGATTCCTGTAAGGAGGGTAGAATTGTAACAGCCCAAAGTTCAGAACCTAAAAACCCGAATAAAATTTCCACTTTTTGATTGCTTTGCATCATGGCATACTCATTTTAAATTGCTTAAGTTGAATAAAGCAACACCGGGAAATGTAAAACACAGGAAGCAAATCCTTCCCCAAGAATTTGCAAACCAAATACGTTACTCAAATTGGCAAAACCAATTGTTCTTGAGTTCCCAAATTGTCCAGGAAGCTCAAGGATATATTTTGTAAATACTTGTCAAAGTAGTTTTTCCTGTCATACAAAGAAATAAATTTGAGAATCCAAAATTGGCTTAATTCAATTCTATTTTTGGAACCAATATCAGCTTTCCAAAAATTCAAACTAAAATCATGGGGAGCTTCATAACTATATTGGAAGCCTCCATGAATAATTTCACTATTTTTGGAAATGCTCAAATACTCCCAATAAAGATATTTTGGAAATTATTAAAAATGACCTTTTCCAACCCTATGAACAATTGGTGTTCAAAACTTTTTATTTTTTTAATCGCCAATTTTTGTGGAGCTTCTATCTAGTACGAAGAGGCTACACAAATTTTTGCACATTTTTCAAAAATGTTTTTGTGCCCCATTTAATTACCTAAAGTGCTGCTGGTTCTAAAGGGTTTTAGAAAGAAACTGAAGAAGGACCAATCCGTGAAGGAATTAAATCTGCAGGGACCAATTTGCAAAATCGCCGTCTCTCTCCTGGCACTGGCGCCATGCTCCCGCGCCATGTCGCCGTGGCCGTGCCTCAACACGCGCTCGCCCGGGGCCCCCCTCCTCGCGGTTTCCTCGTGCAAGGAGAAGAAGAGCACGCACGCGGGCCCTCTGCTCCCCATCCCCTCGTGCCCCACTCCCTCGTTCCCCATCTCCTTCCGTTCTCCTCTCTCCCCGAGCTCCATGGCCGCCATGGCTGCTTCGCTTGCCGCCGGAGATTGAGCGTGCGAGGAGCGAATCGAGGACCACCACGAGCTTCGCCGCGTTGCCTGCTTCTCTCCCGCCGAAAGAATCGACTCGAGGAGCCCTCTATCGACGCCGTTGTCCGGTTCTTCGCCGGCCGCCGCCGCCGCTTCGTCGGAAGATTCCGACGCCGTCCCGCCACCTCCGACCTCGACGTTGGTTCGTACGCGTGAGTGGTGAGCTACTCAACCTTCCCGTGCCCTCCTTCCGTTCGATTGTAGCCCGTAGTTCGATTCCCGGGAGAGCTCGTCGGAGCAGTGTGCCCCTGCGTCGAGTTTCGGATATTCCGATTGGTCTACGACCGGAATTTCCGACCCAATTCAGTACCAGGTGTTCTGGTCCTTAGGAAAATTTTAGTACCGCGAGACGATCGGATTTTCCGATGGATCAATTCTCGGATTTTCCGAGTTGTGGCAGTACTGATTTCTTCTCAGTCCTTAGCCGTTTTTTCGAGTGTACAGTGAACTCGGAATTTCCGATTCCAATTTAATTCGGAAATTCCGAATTAGTCCAGTACAATAGAATTTGCTACTGTTTCGATTACTTATCTTCCTATTTTTGATAAGTAATCCGAGTGTGGTATAATCCAACTTATTAAAGACAAATAATTACAAGAGGAGTTAAATTATTTAAAAGAATTCTTTTTAATTTAGTATTTTATAGAAGTAATAACTTCTATCGGTGCATGTTGAAATTTGTGTAATATCCCAAAATGCTTCCACAGTTATGGATTTAACTAGTGACATAATTTCATGCATGTCTACCTCAGTTTTGAGCACAGGAAAGCATTAAAAATATTGTAGAACAATATTTCTCTATCGGGGAATATTATCTCTCGCTCACATTTAAAATTTGGTCGATCCTGTTAGAGAGCTTCTAATAAGTTCGGTACCTTAATTTTGTCATGTCATCATGTCTGCGCATTGCATTTGTGAACGCATGTGTGGTGATTGATTGTTCTCTTCCGATGTTTTGTACTCGATAGATCAAGCAACCGGGGTTACTCCACAATACCCCGAGGATCCGTACTACCAGCACGTTGATCAAGGCAAGCGTAATCCCCCCCCCCTCTGAGCATATCTTATCCTATGTTTCCGCAAATATTTTCTCCACTATAATATTGCATGCGGTTCCAAATGTCAATTTTATTGGATTAGAGTATCCTATAGTTGCATTAAGATTCCGATGCCAATACCTGTTTCCCTCCTATTATACATAGGATTGTACTGTTGGCCTGAGATACTTATTTTATGCTATGTTGATGCTTAGCCATGCTTAGTAAATGCTCAGCTGTACGATGGATGGTACATGTTGGAAACAGGTGATGAGTTGAGAATGATGGTGGAGAAATTGTGGTGACGGATAATAAAATGCTTAAAGGTGGGGATGAGAGGCCACTGTGGTTGTGGTGCTTTGTCTCGTTCTCGCCGCCTAGGTGCGAGTTCTATACCTCTTGAACCAAGACTGAGCGTGCAACCATGCGTGAGGCCTATGCATTTGCAGGAACCCTCCTAGACTAAATAACTCGGGCGGGGCTAGCCAGGGTCCTCTAGTTTGAGCTTCCATTTGCGCGTGTGTGATGATGGTGGGTTGAACTGAGATGAGGATGGTTGTGTTAGGAAAATGAGTGGCCACGGGACAGGGGGTTGGAGGAGACACCAAACCTGTTCCGTCCTCACTGATGATCCTGCGTTAGTCCTTAACGAGGGAGAAGTCGACACCGCTCCCACCCAGCCGGCTTTCCAAGGAAGAGAGCTAATGATCAGGTAATGGGCCGGACGGTACGCGTGGCAAACATTTGTACACCCCTGCAGGGTTAAATCTTTTCGAAAAGCCGTGTCCGCGGTTATGGGCGACTTGGGAAGTGAAGGTAGGATCATAGAATAACTCTAACGGAATGATTAAAAACTGGGTACTAGAGGTACCACTCACAAACGCAAGGTGAGCTTCCTCGAGGGTGATTCGGGGAGGTGCCTTTGATGAACAGGTACAATGGAGATGATGGTTGATGATGAGAAAGGTGATACAAGAAAAGAGTTTCTTCTTACCCCTCTTTGAAAATACTCTGATTAGTCGGTGCCATGGAGTTGTGTTTTATAATTAAAATCAGCTTTATGCAAAACTGCCATAAAACCTTTGAAAGCCAATCATCGAGCATATATTAGCTCTTAATCTTGCGAGTTCGTCGAACTCAACGTCGTTTGCTTATTTTCAGGAGAGGACTTCACCGACCTCGAAGGTGGGTTCTTTGTGGACGTCGACGAGTAGTCTGGGGTTCCCAGATGGCAGCTTGGGACATCTCGGAATAGCTGGCGCTGTGATGTTTATTTGTAGGCCTCTTAGGCCATAATTTGGTTCTTGTTGTTTAGAACAACGCCCTTTGCTTCCGCTTGTTGTAATGTTGGGTCTGTGACCTCTGTTTGTCATTTGATATCTTTCTCTATTATAAGAGTTGAGCTATAATGATTTGTGTCGTAGAGTCTGTGATGTGCCAGTTGTTCCACAAGTCTTGATCTCTCTATTATGCTTTGATAGTGTGTTTGCTGGTATCGGATAACCGGAGACACAGTATCACTGTATAGCAGTCAGGTCGGGGCGCCACAGGAGAACACGGAGGAGAGCGCGGACAAGGTCTACGAGACGGACGACGGCGAGCTCGCCATTGGTGCGAAAGCGGAGACGAAGAGCGGCGCGAGGCGAGATCGATCGATCTAGGGTTTAGAGCGCCGCCGGCTTTGATACCATGAAAGCCTATATGTGTAGGGTAGTGCGCAGCACCCAATAGGGCTGGCTCATTTGTATTATATAGTGTAGGTACAGTACAATACATGGGTATCAGGGTATGTATGGTTGGTTTATACATCACCATACCGTACGTATATGAGTACAATAGACAGACTAACATACAGTTTATCAGTGATGAGGGAAGCAATGACCATTAGGCAATCGCTAATGATATATAATGTGGTTTTGACAAGAGGAATTTGACTCCATGGAAACAATTGAAGCATGCACAGGTAGGGAAAATTGGTGGAATGAATCAACTTCTATTTTTGCCGGTTGTGTCGACTTAGTGTCATTAGTTTTTTTGAACAGGGAAGCCCAGAAGGGCCTAGAGCTGCATTATTTCATCGGTGAGAGTATAGTTTTGCAAACAGGACACTGAAACAATAAAACTACAACACAGTCCGAACAATTAACACAAAGGACCCTATGATACAGCTAGAAAACGCGACCAGATAGGTTCCTTCTTCTCCACGACAACAATCAGGACTCGACACCGTCCATCCTTCATCTCTCACCGGGGATATAACCACTTGGGAAAGGAAATACGAAGCACGTAGTCGGGAATCCTAGAAAGCGTCTCCATATAGCAGGTAGAGATGATGCCATCATCATCATCATCATCAAAAGCGGTTGCATCTTAGGCAAAGATCATGGTGGCAATCCAAGGTCTCCATGTTGTGATCTCCAGTTCGCATGAAGAACACATCGTGGATGTGAGGACCCCTCATACCGAAGTCCGAGATGTCCACGTTATGTAAAATGGATCATGATCCCAATGATCAGTGCATCACAATCACATAACCAACATGGTATCAAGAGTTACATCATTCAAGTCGTACGAATAAAAGTCTTACAACACGTAGTGGTCACATGACCAAGTCTGCAAAACATCGTCGCGCAGGACGGAATTAACTACGATATAGAGGAAGCTCGAGGCTAGTGTCGGCCCTCGTCTCCAACGGACGCAATCCCACAGAGCAGTTGACCGGTGACACTCAGTTGGCGTAGTCATCGGCGTACCCCTCCTCTTCAGCGTAGACCTCCTCGTTGTAATCTGGACATTGGAATATCCAGGGACACAGCCATGAGTACAATTACGTACTCGCAAGACCACCACCAGGATTAAGTTTTCATGGTAATGCAATAAAAGCGTTTTCGAAAACTGGGATAGCTGCTATATATGACTATAGGGCTTAATTTTCGTAAACGATGCTTTTAGACATAGAGAATACAACATCTCTATATGTTTGTTGAAAAAGTCATTTGGAGATATAATTCTCCTTCTTGTAGAAATAGCAGAAACCCTTTCCACGCTTTTGTAAAAACACTTTTGTGAAACTTTTTCAAAGACACTAGGATAGGGATGCCCCTTTTTCCTTTCCAGGTTCCGACTGGTTGACTCCCCGAGACCAACCATCTTCTCCCAAAATCCGTACCTCCCAGGTACCTTTTTGATGCCTCCATGCTTCCACCGAGAAACCACTTTTCTTTTGAAAACATAAAAATTGCCCGTACGCCTAGATCGGGGACCTTTCCAACCGTCCATGACCGCGGACACGGCTATTCGAATAGTTTTACACTCTGCAGAGGTGGTGCACTTTCACCACACCAAACAGTCATTCCGCCGTGATCAGCCACGGTCCTCATACGACAGTATGCGGGGTTTCAGATAACATGATCAAAGCTTTTCACTATGTCGACCCTAGTACAGAGCCTCCTCTTCAGTGGGACTGGATCTCCCCGGCACCCAGTGGAGATGGCCATCGTATCGATCCGGTCTCTCCAAGCAACACTGCGCCATGACAAGAGGCCCACTGTTTGCAACCAGCAGCGATCCAGACTCGAACTGGATCCCGCATTTAGATAACTTGGTTCAGAGAGCCCCGCTCTCCTAAGCATTTTGAGGCGCTCCGTACTAAGATAAACAAGTTTCCGGCTAAGCCCTACCCATCTCAGGTAATGTGGTTGCACGGGTTAATTGTTCGGGCGGCCGCTAGGGCAGTACTTTGTTTTTCAAAACATCTCCACCACCGACTGCTCCCAGCAGCTCGGGTTTTCGTAAACTCTTCGATTGCTCCCAGCAACTCGGGTTTTCGTAAACTCTCCGATTGCTCCCAGCAACTCGGGTTTTCGTAAACTCTCCGATTGCTCCCAGCAACTCGGGTTTTATAAAACACTTTCTCGCCGATCGCTCCCAGCGACTCGGGTTTTCTTCCGAAAACATTTTATCGAAAACCGGCTCCCATCCTATAGTTTTGAGGTAAGATCATAAGGATATACTTCTTGAAAATATAATTTTCTTGATAGCGCCTTCAGTAGAAGGTTTCTCAAGTAAAGACTTATTTTTATAAAACCTATTATATACTAGTAGGTATATATTTGGCCAAACAATAATTTTTGGAATATAGTTTTGGTGGTGACAAAATGCCACATAAAAGATAAAACATGCATTATTTTATTTCGAAAACAAGACATACTTTGTACAAATAATAGGAGTTCAACAGGGTGTTGAGGTGGCTTGCCTTGCTCAGCAAAATGTCCCTGGTCTTGTTCTCCCTCGTAGGCGGGTTCAGCTTCCACGTACTGCTCTCCTCTTGCGGTTCTATCGTACCGGAAAATTTAAACGCAACTACCGTTAATTCTAAGTAGCGGGTTGACAACAATCTAAAGTACTTAAACACAACAGCAAGCATTTCATTACACAAACAATCCTCTGGATAATCCCTCTAAAACAATCCTAAACACAAACAATTAAAAATGAACTTTTAGAAGTAGCAAAGTTGCTGGTTTGGGGAAAAATCCACAAATCCTAAAATAATGCTCCTAAAAATCTATCCTTCTACCACAGTACTGCTATAAGCCATACCAAGCTAGGGGAATTGGATTTACATCAAAATCCATCACCAAAATGGAGCTAAAAATCCTATAAGTGCTACTGGTCCGAAAACCAACATGGTGATAGTTTTGGTTCTAGGAACCTCCTGCATGCAAGGTAAATTGCTAAGGCAAGATATTGATTATATCTTGCTGTAGGAATTGGATTCACTCAATTTGGATAATCCTAGCTCAAGATACCTCAAAAAGAGTGGAAAACAAAGTTTTTATTAGATTTAATGCCCACACGAATATTGTTTATTTTCTGACCACACCAGCTCTGCATGTTTAAGATAACACACTGGCCTCTCACAAAAATACCCCACAATAAAATGCACAAGCAGTGTAGGCACAAACTAATTAAACTAGACACACCAACATACTCAAACAAGTGCTAGGCTTTTCAATCACCACTTAACAATTCAAGCTTTACTCAGAACAAACCTAACTCAGGCCACTAACAGTACTAACATATTATGAATAATAAAAGGTAGTGATCTACAGAACCTAAACACTTCACAATAAAAAAATAACAACATTTCCATAAGGAACCAAACAAATGTTTTATCATTTTTAAAAGGCAGAAAACACCATTTTGGAAGTTTATTAAGTCTAGGGTGTTCTGTTCAACCAAAATTTATGTAAAGCTAGGTTTTGGTTCTCTGTAAGTATATCAAGCTAAAGCAATTGGATTTAGTCTAAAATCTTACTCACATAAAATCAATTAAATCAACGAAGTGGCTACTGGTCCCAACTCTAGACTCATGCCATTTGCACATACAAATTCATTTGCACACAAGATAAATTGGTGCAGCTAGGTACTGACAAGGGCTATCCAGAACAGTCGAGTTTGCAAGATTTAGATCTATAAAACTCTATATATTCATGTTTTAGTGAAAAAGATACTGTTTACAAGATTACGTCTAGCACACTCATAAAAATATATTTTTGAAAACGGCCAGTGCCATATGGTTAAGGAAACACATAGCTACTCTATAAAATTGGAATCACACAAAAAGCATGCTCGAGGAATAAATGGTGGATTAAAACCTAGAGCAGATCTAACAGGATTTATAAAACAGGAAAAGGATTAACGAAAAAAAAAGTCAAACGGGCCAGATCTGGAGTTGGGCCAAGGGAATAGTGCTGGACGGCCCACGACGGTGCTGGAGGGTCTTCTTCGTCACCCACACGTACTGGAACAGCAGAAACAGCGGCAATGGCGCCGTTGCTCGCATGGCTCACCTAGGACACGGAAAGGAGAAATAGAGGGTTCGAGGATGATGAGTGGACCAAGGGCGTCGCGGGGATGGTCTTGAAGTTCGCTGGCGTGCTCCCAGGCGATGGGGCGGTCGAGGTCAGGTTCCACGGTCGTCCATGGCGGCGGCGGCTCCAATGTTCCTAAAAATAAACGAAGACGTCTCTGAGATATATCTCGAGAAGACAAAGACGATGGTGCAAGAATGGAGAGCAGAGGTGGATGGGTTCGACGGTAATCTCCATGGCAAGCTCGCAGGTTCAGGTCGGAGAACTCGCGTTCCTCGCTGACAGAGAACGAGAGAGCGTGCGTTCTCGTGGGGTGGGAGAGTGGAGGTGGAGGAGTGGAAATGGCAAGCCTAGGGCACGGGATAAGGGCCGTGCCCCTTTTATTCCAGCGTGAGTCGGTCCATGGTGCACAGCGTGCACGGACGCGCGTGGGTGGCTGCTGGATGGTGATAGGGCAAGCAAGGCGGTGTCTTGGAGGTGGGCGGTGCTTCAGGGAGACGGCGTCGCCCACTGGTTCGTCTCCTGAGACAGAGTAAAAAGAGAGAGAGGGAAGCCCTTCCCTCATGGGTTCCCGAGGTGGACACGGCTCGCTTGGACAGCACGGTCCTCGCCCGTGTCCGGGTTTTGGGGGAGGTTGTAATGGGGCTGTGAGAGAGCATGATGGCGAGGTGGTCGTGCCCGTGGTGCATCACACACGCGAGACCACACTCGGGTACGCACCATGGACGCCGGGTCGACACACTTGAGCATGCCCATATGGCACGCCACTTGTGCACGAAATGCACAAGGGTAGATAGGTTAGCGAAAGTGGTGAGGTTAGGTGGGGTTTTGGAGGTGTTTAAAACACGTTTTGAACAAGTTTGGATTCAGCCGAGGTGCAGTTTCAGAAAAACTTCAGTTCCAGACTTTGTGAAAATCGACTAAGTCCCAGAAAACTGTTATTTTGCGTCCAAAGTTACTGAAGAACTGATGGTCCTAATGTGGTGTAAGTTTTTGGAGAAGGGCAGGGACTTGAAGTACATACTCCATAGTTTGTGAAACATATTTTATATCATTTAAAACAAATGATTTGAGCTCTGGTTTATGCTGGTTAAAACTGAATGTCCTAACAGTTTCCAGCCAGTTATTTTGGTGGCATCAAAACCATCATGCAATAAGAATGTTTAAATCTGGAAAAGCTTAAACCAAACGTTGGAGTGATAGACAATATAGAGTAGAAGAAATTCATGGAGGTGAGTTTCCAATTTTTTCCAAAATTAAAAGATTGGTGAGTCTCCAAAAATACTATCTTTTAACAGAAATGAAGATAGTTTCAGAGAAGGTTTTGCAAAGTTTTCTTCCAAATTTTGAATAGTACAAGCAAATATTTTTGAATAAATGGGTCACATATGACCATAGGAATGTTGGGTAATTTTTCTAAGAATTTTGGAAATACTTTTATTCACAAAATATTTTAAAATCCATTCCTGGCCTTTTGGTAAATAAATTATAATAAATATAAAATGCTTCAAAATAAATATTTTTGAATGGAGATGAGAGGGTATATAATATGGATCACAGAAGTGATTTTTAATAAATAACTCCTTTGAAAAACATTTGAGATTTCTTGTGAAAACAAGGAAAACAAAAGGGCTTTTTAGAATGCACCCAAAACAATTGAGAGCAAAATGTGGGGGGGGGGGGGGGGGGGGGGGGGGGGGGTAATAGCCAAGGTAGGAACATTGGCCATAATGGTTGAGAGATACAAGTAAATAGGATGGCAAGGAACTTAAGTTGATTTTCAAAAAGGAATAAGGAATGATTTTTAGAAAGGATGCAATGATAAAAGTGATGTATATACTAATTGAAATGTCATCAAAACGGGCTTTGAAATCAAATGATAGGAGGTTTTCATATTACACTTTCAAAACTTGAATAGAAGGTGAAGACATGGGATACAATTTCCCTGATGGATCATTGATGAGAAGAGCAAGATTTGCCACCATGGCATCTCTCTAAAATTGGGAGTTTCTATTAGCTAAAAAGACATCTTAAGATAGGAGAAGGTATATGGACTATTTTACTTGTCATAACATTGATCACAAAGGTCATAATATAACTAGGTTGAGCTCCAAGGTGGATAATTAGAGAGGTCACCGACACAAACACAAACCACAACAAGTCAAACAGTGCAAACATGGGTGAAACACATCCATAAACAACATAACTCAAAAAGTTTTTGTTGGTTCCAAATTTTGGGTCTTAATTAATTAAGTTTTTCTTGTTTCCAAAATTTGGGACGTTACAGTGGAGCTCCAGGCCAGGCGACCACGCTCCACCTTTCGTCATCGTGACAGCGAGATGAAGGCCCAACAATAGAACCCAAAGCTCCACCAGAACAGCCCCCAACAGTGAGGGCTCATCGAGCTTATTTGACAAGCTGCCTGAGCCACCTTCCGTCCTTCCCAACGGTGCTCCAACCATCGGAGCACGCCAGGAAAAAGGACTCCGCAATTTCCAGGCACAGCTTGGGCGTGCCAAAGAGAAGCTTGAGAGCGCAACATTATTGTCGGAGATCCCTCACTCGCAAAGCTCCTGCCATCGGAGAAGCACAACAAGAAAGACGAGGCTCAAGCCGCACCAGATCCAACCGACGGGATTTGGAACTCTACTCCATATGCCACTTGGGGATACCTAGCCCTACTATACAAACTACTGTGGCCGGCACCTCGCCTCAGTCATTTTCGTACGCCAGTGCCGTCGGGAAAGAGCTCGGTTCGGCGGCCCGGGCCGGTGGAGACTCTCAAGTAGTGTCATTAGTTGGTAGTGTTATCTTTAAACACTGTCCGAGGGAAGCAAATCAGTTTTCTCATGAGACAACTAGAGTTTTCCTTGTTGATAAACCTTCTTGTAATTTATTGATGGAGCCTCCTAATTTTCTCTTAAGCAAAACTCACAAACAATGTAACTATTGTTCAAATCAGGAAATCATGCCATGATGGCTTAAAAGCAAGTCACGGCAGTATGTTTTCCCAGCGGCACTGCTGCTACTCATGCGACAGAAGAAGCTCGCCTCCAATAATTCACGCCCACGTCAATTCCAGAATCCGCAAGGACCCCTGCGCAAAACACACCGCAATATTGTAGAGATAACTGCATCAGCGGTCCTAATTCTTTTCTCGCACCTTCACATTGGTCCCTATTCTTTAAAATTGCACGTTTAGGTCCCATATGTTTCAAAAGTGTGTCACGCGAGGTCCTAAACTAGTCTGACCATCGTTGACCGGTGCCACGTCGGCTGGTGGGGTCCGTAGGCTCAACGAACGGAGGTGAAATTTTGCAATAGCCCCTTCAGGTCCATTTCGTCTCATATCTCGATCTCGTTCCTCTTCACTAGCTCTTGTCCTCCCGCGACATTGGAGGCTAGCTGGCGGCGGAGGTTCTGCTCCGGTGATGACCTCCTCCGCGTCGGGCGCGACCTCCTCCGCCTCACGCGCCGGGCGCGACCTCCCCCGCCTCGCGGTCGGAGCAGCACGAGCGCCGAGGTCGAGCTGGTCATGGGCGGCGGACTTCGCGGCGCCAGCGCCTGTGCCATGGCCGGATCTCGCCCTCTCGAGACACGCGGCCTAACGCTCCGGAGGTGTCACACGACACGGCGTCGCCGAGCTCAGTGAGTGGGTGGGGCGACTCGAGGATGCGGGGTGCGTGGCCGGCCAAGCAGCCGCCGGTGTCGTCGAGCTCGAGATAAGAACTATGGGCTGGGAACTTGAAGACACCTACTTATAAGGGTTCATTTGCTTAAATCCCAACCACCAGCCGCGGGAAATCTCCCGCCAACCGTCCACCAGCCGATGTGGCACCGGTCAACGATGGTCAGACCAGTTTAGGACCTCGTGTGACACACTTTTGAAACAATTAGGACCTAAACGTGCAAGTTCAAAGAATAGGGACCAATGTGAAGGCGCAAGAAAAGAATTAGGACCGCCGATGCGGTTATCTCAATATTGTACTACTCCCACACGGTTACCCTACTTGTTTTAGGGCATCTCCAGCGTTCGGCCCCCCCAGGCCAAAAAACAGCGTCTTTTTGGACGGCCTGGGGTGGCGCGGCGCTAATGAGAATCTTGGGGGTGTAAATTTCCCAATGGCAGTCCACCCCAGGATGAACAGATGAGAGGAAAAGTCAAAAAAAAAAACACGTTGAAGCCATCCCCGCATCCGAGCTCCAGGTCGAATCCGTCGTCGGCGCACGAGCGGCGCACCACGCCGTCCCCGCCCCACGAGTGACGCACCCCGCCGTCCCGCATCCGGTGCCGCGGCGCACCCGCCGTCCCCGCCCACGAGCTCGAGATCGGGCAGCTCGCGAAGCGGTAGAGGGCGGAGCAGGCGGCGAGCCGGGCGGCTGCGCGGGCTCCAGGAGGGCGTCGGGGAGCCACGCCTTGACCAGCTCGGCCTGCGCGCGTCCGAGCGACGGCGGATAGCACGGAGGCGAGGTCGCCCGCCGTCTTCCTGCTCCTGTCCTTGGCGAGCGCCGCCGCCCGTTGACCTCCTCGTCAACGCCGCCGAACATGTGAGGAAGGAGGAGGCGACCGGCGCGCGGATCGAAGCAAGCACGCAGGGCACGGTGGAGATGGCCGGCGCGTGCGGCCCTGCCTCCGTCCAGGCGGAGGAGCTCGCCGGAGCGCGGCCTGCCTTCTTCCATCGGTGGGTGGGTGGGGAAAAGGGAGAAGGAGCACATGGTGGGCCTGGGTCAAAAAGAGAGGAGAGAGAAGGGTTATTTGGCTGACTGTGGGCCTTCGCATGCAAAAAGGCGCCCCCAGGCCACACCCAGCGCCCTGGGTTTGGCCGCTGGGTTTGGCTTGGGGCGCCGGCGCTATTTTTAGCCGATCCGGCGTTATTTGACGTCCTGGGGGGCACGAGTGGAAGATTTTCGACGCTTTTCGACGATATTTGCCCAAAAAGTGGCCTTGGGGGGCACGGTTGGAGATGCCTTATCCACCCCTCTATATTTTCCTATTTTGTTATTCCTTCCCTCCTTCTTCTCCTCGTCTTCCTTCCGCTGACGCTAGTTCTCAATCCTTCCGCCTCCCACCCGAAGTAGAAGAACAAAATCCCATCTCATCTCCGTTCCAACCTCCGCGACCGAATCAAACGCAGAAGGAAACCGGAGGCGTACCCGCAAGAGGAGTCAGATTCGGAGGTCGCTTCAATCTGGCCATAAGGAAGGAAACCCCGAAAGCTATCTATCCTCTCCCAAATCCGTGTGGGGTTGGTGAACCGGCAGAATTGGGGGCAGGATACGTCGATCCCTCTCAGGAGCTCCCCGTCTCTTGCCGGAATTCCGATAAAGCCGCCGTCTTTCGGCCGCACGGATTGGAGATTTGGTTGCGTGCCATCGGAGCCGTGGCAGGAGGGCCGCGGCCGTGGAGAGATTGAGGATTTGGTGGTGCTTTGGCTACAACTGTGTGCGCCTGGTGGTTTCCTTGTTTGGTGGTGTGGTAGAACTGCAGATTTTAATCTGAAGGGGCGTGAAGCAGAAAAGGAAACAAGAAAAAGAAGCAAAATTTGGTGGTGGGGGAACTCGCGGGGAAGATGAGTTCCGGGTCTGGGGTGACAGGGGGCAGCAGCGCCGGCGCGGAGGACGCGTCGGCGGCACCGCTGGGGCAGAGGCTGATGGTGCACGTGGCGGAGAATGGCCACAGCATGGAGTTCGAGTGCGGAGGCGACACGCGAGTTGAGGCCATCCAGCGCTCCATCGAGCTTGTCTGCGGCGTCCCGCCGACCGACCAGCTCCTCCTCTGCGACAACATCCATCTCAACGGCGCCAACCACCTCGCCCACTACAATCTCCCCCGGGACGACCGCCAGATCTTCCTCTACAACAAGGCCCGCCTCCATGACGAGTCGCCGGCCCCGGCGCCAGAGTCCATCGACATCCCTGAGCCATCTATTCCGCCGCCACCCCGACCACAGGACACCCAGTTGGAGGTGTCTGCTGACCCTGCCTTGAAGGCATTGATATCCTACGAGATCAGGTTCAGGTATGACTTTCAGGTGGCCAATGCGTTTTATCAGTCCAGTGTGGCCAAGTATGAGGTGTGCAGGAGACTGCTGAGGGAGTGGCAGGTGCAGGAGCGTGCTCTGGACATGGCCAGGAGCAACCTGGAACAAGCATTCCGGAAGCCATCACAGCGGTATTCAAACTTTGTGCGGTCCTTCACGCAGCAGCACCGTGGCTATGTCGAGGTGCTGTCAAGTTTCGAGAGAGATTGTAAGAGGCTGCGTGCTGTTAGGCTGCATCCGGACCTGCAATGCGAGGGCAGGCGGTGCTTACTGGACCTTATGGATGAGAATATACTAAGGAAGTTGGCAGATGAATACTTAAGCTCATATAAGGGTTTCGAGGTTTTTGTCTCGTCGCTGAAGGTTAAATTTGCGGAGTTGAAGAAGAGGGTGGATAGCTTGTTGAATGCTATGAGCTCGAGTGCATGGAAGGATCTGGAGGCGCTGATAAAAGAGCATCAGAGAGTCATCGGTGACCAGAAGAGCATCATGCAGTCTCTAAGGTTAGACTGAAGCAATGCGCATATATTTAGCTACTCATCGATTTTCCTTTTCTGTGCGAATTCTCTGAGAACTGTTATGAACCTCGAGTTAGTGCCTACCATGTAGATTGGCTTAAATTTGAGTTGCTGGTAACTCCGTTATTAAACTACTTAGGGAACACTGGAAAATGCTTCAGCATGGTGGAATTAAACAATGAATTTGCCATTGTGTCGTGGACAATATCTGTTTGTTTTACGGAAAAAAAAACACCAGGAAATGATCTGAATAAATAATGAAGCAACTATATGTTAAAATATGATGGTTTACCAAAAAATGGTACTGATTTCTCAGTTATGATTTGCTTTAGTGATATGTTAGAAGTATAACAAACGAGATCGGCACTTGTGTCTTATTGTTGGGTTATAGAGAGATGCTATCTGGTCTTATATGTTATGGGATGATGATACCACACAAGAGTTTCTTATCCTCGGACTTAATTTGTCTGTGAACTATTGATATGTTTGTATATCCTTCTCTTGTGCCATAATTCTGAGAACTCTTATGTTCTGCAGTAAAGATGTGGATACATCAAAGAAGCTTGTTGATGGCTGCTCAAGGTGCCAACTGTCCGATTCTCTCCGGCCTCATGATGCAGTTTCGGCAGTTGGTCGTATATATGAAGTACATGAAAAGGATAACTTGCCCAGTGTACGGAAGTTTGATCGCATGCTTACAAACTTGCTTCAGAAATGTAAAGCGAAGAAAAATGAAACAAATACTTTGGTACATGTTTGTGTGAAAGGGGTCAAATCTGCTCAACTTGATCTCAAGGACATGATAACAAATCAGTTCATCTTATACGAAGAGGCGATAGATAGTCGGGACAAAGAATATTCTTATCTGAAACTACTCGGTGGTTTGGGTCATGCATACAAGGCCTGTCTTGCCGAGGTAGTGCGTAGAAGACATTCTTTTAAGCTGTATACTGGCTTGGCTGGACAGCTTGCTGAAAAACTAGCAGTAGAGCGTGAAGCAGAGATAAGGAGACGAGAGGTTTTCCTTCGGACATGGTGTAAGTACATTGGAGGAGAAATCATGGGTTCCATGGGACTGTTTGGTACTCCTAGCCAGTGTGATGTAAACATTGTGCCGTTTGATTGCAATCTACTTCCAATTGATGTTGATGATTTGGAAAGGCTCGCCCCCCAGTCTTTAGTGGGTCCTCTTCTGAAACCTGAGAGATCACAGCAACACAAGTCTCAATCAAGCGATTCTGGTACCACTGGAAATTTCAGTAACTCTGAACAAAATAGTCTGAATACTGATGGTAAGATGGACTTACAGGATTTCTTCGGCGGTTGTGATACTGTAGACATAACAGGGACTAGTATATTAGAAGTGGAAAACGCCAGATTAAAAGCAGAACTTGCTTCTGCAATTGCAGTTCTCTGCACTTTCGGTGCTACACATGAATCTATTGATGAAGGCCAGAATGATAATGTGTTGAGAGATGCAAGAGAAAGAACAGCTCAAGCACTTTCCGCGAAGGATGAGTATGCCAATCAGCTTCAGTCAATGTTGAAGGCAAAGCAGGAGCAGTGCCTGTCCTTTGAGAAGCGTATCCAGGAGCTTGAGGAACAATTAGCGAATCAGTACATAAAGGGGCATATGGTTTCAGGAAGCAAAGGTGCATCTGACTCCCTCCTTTCTACTTTTAAAGGTAATGATCTTGATGCATCTGGAGGCAGGCAAACCCATTTGCGGACGAATTAAGTGTTGCCATGGATGAGACATCTTCAACATCTGAACAGCCCTCTAAACAAACAGAAGGCGGAGATGAGAATATGACTGACGTTTCAGGTGCACTGAACTTGCAATTACTCAACTCCGCCGGAGGTACTAATCTGGATGCTTCCATGGCAGAATTTCCACGTGATAATGAACTTAAGAATATCAATATTGATAAGGAAGGGCGAATATTGACTGAACTCACTACGGCAGATACTTCTGATGTTCCTGCAGAAGATCCTCTTAGCATCATAAACTCCAGAACCAATAACCATCATACTTTGGACCTTAGGGATAACGAGCTCTTTGTGTTAGAATTGCAAAATACAATAGATCAAAAATCAAAACAGTTGGATGAAGCGGAAAATAAACTTAGTTCTGTGATGGGTGAGGTTAATTGTCTGAAGAAAGAACTTGAAAACGCCCAGGGTCTTCTTGACGAATCTCAGGTAAAATCTACATGGTATAGGATAATCTTCATCTGCTTCTTGCAAATTGCAGTAGTCCTTTCATGATTGCATAAGGAAACATTAATTATTCCGTATTTTACGATTCTTGATACAGATTAACTGTGCTCACCTGGAAAACTGCTTACATGAGGCAAGAGAAGAGGCTCGTACCAACAAATGTTCCGCTGATAGAAGGGCGGTTGAGTATGATGCTTTGCGATCATCTGCTCTGAGGATACATGGTCTGTTTGAAAGACTAAATAACTGCGTCACTGCACCAGGCATGTCTGGCTTTGCAGACTCTCTGCGGTCTTTAGCCCTCTCACTAGCAAGGTATCATGTTGCTCTCATTCACATTAAGTTACATGTACACTGGTACAATGTGTTATCATTTCAAGCTCATTGCGCTAGGTATCTTATTTGTCAGTGAGTCATTATTGGGCTTTCGATAAAACTAATGACTAGACAACTGAATGGAAATAATTTATTGGAAGCTCATGCACGTTGTTGTATTTTGTCTTGCGTTTTGGTGCGAGACTGAGGAGACAGCCGGTGTTTTAGCCAAATTATTTGCGTAGTTCAATTTTTTTGCGTGAAGGCATCACAAAAGTTTATGTGCTCACAGTGAGAAGATGAGTTATTGGATTGATAATGTTAGACACCTCATATTTTAGAATCTGATTTAAAAAATCATGTTAATGCCATACGCCTTCAGCGAATTATCTGATTTGTCATTTTTTATGTTACTAGTTACTACTAACCTAAAAGATATGTTTGTTTTTAACTCTCTTGGGTTTGCTCATTCTGCTATCGAAGAGGTCTGTTCTTACTGGCTCCTTTGTAATGGTTTGTTTTGTTCTAGTTCTGTAAAGAAGGATGAAGCTGATTCCACCATTCAGTTCCAGCAATGCATCAAGGTCCTTGCAGACAAGGTTAGCTTTCTGTCACGGCAGAGTGATGAGCTGGCAGAACGCTATTCAAGGGTGGAAGCAGCACATGGAATTCTTGTAAGAGAGCTTGAGGAGAAGAAAACACTGATTAACAATCTATACAAGAAACTTCAACTGGAAAAACAGGTACGCATTTTAGCTTCTTAAATCATACTAGGATGCAAATATTTTCGCTGATAGATACTCGTATAAAAATCAGACATACCTTGAGTTTGACACTATCAAAAGTAATAATGGCCTAACATGCTGTGCCGTTTGCTTGATACCATTTTGACAGGCCAGCAAGGAAAAAATATCGGTCGGCCATTTCGACGTCCACGAGCTCGCGGTCTTTGTCCGTAACCCCGCTGGGCACTACGAGGCAATCAACCGGAGCCGCTCGAACTACTTCCTCTCTGAGGAATCGGTGGCCCTGTTCACGGAGCCCCATCTTCCCCGGCAACCTGCGTACATAATAGGTCAGATTGTGCACATTGAGCGGCGAGCAGTGAAGCACGTCGACCAAAACGAAGCCTCGCCACGTGCTGGCGGGCACCGGCGGTCCATGCTGAACAATAACCCGTATGGCCTCCCAGCGGGCTGCGAGTACTTCGTGGTGACGGTGGCGATGCTGCCCGACACTGACCGCTGAAACTAGGACGCTTTCCTGATCCTGCTGCCTAGCCATGGCTACTGAAATGAAGGGAGAAACTCTCAACTGTATATATACAATCACTATTTGAATTTCTTTATTATGGGTTTGTTCAGTTGCCGCTTCGTCTGCCTTGTGTACATAGCGCTCCGCTTCCTCGTGTAAATATGTCTCGAGCGATTGACTGATGCTATCATCTTCGTTCGTTCAAGCAGACTGAATAATAATATTCGTTGACTTTGTTTGTCCCTGAACAATCGGTTTGTGACATTAGTCCTCTTCAAAAATTGTACCGTCTTTGTTTTCTTCCTTCTTTTCACGAGGAAACGAGTGCTTTATTGATCATCAGTACTTTAAATATATTTTGAGATCTGGACCACGTTTTCTAGTTATAAGAGCATCTCCAGCAGAGGCTCTATATTTCGGCGCGCTAAAACATGCTTGCAGCGCGCTGTATGCCGTTTTAGTGCGCGGCGGTCGAAATTGCTCCAGCAGAAGCTGTAAAATAGAACACCAAAAAGAGCTCTCCAGCAGACGCTGTAAAATAGAGCACTACAAACATATTTCTGTACAACAAACAAGTCCCTGACTTCGATAAAAAGGACCCTACGAATTTTTTGAGAAACGCAATTGGGTCCCTGAGTTCGACCTCCACCTCCACTCCATGGCCGGCGGCCGATTCCGGCGCGCGCGGTACCTGCAGGAGGGCGGCGACGGCCTGCAGGAGTCCCGAGGCGGCGCCCTGCAGGAAGCCCGAGGCGGCGCCCTGCAGGAGGCCCCAGGCGGAGGGCGGCGCGACCTGTAGCAGTAGGAAAGAGGAGGACGGCGACGGCCTGCAGGAGGCCCTAGGCGGCGGCGGCGACGGGCGCCTCTTCGCCGGTGTCCGCTTCGCGCTCGTCGGCTTCGACCCCGTCTCCGAGTCCCAGGTGCGCCGCGGTGGTCCGACCTCCGTGGCCAAATTCCGGCGGTGGTGGGCGCAGCTCCTCACGGGAGCCGATGACGGACGCGGTTCGGTTCCGGCGACGCGGATGCCGACCCGACGGCCACCTGAGCGTGGGGCGAGGTCGCGAGGCCGGCCTCGATGACGGCGTGGGGCGAGACCGCGAGCGCCGGCCGCGATTCCGGCAGCGGGCGAGACTGCGAGCTCGGGACCCGGCCAGCGACGCCATCTGCGAGCTCGACGACGAGCGCCGCCTGTGGCCAGGAGGAGTCGGCGGCGAGTTGCAGGGTCGTGGGCGGCGAGCAGAAGGCCAGTAGTGCGAGGAGAAGGCCGGCGGCGGCAGTTCACCCGCGTGGGGAAACTTCCTCCTGGCGGTTTTCCTTCGCGCCATGTCTCCAGAGTTTCCAGCGCGCTGTTGTCGACGCTCCAAATATGAGCAAAAACTCCAGCTTCATCCAGCGCGCTGGACGGTTTTTGCAGCGCGCTCGCTTATAGAGCTTCTGCTGGAGCACTGCTTTTAGTCCCGCGCGCGCTATATTGACGGATTTTGGCGGTTTTTTGGGCGCGCCGCATATATAGAGCTGCTGTTGGAGATGCTCTAAGCTACCTTCAGTGACATCAGAATCCATGATGAGGAGCAAGTCCAAGGTTTCGGCCCTGAAGACAAT
The DNA here is from genome assembly GCA_947311845.1 of Poa pratensis. NCBI lineage: Eukaryota > Viridiplantae > Streptophyta > Magnoliopsida > Poales > Poaceae > Poa > Poa pratensis. The sequence continues at coordinate 27,710,484 of CAMZMU010000043.1, forward strand.
CTACTAGTCGTAAAAATGTAGACAAAAAAAACATGCAGACTAAAAGAATTGAAGTGGAGGTCACGTAACACTTAGCGCATTAAAAAAAAGTAATTTATTAGCTCATGGACAGTTCGATCAAAGAACGGACAGGTGTTGCTTGTGACTGACGAAGTGTCGCTCGACACCGTCAGAGTCTTCACAGATTACAACTTGACTCGGCACATCGAGGAACCCTCGTGGCCTTAAAGCTTGACCAAACATGCACACAAGAGTTCACCAACCGGTGTCACTCGCTCTGAAACCACAAACAATTACATTCCATGGAATGTCGTTTGGAAAGTAGAAACTTAGATTCAAGCCGTTAGACGTTAGTAATTTACTTTTCTATGAAATTATGTGGTTTAATGTGAGCCATTGCCAATGGTTTTCCAATGACACAGCTTCACACTTTCCAAAAACAAAAGTTGACTCGGCACTGTTACATTATCTGTGAAACCAGAGACGAGCCTATCTGATTTCCTGCATTGCGTACATGCATTTCCGACTAGTGCAGAATGATGTTTTGAAGCATACAAGAATGAATAAATAAATGAACACAAAAAATGACTCCATTTTTTTCAAATTCAAGTAGTCAACTCTTCATTTCATATCATAATTTTATTACAACTTAACTCGGCACATCGAGGACTCTCTTAGCATTAAACTTCACCCACAAATGCACACAAGAGTTCACTAACCTGTGTTACTCGTCTGAGACTTCAGCTTTAGCTAAAGAGGACACTACTGCCTAAGAATCCAAGTGAGCCACGAGTAATTCTACAGAACAAAAAGCTGTCTCCAAAACTTAGGCAGCTCACGTTATTAACAAACCCAATTGTTTTATTTTCGAATTGAGGAGCTTTTCGCTCCCATACATGAAACCTACAGGTTGTACAGAGTCCATTACAAGACGAACAGCACCTGCAGCCTTCAGCCGGCGTAGCCGAGGTAGGCACCCAGGTACGACCGAGGGACAACTGAATCCTCCACGCGTCGCTGCCGGCGCGACGGCTGCGCTGGGCTAGAAGCGTGCACAATCTCAACACAAGCTCGCCGTTCCTCACGAGCACATCCGTGAAACGGCGTCGCCGGCGAGGCACAACACTCTCCAACCCTGCCAATTCTCTCTCTACTGTTCTGTCTGACGGAAAAGCGCGACACGATTTCTTGATTTTTAGTATAGCCATTTTATTTTCGCTCGAGAAAACAAGGGGAAAAGGAGGAAAGAGAGCAGTCGTTGGATGACGCGGGCGCATGGATGGGTGCAAGGAAGCCCCCTCCGTCCAAGTGATGTGTTGGTTACTGTCAACAAGTCAACAGTTTGAATTAGGGAGTGATTGCTAGGTAATCCAGACATGCTAGTTTAGAAATACGTGTTAACCGAGTTGGAGCTCGACTATCATGTCCACTAGATGAATTTAGCGTGGCGTCACGCCACGTCCTTGGTGAGATTTTTGTGCATTATATTTGGACGTGCATGCTTAAAGTTTTTGAACAGACTTCTTGTCCTTGCTAAATGCTAATATGTGCAGTCAACTATCTCATAACTTCCGTTCTTTACCTGTAAGTTACATATCTTTTTTAGTCGTTGCAGTTGTTATTTGGTAAACAGAGGATCATCGTTGGCAGACGGAAACAAATGTGTGTACTAACTAAATACAAAGTTGATTATTATGGTAATGCATCCTAGAAAATGCTTTCTCTTTGGTAATATGTAAAATTTGCAACATTAACTGTGGCGCCACCATTGTTGGTGTCATTGCCATGTTATGACAGCCACACTCGTTGCGGTGAATCAGCAGTGCCTTTCTTGGCTTAGTGTCGTTGGTGTATCAGAAGTGTCTCTCCTTGGATTCATGTCATTGGCATCTCTTTGGCAATTTGTACAAAATCACAACATTAACTCTAAATTATAGAAATGATTTCATACATATAAAGTTAAATCGAAGAGACCAGTCATTCTTCATTTGGACTTATTTATTTCATATATAAAATGTTCAACATACTTATCTAAAACCAATCTGATGCGCGGAAACTATATAGCCAATAAATTTTCATTACTTAGTCCTAAGATTTATTATGAAAGAAAAACAGTTAGGAAAGCATACAATTTTAGTGGATGTGAGGATATATTATGTTGCATCATATTACTTGGTATTTTATTTAGCAGAAATATAATAACATTTGGAAAACTTTAGTTCCTGTTTATTAATAATGGGCATCACACGTGAACAAAGGTGACTAATCCTTGCTTTACTCTCTCTTTACCACAATCGATTGTGTCTAGCTAGTTTTATAAGGTTGGGCAGTTCGATCTATTTAATCAGCTGAATAGATGACACTTACTTTTGATCGCAAACAAAACTAAAAAAATAAGAAATGTACCATTGTGTTTATGATTAAAGTGAAGTTTGGGCACCTTCATAATGCAAAGAGTTGACGAATTAACTAAGAAAAAGAGAATATGCATGAAACTTATAGCCGAAATAATCAGGGTGGCATGCACGGACCTCCGTACACATTTGCCGTCCAACATCCTTTGCTCGGCCCTTTGTATCGACTATCGCCAAGATGAGCATACCACAGCTGCACGAAAGTGTGTCCAGCTGCTATGTTTTGACGTCTTATTTCTCTAGCCTACTACTGAGCGGCGGTGCCGAGAGAGAGGAGAGAGTCAGCCGTTAGACACCAAAATCCAAGATATTGTTAAGGCTATAAAACTGATACACATCATATTCGACTCAGTGCTGTTGCAAAAAAGCTTTGAATTACTAACTTACTATGGCTTGTGTGTTGGTTTCCTTAGCATAGAATGTGCTTTAATTTAATTGGCTGGTGAATAGTCCATTCATAGTTGTAAAATAACTGTAAGTGTACATAATACAGCATTTAGTACTTCATATGCACTTTCTTTTAATTATAGGAACAACCATAAAAGTTTAATTGAATTCGTACTGAATCCTATAAGGCTCGTAGCAACTTAGTAAATGATTAATGTACATAGAATGGAAAATGGATCACTTTCAGTTCGTTGTCCTTAAATCAAGAACATCCGTCGTGATTAAAAATGCTGAATTCCGTCGGGATTTGTCACGTGGAGTATATCGAAATTTCTAGCAAATTGAAATATTCAACTATGCTTCCATTTTCCCTTTAGTATTTAATTTAAGTACGTAATTAGTGAGGATGCACATTTTTTGAATTTGATTCCACAATTAGGGAAAGTTCATTCGTATGGTGTCGAAATATTGGCCAAATTGAAATGTTTAAATATATTTGTATTTTGCTATAAGTAGATAGCGTTTTTTTTTAGCATTTTTGATATATTTTATGGAATATCTGAATATTCACCCAAATGGTGGCTAAATTGGAATGTTCAAATATGTTTTTATTTCGTTATGAATAGGTAGCATTTTTGTTTGAGCATTTTTAATGTACTTTGTAGAATATTCAAATATTTAGTACTCCATCTGTTTCAAAATATAAGGCGCGCTATTTTTATGTTGGTATTTGGTGCTCAACTTTGACCATTAATATATAATAAATTATGTGAATTTAGAATGTATAAATGATATCGTTATACTTGTACTGTAAATTTTTTCATTTCATATATTTTTATAATAATTTTGTGATCATATTATACGTACAAATCATGGTCAAAGTTGGACGTCGTTGACCAGCGAAATTATAGGGCGCCTTGTATTTTGGGATGGAGGGAGTAGTTTGAAATGTTTAAACATGTTTGTATTTCGACGTCAATATTTAATTGAAATTATAAAAAGTGCATTTGAATTACCTCCAAATATTGACAAAATTTGAATATTCAAGTTTTTTTTGTTTAGCATAATTAGGTTGTATGTATTTTCCTGATTGTTTTCATATATTACTTGTATTTTTCCAATGGATATATTCAGAGATATCGATTTTTTCGATGTTTTCCTTTTTCTGGAAAATTTTTCTGCACACTGGGCCCACCCGTCAGGGATCCAACATTTTTCCTGAAATGATTTTGAGAAGGGAAAAAAACTGGCAGGCCGGGTCCACCGTGACGTCATGGTGACGTCAGTGGTGGCCGGACCTGCCGACGGCGGAGCCGCATCCGAGCGAGCCGGGAGGCGCGGCTGTGCGCGTCGGGCGCGGCTGGACGCGGGCTACCCGCAGGTGGCGGCGCGGCTGCATCTGGTGGCCGAAACAACGCCGGCGACGTCGAAACGCGGCGGCGGATGGAACTCACGCCGGCGACGATTCCGCCGTTCGTGCGGCGTCCCGGCACGCGTCTGTCGGTGAGGATGAAGATCAGGCGACGGCGAAGCTTCCTGCATGCTTGGATCCGTCGGGGGAGGCGCAAAGCGGAGCCTGCGCGCGTCGGCGGCGGCGGCGACTCCGGCGTCGCGCGAGAGAGAGAAGCAGAGGGAGAGAGTTGTGAGGGCTTTTTTGCAATGTAGTCCGTAACGTTTTCGTAATTTGCAAGTAGGTCCATCTCCTCGGGAAGTCCTGGTTCGCGGAGCAATTGTTGGATTTGCGAGGGGTGTTTCCGCAAATGTGCCGCAGAGATGCGTGTGGACCGTTGGATTGCCAGACGACGGCGCGGATCGAGTCACTGTTCTTACTGTTCATTACTGTAGATACTGTAGCTAGCTACAGTAGCAGGAGCGCTGAGGGCTCGCTATTTGGCTTGTCTTTCATATAGGTAGTAATGTACCAAGTGTAATAGGAGTTTGATTCTAAGACCATCTTCACCGGCACACTCGAAAATTTATCTCGCACCACTCATATTGTGTTCGCTTTGGGGTTGCCGGATACTTGTCCAGACAATCCTGAGTTGCTATCCACACCGACACCCCCAAACGGCTGGCCATATCCAATTTTCTCAATATAAAAGAATTTATATCTGAAACAAAAGAAAATGAATGCATAGTTCAACAATAGTTTAAACATAGGAAAACAATTAAAATTAAAATTCGATAAGTTTTAGAGAACAACAGACTCGTCTGCTCGGCGCGCCCACACGTGCGTGAGTATATCACTCTGTAGTTGATCATTAGTTGTTTCATCACGTATTTGAAAACTAGTAGCGAGCAATTCAGAAAATTCGGCCGACACGCCCAGCTGTGGCTCGGCAAGGGCCCATGATAGTCATACGACTATTCATGACCAAGTTGTTATCGGTTTCACTCTCGATGATCATGTTGTGCATGATGACACAAACATTAATGATCTCCCACATCTTCTCTAGGCACCAAGATAGAGAAGGACACCTAACAATCGCAAACCGGGCTTGGAGCACACCAAATGTTCAGTTCACATCTTTTCAGACACTCTTTTGCTTGCTAGCGAAGTTAGAGTTTGCCTCACCAATAGGGTTGCGAATGATCTTGACAAATATCGACTAATGAGGATAGATGCCATCTGCTAGGTAGTATCCCTTGTCATACTCATGGCTGTTGATCACATGCTTGCACTCTGGAGGTTAGCCAACGGCAAGTCTCGTAAACACCGGAGAGCGTTTCAGCACATTGATCTCATTGTGTTGAACCGGTCATGCCAAATAATGCTTGCTAAATCCACAGGTTATAATCTGCCACAAACTCAAATTCAAAACTGCATGCTTCAACATGTCATTGAATGGGCAAGTTTTCCATCTGCCAAGTGAATGGACTACGATGACTTAATCCACTGGAAATCCTCTCGCTTCACCTTTGTGCCATGATCTGAGTTGTGTCTTATGCATTTGGTTCTCTCAGATTGTATGTTCCGAACACTGCATTCACCGCCTTACTAAAAGGATCAAGTACGACACCTAGGGGGGGAGGGTGAATAGGTGCTACACCAATTTTATTTTATTTTCAATTAATGTTTGACACAAAAGGTAAATTCTCTAGATATGCAAATATGGTGAATTTACCTATATGACAAACAAACTACTAAGCAAGATACAAGCTTAAGTAAAGGCAACTAAAGGATAGAAGTAACCGATGGAAGCATGCAGAGATAAGGATGTATTCCCGAGTTCCTTCCAGTTACGGAAGTATGTCTCGTTGGAGGGGTGTGAGCTTCACCACAACAGGCTTGCTCAACGCCACAAAGGCCTCACCCTATTCTCCGATGAACCTCACCACAAAGGCTCGGTTCACCTTCCACTATCGGTCCCCTTCAAGACGGAAATCAGAGCCTTTACAACAAGCTCGGCGCATGCATCCACATCTGAATTGGAGGCTCCCGAATCACACAATCTGTCCAACACAACAAATAGTGAGAATTGTGGCTTAGGTTTTCCCAATGGAAACCATAGGCACGAATCACTCAAGTGAATGAGGGGGAATACAAATCGGCTTGGTGAAGATGTAATCCTTCTCTTCTCCTTCAATCCTCCAGATCAGCGAGATTGGGTGGAGGGATTGGGAGATCTAGTAGTTTTGAACTTTCAGCAATGGAGGCTTTTCTTATTCTAGTCGAGATACCCAAGGTTGAAGAAGGTGGGGGTATATATACCCCTGCAGGAAATCTAGCCGTTGGAGAAACAGGGGGACCGGATATTCCGGGTCAAGTGATGACCGGATATTCCGGCCTTCTAGAAATCTCCGGGTCCAAATATCCGACGACCACCCGAGAGGTGCAAAACGGGCGCGCTAAAAGTGCTTAGCCGTATTGAAAGGACAAGGATGTCGCATAGAGGGGGGGGGGGGGGGTGAATAGGCGATTTAAAACTTTTCCGGTTTAGCCTTGATAATTGCGGAATAAAACTAGGTGTTAAAATTAACAAGCCAACAACCTAAATAAACTAGGTCACCTATGTACACCAACAATTTATGCTAAGCAAGACAAGCAACAAGGTGATAGCAATAAAGGATACTTCAAGCACGAAGACTATCACAATGTTAAGTGCATAAGTAAAGAGCTCGGGTATAGAAATAACCGAGGCACACGGAGACGACGATGTATTCCCGAGTTCCTCCTTTTTAGGGGAGTACGTCTCGTTGGAGGGTGTGAGTTTCAAACTCAAGACGCCACAAATGGCCTCATCCTATTCTCCGATGAATCTTGCCCAAAAGCTCGGTTCACCTTCCACTATTGATTTTCTTTTGGTCGGAAATCGAGTCCCTTACAACAATCTTGAGGCACAACCCACGAAAGGATTGAGAGCTCCCAAGTGACCACAAAAGGCCTCAACCGCCATAAAGGCGTTTAGGGTTCAAAGACCCAAGAGTAACAACTTCACGAACTTTCACTTCCACGAATCCTCGTGGAGAGCACAAACCGATGCACAAAAGCAATGGCAAGAACACAAGAAGTGCTCAAGTCCTTCACTCTCAAATCCCACCAAAAGCAACTAATACTTGTGGGGAGAAGAGAGGAAGAATAAAGAAGAACTCAACAAATGGAACTCCAAGATCTAGATCCAAAGGGTCCCTCACTTAGAAGAGAGATGGATTGGTGAAAATGTAGATCTAGATCTCCTCTCACTTTTCCCTGAAAGATATGCAAAAATCATGGGAGGAATTGAGAGAGGGCAAGCTTTCCAAGGTCAACAATGGTGGGAGAGCGAGAGAAAAACGAGCAGCCCAAGCTTGAAGAAGGGGAGGGGTATTTATAGCCCAGCCCACGAAAATAGCCGTTGCAGCCACACTTAGACCGGAATATCCGGTCCATGGCCCAAATATCCGGCATAAAAATCCGGCTGAGTACAGAGGCTCGCGCCGAGAAGTACTTAGCTGATTTTCTGGAAAAACTGGGGAGGACCGGATATTCCGGTCCCAACTTAACCCGGAAATTCCGGCCTACCCGGATATTCCGGTGCAGAACAAAACCTCAACATCCGGTTTGCTGAAAACTGACAGAAACAGCAAAACGAAAACTGTAATATCTTTTTCATCCGGACTCCGATTTCGATGATCTTGGACTCGTTGGAATCGCAACGAAGAGATCTTCCAGATTATGCAGAGAAACATCATAATCCATCATGTAAGGAGGAGGCAACAAGGAGAGAGTTTGACCTCTCTTAGAAAAGATAAACCGGTAAAACCTTCACCACCAAAAACACAACAAGATATGCATATGAAATCCGTTTTTGATGAATTAGAGCTTGGTATGGAGATGAACACAATCTCTAAATTCTCACAAGGATAAAAGCCAAATAAGAACCAAGAAAGATGATATGCCAATTATGCAAAAGTTTGACCTCTCCACAAAGATGCGATCAAGTTACTCACTTGAGAGCCCCTCTTGATAGTACGTTGTCTATCCTATAACCCGGTCTCCCACTAATACCATGAGACCGGTAAAATAGAAAACCTATCAAAATCATACCTTTGCCTTGCGCATTCCACTTGAGCTAGATGTATACGATCTTGACTCCCTCAAGTTGGAACACATTTCTTGATTGTGCTTACTAGCACATGTTTGATGAAGACTTCTCCAAATACTCCCCCATACACCATTATGGGAGAGCCTCGCTTAGCTCCGTCTTCATGTATCCACTTGCATTTCATCTTCTTCTCTTGATGTATATGATGGCTTGGAGATAAACATGAATTTTCACCCAATCTTCTTTCCAAGCCATGCTTGCAATAAGTTCAACTCTAGATGACCATTCTTCATATAAATCCTTGGATAGAAACTTGGTCATCATATAATCTTCTAGAGTCCAACACATGAACTCCAATCTTCTTCATGGACAAGATCTATAAAGATATCTCAATGCAAACATTAGTTCATAGAGATTGTCATTAATTACCAAAACCACACATGAGGGCACATGCACTTTTATGTATTTCCTCGAGCAACCTTGGGGACCGGATATTCCGGCCCAGACTGGGACCGGAATATCCTGTTTCCATGTCTGAACTTTTCTTCAGTGATATGAGCAGGCTCTTTTCTTCTTTCTTTTTGGTCTCAATGCAATGATGTTTTAATCACCTAAAAGCCTGCATCACTTAACATCATATCAAAGTATCACTAGTGTTGTTGCCTAACACACAAAACACAAGGGATTAAGAAATGTTCTTTCACTTACAAAACATGTAGGTGGCTTCAATGGCTCTAGATTCAGACATACGGAGGTAGTTATCCAAAAATCTGCGGAACATGCATATGTAATACACCGTATAGCAGCAATGCATTTATGAATGGATGAGAATCCAAAAAGACAGTTGCAATCTTTATGCAGCTCGAAATTGTCATTGTAGTCTGGAACAACATGCACAATGTTCATGAGTACTCTCCTCAATTCATCGGGGAAATTTAAGATCATTGTTTTCCGGGACAGTGAACAATAGTAAGTGTAAATCAGCACATGACCCATTTTTCTCAGCCGGTTCTTATTGGTCATCTTTCCTCTTCTCGACCCTCCGCGTTTGGAAGCGGCATCCACCTCCCCGTGCAACCATAAGAACGACGAGAACCGATTAATCATCATCATCATCATCATCATCATCATCATCATCATCATCATCATCATCATCATCATCATCATCAAGGTAGACCTCCTCTTTCATCATTTGTTGAATCATAATTTCATCGTCGCTATCTGTGGCCAATTCAATAACAATGGAGATACGCAATAAATTAATAACAAACAAAATGACTTGTCGGCAAACAGCCGAACACCTTGATGCCGGGCGACAGGGAGTGGTGCCGACAGGTCGAGCTGTGGCGGCGCAGAACAACGACCGACGGCGGCGGCGAGCGGCGAAGACTCGGAGGGCGGGCGGCAACGGCAAGGTGGTGGGGAAATGGCAACGGCAAGGTCGCGGCAGTGTCGCGAATTGCCGGTGAGGGAACTGGAGGACGGGATGAGGGTGCAAATGACTTCCGGCCTATGTTGTTCTGTGTCTATGACAAGGCGTCCTCCCCCCCCCCCCCCCCCCCCCCCCCCCCGCCCCCCCGCATGTCGGAGGGCGTGTCGGGCTGCTGTCCGGCTCCCCCGAGTAGACCCCCAACTTTGGAGGCTTAGTCGGAGGTGTCGGAGAGAAAATGGGTCGGAAGGACACTTAGGATACGGTATTGCCGTTTCACATCCAAAAGGCCTTTCAAAATGCTTTGGGGGTGCCCATGCAGATGTTCTAAGTAGGTCAATTGTCTTGCGTTTTTTTTTTGCAATTTTCCACGTATATTCACCGAAAGTCAATTGTCTTGCGTTGCTAGCCGGCTTTTTGCATGCCGTGTGTCCGTACGTAGCTAGTTGTACGTATGGTTTGTTGCTAGTAGTACTAGTTTGAATACGAGTAGGATGAAAGTTGATTCCGATTCGTGGTAGGACAGCTTAATTTGGTCTCGCCTCAATCGCTACGAAACCAAATTGTTGGTCGTTTTGTACTTCGTGTCATAGTCCGTTTCTTTACCTCCACCAACACCAATACATAGTCGATCCGTAGCTACATCGTGAATCACTATGGCTTTCTCAATGGGAGCAAAATAACACGAACACGCTAGCTGAAATAAGTGTCCACATTATCTGTGAAACCAGAGACTAACCTATTGGAAGGGTACATGCATTTCCGACTAGGGCAGTAGAATGTCTTAAAGCATACTTGAATAAATAAATAAACAAAAAAATTGACTCCGAAATTCATTCCAAATTCAAGTAGACGAGTCTTCATTTCATACGTATCATAATTTGATTACAACTTGACTCGGTACATCAAGGACCCTTTAATTTAGCCTTAAAGCTTCACCCACCCATGCACACAAGAGTTCACTAACCCGTGTCACTCGTCGAAAACTGCAGCTTTAACTCAAGAAGACACCAATGCCTAAGAACCCAGGTCAGCAACGAATAATTTTACAGAACAACTAGTAGTCTCCAAACCTAAAGCAGCTCACACCATTAAACGTGCACCAACAAGTTCAATTCTATTCCTTCACTCTGCTACAAGCTGGGTAGTAAACGAGCGTTTTGCTTTTTTGCATCGAGTTCTTTTTCGCCTCGAGCACATTAGATGAGGTTTTGTATCATCATCTTTTTTACTTTTTCAAAATGCTCTTTATTTACTTAAACCCTTGGCTTAGGTTCAGGTAAGGATAGTGCTAACTATGTTGTGCAGGTCATAAAAGGAGTCGCTGCCTGGTTGGAGACTATGCTAGCGCCCTGGTCAAATTACTCATAGCTGACAGAGATTCAGAGAACACTAGCATCATCTATAAGCTTAGTAACTACAGAACTTAGAGCGACAAAGGTTAAACTGAACTATTGCATGCATAGTTTAGGAAAGCTTAAAGACTAGATTGAAAGGGAATACTAACACTGGACTACTGGAGTGGACTTCGATGTGCCGGTCTTGGTAGATCACTTCTTCCTTGTTGTTCTTGGTCGATCGGCCAGGAGGGGCCATTTTGATCATCTCTCTTCAGCCGCTGGTGCACAGCTCCGTGACGGTCGTCTTCGACTCGATGACTCCATCGCGCTCTCTTCACGCCGGTCGGATACGCGGGTGCACGACACCGTGACGGTCTTCCTCAAGCTTGTCCCAAACCTCGAGCGGCAGCTGGTCGGTCCATACGCCGGGGCAGCGGTAGGCCTCATGGCAGAGGGCATCCGCGACTTGATTTCCTTCGCGGTAGACGTGCAACACTTGGACGTCTTGGAAGCAGCAGAGCAGCTGGGTGATTTCCTCGTACATGTGCTGGGGGATCCGTGTGTGCGCCGACTCGCCTCGAATCAGCCGAACAAGCGTGAGGTCGTCGCCCTCCACGACCAGCCGACGGATCCCGCTCTGCAGCGCAAGGTGAAGGCCGCGGATGAGCGCCCTTGCCTCGACCTCGCCCACCCCTGCATGCTGCGTCCTCTCGCCGAACGCCAGCATGGTGCGGCCATAGCAGTCCCGGATGACTCCTCCAACGCTAGCGCGTCCAGAGCCGTCATGGTGCACCGATCCGTCGAAATTGAGTTTGTGCCATCCTGGATGAGGGCGGCTCCACTGCACGAGAGCGACGACGCGATGGGCTGGCCGGCAGAAGCTGCCGCGACCGGCCGGCGGCGGCAGGGGAGGAAGGTAGGGCGACGTGGCATGGACGTGATGAAACGCCGGCGGCAGCGACGCGGCGAGCATCTCCATTTCGGGGAAGAGTAGGAGCTAGGAGGGAGAGAGATTTGGGTCTAGGGTTTGTGGTGAAAGTTGTACGTGTGCTGTTCGGTGAAAGCTAAGTCCATCTATATTAGTGTGATCGGCTCGCACTGAACTCGAACTGTGTCCGATTTCTATTCCACGTAGCTAGGTTCAGCTTAAGAACGACGCATGCGCGCCGCCGCCCTAAAAAAGTATAGATCGCGTTAGCTGGCATGCTGCTTCTGGTCACGTTGCATGGCGATACATGGAGTTCGCGTTAGTCATGCATGAACCTGTACATATGTATGCGAGTATGTATTCACGCCCTTGGTTTGCCCATTTGCTAGTAATTGTTGGCACTTGTACAGTTGTACAGCTAAATTCTGGAGAAGGACTAAAGCTGGGTGGACGCGCTTAGTTGAAGCTAGAAGCAGGAAGAAGCTGGGCGTTGAGGTGATAGCTGAAAAAGGTGGCACAAAACAATACTACCTCCATTTCTATTAATAAGGCGCACGAGCATTCTAAGACGAACTTTGATCGAAAAATTTGAGCACAAATATTGATCACCATCATTTATATGCATTATTCAGAACCCTAAAACCCTAAAAACCTCACTGCATTAGTATCCAGTACAGCATTTATCTGCATTTTACAGTGCTTTCATCCATTTTGCAGTTCAGTGTGCAAAGGCACACAATTTTCAGTAGATCCAGTGCAAAAGTGAAGGAAGAAGCACCACACAAGTGAATGCAGCAGAGAAGATGGCCATGATCAACAAGTTGAAATCCAGAAGAACACATGTTGTCAGATTGTGAACAGTGCACTGCCAAAGAAATGCAAATCTTGTCAGTGTAGCTGTTGAAGCTCAAGTGCAAATGCAACCATGTGCTATCTGAAGGAAGTCCAAAGGAACATAGTTAAGCAAGATTGGAGCATTAGAAGAAGAAGAAATCAAGCAAAAAGAGGAAAATCTCCTCTGTGCCAGATAGTGAACAGTAACTGACAGAGTGCATTTTCTGTCAGTTAACTCATATTCTCCAAGCACAAGATGAAGCAATGCTCAAATGTTGGCAGCAGCAGGTCTCAAAGAAGATAAGAAGCAATTCAAATGAGTTTGAGCCAGAAGGAGGGAAGAGATCAACTTGGAGATGAAGAAACCACAAAAGGCAAAAAGGTGATAAAGTAGTGAACACCTCATGTGCACTGTGAGCTAAAGATAGAAAAGGGAAACTTCCTCCTCTCCACCAATTCGTGCTCTCCCACCTCAGAAAGGAAAAAGGGAGTATAAAGCCATCACCACACCACCACAAACCACATAGCAACCACTCCATTCCATTCCCATCCATCCACCTCACTCCATCCCATCCATAGCCACCACAAAACCACCTTTTCGGCCACCATCTCCAACAACCACCAAGAACACCAAGAACAACAAGAACAGAGAAGAACAAGAACAAGACCAAGATCAAGATGAACATGGAGAACAGGAGAAGAACCCCAAGGCCTTGGTGACCTGAAGCTCATGATCTGCAACTCTGCTTCCACCCTTGTCTTCATCTCTGCTTCCCCTGCTTCGACTAGGTTTCAGTGAGCTACAGCCAAGGAATTCTCTCCATCTTTATGTGTAATCTTGTGTTGAACTGAGTAGATCATCCATCTTTAAGTAGAGCTTGTGCTATTTGGCTACTGCAGTGAATTGAGTGACACAGTTCTCTGTCTTTACTGAAAATTAGCATGCTTTGCTTGTTGTTTGGTTTGATCTCTGTGTGTAAGGCAAGTCCCTGCATACTTTGTGTTGCAAGTCCATCCCTAGCCCCCAATTGCTTGTTAACTCACTTTGATCTGGCTTGACAACCCAGAAAGGAGTGATCTTTGTGCTTTGATTTTTCTCCTGCCTAAACCTGCTAAAACCCCCTTGCTTGCTGTAACAGCCCCAAATTTGTGAACCTAAAAATGTGTCTAAATTTTTCACTTTTGTGTTTCATTGCATCATGGCATCCATATTGATTTGCTAAACAACAAAACAATTGGTTTGGCACCATTTAAAAACAAATGCCAAGCTTGCCTTAACGAAATTCAAATCAATGAAAGTGTTCAAACTTACAAAACAAAAATACTTTGGCATCTTATATTTGTCAAGGAAGTTCCAAGAGTTCAAAAATAATATTTTGAACTTGCTTTAAAATTTCTAAAGGATTATAAATTTGTATTTAAGAAAAATGCCATATTCAAACCCTATAAACAGAAGTTGTTCAAAACATTTTATTTTGAAACACCAATTTTTGTGGAGCTTCTACATGATATGGGGAGGCTACCTGAATATTTTCAGATTTTTGTAAAATGTTTCAGTGCCTCAATTAAATCCCTAAAAGCTACTGGTTTTTAAAGGGAAATAGAAGAAAAAGAAGAAAACAAACACGCAGGGGGTTTTCTGCAAATTTCCCGTCCTCTTCCTTTGTTCACCGCCGACGCGAGCACGACGACTCTCCTCTTCTGCTCCTCCTGCCGCGCGAGAGGATAAGGAGGCCACGACGACTCTTCTCTGCTGCTCTCTCTCACACCTTCCCACTCACCTGCTCCCTCTCCCTCTCCTTTTCCTCTGCGCCATGGCCGAACCCTAGCTCGCGCTCGCCGACGAATCGCCGCCGTTACCTAGCCCGCAGAGTAGATCGAAGACCACCAGTCTCTCCGCCTCGACGTCCTCTACATCCTCGCCGAAGGAATCGAGCCGGGGTGCCTCCGTTCGCGAGCTCGACGTCGTCTTCTTCCTCTCCGGCCGCCGCGCGCCGATCAAGCTCGCCGTCGACTACGACCTCCTCCATCTCCTACGAGTTGTCCCACGCGTCGAGGGTGAGCACGCCGTCCTCGGAGACACCTTCTCCCTCCTCCTCTCCCTCTATTTCGTCGCGTAGCCGTAGCTCCGCCGTAGCGCGTAGCGCCTCCGCGCTGCATCGTCGCCGGAGCATTTCCCGGCGACCATTTGGTTCGTTGCGCCGCCACTAGCCTCCACGTACTCGTTTGCGTCGGATGCGCCCACTACTTCGTCCCCTCGCGCGCTTCTCCGTCCAGCGCGAGCTCGCCGCCGTCGGTGATCACCACGCCAGTGCTCGCCGGTCGTGGCCGCAACGCAGTCAAACTAGGCCGTGGGCCTCCGCGCTTGCGTGGCTGCCAGCGTGTCCACGGGCCCCACTGGTCACTGACTATGGCTAGCCCAGCGCTGAGTACAAAACGATTCGGTGGTTTCTCTGAAAAATAAAATAAATAGCCAGATTCAAATATAAATTTGTAAAATCTATAACTTCTTAAATACTTGGCCAAAAATTACAAGTAAGATATCAAAATGTTCAGAAAAATAAAGTATGTATGTTGGTATAACTCACACATCCAACTAATTCAGTTTAGTTGCTGCTTTATTAAAATAATGAGATTGGCAGAATAGAAAAGAGTTTTGGAAAATTCATAACTTTAAAAATAGTGATCCAAAAATTAAGTTTGACCTATCAAAATGTTCAGCAATTAATATACTCCATGTTTCACCTTGTTTCCAAACATGGATACTTAGTTTTAATGTGGTTTAAAATAATTTTGCTAAAATGGTAGATTTAAAAATGGATTTTATAAATGCAATAACTTTTTGTTGGAGTATCAGAAAAATACGAACTGTCCAGTAACATCAGTTGCATGCATAATTAAACAAGATTGCAGTACTGCCCTTTTTGGAGTTTGCAGAATCATTAAGTTAAATATGGGGTTATAATTCTCTCCTGCTGAAATACTTATTTCTGAACCCCATTTAAATTGCTAGATATTGTAATAGTAAGTTCAGTGCATTAAAAATGTCATGCCATCATGTGTTTGTGCATTGCATTTGTTATGCATGTGTGGTTATTGATTGTTTCTTTCCAGTGTTCTTATGCATCGATAGATCAAACAGGGGTTCCACCACAATACCCTGACGACCCGTATTACCAGCCCCCTGAACAAGGCAAGCGTAATCCCCTCCTCTGAGCATGTCTCCTCCTATGTTTCCGCAATTATTTTCTCCACTATAATATTGCATTCGGTTCTGAATGTCTTTTGCTTGGATTAGAGTATCCTACTAGTTGCATTAGATACCTGTTGCCATTACCTGTATCCTTTCTAATATCCATAGGATTGAAGTGTTGGCCTGAGTTAATTATACCTGCTATGTATATGCTTTGCCATGCTTAGTTAAATGCTTAGATGTCCGGTGGATGTTTCATTGTTGGAACAGTTGATGGAATGGCCGGATGTGGTGGAAAATTGTGGTGACGGATAATAAACTGCTTAAAGGCGGGGATGAGAGGCCACGGGGGATGTGGTGTGTTGTCTCGTTCTCGCCGCCTAGATGCGAGTTCTCGCCTTCGAGCCAAGACTGAGCGTGCACCCATGCGTGGGCCTAGTGAACCCCCATCGACTAAATAACTCGGGCGGGACTAGCCAGGGTCCTCTAGTTTGAGCTTCCATTTGCGCGTGCGTGAAGATGGTGGCCAGGACTGGGATGAGGATGGTGGTGTTTAGGAAAATGAGTGGCCACGGGGCAGGGTGTTGGAGGCACTGAACCTGTCCCGTCCTCACTGATGATCCTGGGTTAGTCTCAAGCGAGGGAGAGGTCGTAACCGCTCCCACTCAGCCGGCTTTCCACGGAAGAGAGCTAATGTTCAGGCAATGGGCCGGACGGTACGCGTGGCAAACATTGTACACCCTTGCAGGGTAAATCTTTTCGAAAATCCGTGTTCGCGGTTATGGACGACTTGGTGCCGGATTCAGAGACCATAGAAAACATGAACGGAATGATTAAAACTTGACTTAAAGAATGCAAGGTTGACTTCCTTGAGGGTGATTCGGGGAGGTGCCTTAGTAGACAGGTGAAGTGATTGATGGTGGTTGCTGATGAAGATGATCAGAAGAAAAGAGTTTTACTTCTTATCCCCTTTGAAAATATTCTGATTAGTCGATGCCAGTTGTCTTTTATAAAGAAAACCAGCTTTATGCAAAACAGCCATAAAACCTTGGTGAGCCAATCATCGAGCTAGTAGCTCTAGTAATCTTGCAGAGTTCGTCGAACTCAACGTTGCATTGTTGATTCTTTCAGTGGAGGACTTCACCGACCTGGAAGGTGGGTTCTTTGTGGACGTCGACGAGTAGTTTGGGGTTCCCAGGTGGCAGCTTGGGACATCCCGGAACAGCTGGCGCTGGGAATGTTTATCTGTAGGCCTCTTAGGCCATAATTTGGATCTTGTTGTTTAGAACAACTTATTTCGCTTCCGCATGATGTACTGTTGGGTCTGTGACCTCTGGTTGTAATATTTGCTATCTTTCTCTACTATAAGAGTTGAACTATAATGCATTGATAGTTGTGCCTGCGTTATGGCATCAATCGGGGTGTTGCGTTGCCGATGATCCATTCTGAGCAACGCCTGCCAAAGGTTTTGGCCTGGGGATGGTAACCCAGTAACCTCCGGTTGTATCGCATGACCGGTGACACACAACATCTCTGTATAGTTCTGCGGTCGGGGCGCCACAAGTTGGTATCAGAGCAGGACTGCCTGTAGCTAGGAAACCCTTCTACTGGTCGACGTTGAGTCTAGTGTTGTGGAAATTATTTTTAACCTAAAAATGAGTTGTGAAAACCATCTTAGGATTCTTTTTACTCCTTATCTGGTTACACTCTAATCTCGGAGCCATCTTACCTCTATTTGAGTAAAAAGTTTTACTCCTCGTCTGTTACTTCAAATCTTTAGGATCACGGGGTTGGGTTCTACCTTAGTTGTGCGTGTCAGGTTGCTCCCGCTGCGCTACAATCCGAAGTAAACTCAGATGTTTACGAACACTTCTCTCCTTACTGAGTCTAATGACTTATTCCTTTCTCTGGGTTTTAACCCAAGATCTTGAACCGAAGGTCCCGGATTGTACTGGAATTCTTGTGTGATGAATCCTGTGGGTTGTTACCCATGTGAGCATTACGCTATTCGTGAGTCTCAGTGCAAGATGCTGATCTTTGACCCAAGTTCCATCTTGTTGGTGCCTTGTTCGTTGTTACACAAAGTATTATCGTCCCTAGTCTGTGTACTTGAGTAGACGCTAATGCTATTGTCTCAACCATTCGGAGATAGATACTAACTGTGTCCTTGGCAATTCTCCAGAATGGCTCGAGGACGCCGCGGTAACAACAATGATGAGGAACTGCCGCCACCACCCTCCATGGCGTAGGTCTTGATGGCCATTGAGGAAAACCGCGGGCGCAATGAGCGACTGCTCGAGCAGTTGGTGCAGTAGAATGCACGGAGGAACAATGACTGCAGCACTCTCACTGAGTTCCTGCGCTCTCAGCCACCCACCTTCGCTGATGCTAAGGAGCCACTGGAAGCTGATGACTGGCTTCGCGCTCTGGAGCGCAAATGTCCCAGTGGCCGAGCAAGTCAACTTCTCCACCTACCTCCTGACTGGTGCGGCTGGCTGTTGGTGGGAGAGTCATGTGGCGCTATTCGCGCCAGGCCATGCTTTCACTTGGGCGGATTTCCGCACCGCTTTTCGTGCGGCTTACATACCTCAGCCAATACTGGACCTGAAGAGGAGGGAGTTCCTGGATCTGCACCAGGGTCGTATGGACATCCGAGCTTATGGTCGTGAGTTCAATCATCTCTCTCGTTACGCCCCTCGGGACGTGACCAATGATGCCGACAAGCAAGAGTTGTTCCGCAAGGGGCTTGCGCCGAGGCTCCGCTATGAGCTGCTGCCCTTCAAGTTCCAGAACTACCAGGAGCTGTTCAACCAGGCTCTTACTCTGGAGCAGGAGAGGAAGGAACTTGAGGCTTCCAAGAGGCCAGCACAAGGGGACCACCCGAGTTCTTCGGTTTCTGAGAGCAAGAAGCGCCGGGTTTTCGTTCCCTACAGCGTTGTGCCGCGTGCCCCATTCAAGCAGAGGGCCACGGGATATAGGCCACCACCGCCGTGCCCCACTACCTCGACACTTGGGGCGAGCGGGAGTGTGTATCGTCCTCAGCTACCTGCCCCACCTGTACTCACTTGCTACAGCTGTGGCCAGACTGGTCACTACTCCAGGGAGTGTCCCCAAAAGGCACCTGTTTCGGTAACACCTGCACGAGCCCCCGCCACCCCAGCTGGCAAGGCTGGTCCTATCGTGCGTGGTCGCCTGAACCACGTCACTGCTGAAGAAGCTGAGGAGGACCCCGGCGTCCTTATGGGTGAGTTACGAATCAACGACAACCCAGCTACAGTTTTGTTTGACTCTGGAGCATCGCATTCATTCATTTCCATAGCATTTGCAAAAGACCACCACATACCGTTCGAGAAGATGAGATGTCCCTTGGTGATCTCCACGCCTGGCTCCAAATGGCAAACCGATGGGATTACTCCGGAGGTCCAAATTAATATAGGCTCCATGTCCTTCCCTTTTCCGCTAGTAGCCTGAAGTCAACTGACCTGGATGTCATACTGGGCATGGACTGGCTAGTAAAATACCGGGCGAATCTTGACTGTGCTGCTAAGACCATTACCGTGACCACTTCTTCAGGTGACATTATGGAGTATTGGTCTGCACTATCAAAGCCTCCATCCTCAATCATTCCCCTCTCACCGGAGACCAGCCTCTACTTCATGGAAGGCTTGTCCCCTCCTGAAATACATGAGATATACGTGGTGTGTGACTTTCCGGATGTGTTTCCGGAAGAATTGCCTGGCATGCCACCTGATCGAAGTGTGGAGTTTGTCATAGATTTGATGCCAGGTACTGCTCCGATTTCCAAGAAACCATACCGTATGCCGGTGGAAGAGTTGGCTCTGTTGAAAGAGCAAATCGATGAGCTGTTAGCGAAGGATTTCATTCAGCCTAGCAGTTCACCTTGGGGTTGTCCGGTACTCTTCGTCAAGAAGAGGGATTCTACCGTTCCTCGTTTAGTTTCTGATTATAGGCCGTTGAATGCGGTGACAATCAAGAACAAGTATCCTATCCCCCGGATCAATGATCTGTTAGATCAGTTAGCTGGTGCAACAGTATTCTCCAAGATGGATCTGAGGTCAGGATACCATCAGATCAAGATCAGAAAGGAGGATATCCCAAAGACGGCATTTGTTACTCGCTATGGCCTATATGAGTATACCGTCATGTACTTTGGTCTCACCAATGCTCCAGCTACCTTCATGAGGCTCATGAACTCCATCTTCATGGATTATCTCGACAAGTTTGTCATTTATTCTAAAACTGACGAAGAGCATGCCGAACATCGGTTAGTTCTGACAAGACTTCGAGAACACCGCCTTTATGCCAAGTTCTCCAAGTGTGAGTTTTGGTTGGATAAACTTGTCTTCCTTGGTCATGTGGTGTCTGCTGATGGTGTGGCAGTCATCCCCGACAAGATTCAATCTATTCTGGATTGGAACACTCCAAAGTCAGTCAAGGACATTCGTAGCTTTCTCGGATTGGCGGGTTACTACCGCTGATTCATCGAAGGTTTCTCCAAGATAGCTAAGCCCATGACTGACCTTCTCAAGAAGGATAGAAAGTTCGCATGGACGGACAAAGCGGAAGAGAGCTTCAAAACACTGAAAGCCAAACTCACGTCTGCTTCTGTGCTCGTCCTGCCGGACACCAGTAAGGATTTCGTCATCTTCTGTGACGCCTCCTTGCAAGGCTTGGGCTGTGTATTAATGCAAGAGGGCCATGTGGTGGCGTATGCTTCCCGCCAACTGAAGCCACATGAACACAACTACCCAACTCATGATCTAGAGCTTGCCGCTGTTGTCCATGCTCTGAAGCAGTGGAGACCATACCTGTTTGGTAACCGTTGCAAGATTTTCTCGGATCATAAGAGTCTGAAGTACCTCTTCACCCAGCCAGATTTAAATCTCAGGCAGAGGCGTTGGTTGGAGTTAATAAAGGACTATGATGTGAGTCTGAACTATCAACCCGGCAAAGCCAACGTCGTGGCTGACGCACTGAGTCGGAAGTCTTACTGCAACAACCTGATGGTTGAGGAGGCTCAGCCTGCTCTTTGTAAAGAGTTCGCTCGTTTGAAGCTGGAAATTGTTCCCTCTGGCTATCTAGCAAATCTGGAGATCAAGTCTACTCTTGAAGACCAGAGAAAGGAGGCGCAAAAACGTGATGAGGGTATTCTTAATATCAAGAAGAACATTGCTAGCGGGAAGGCCAAATGTTTCTCGGAAGATGAATCCGGAGTCGTTTACTTTGGTGACCGCCTAGTAGTGCCAAAGAAATGGAAGCTGAAGGAGCTGATCCTCCAAGAAGCTCATGAGTCACCTCTCTCCATTCATCCCGGTAGTACCAAAATGTACCAAGACCTACGACCGCAATTCTGGTGGACTCGGTTGAAACGAGAAATCGCCAAGTATGTTGCTGAATGCGACACCTGTCGTCGAGTAAAGGTTGAACATCAAAGGCCTGCCGGCACTCTTCGCCCTATTGCAATCCCGGAGTGGAAATGGGATGAAATTGGTATGGACTTCATTACTGGTCTGCCAAAGTCTCCAAAGGGAAACGATGCCATTTGGGTAATCATTGATCGACTATAAAAGTGGCTCATTTCCTCCCTGTTCGTGTTGACATCACAGCTGCCAAGTTGGCCGATCTGTATGCTTCCAGGATCGTCGTACTTCACGGCGTTCCCAAGAAGATAATCTCTGATCGTGGAAGCCTGTTCACCTCCAAGTTTTGGACTAGCTTCCAACAAGCTATGGGAACTCGTCTCAACTTCAGCACAACGTTCCATCCTCAAACCGATGGTCAGACCGAAAGGGTGAACCAAGTTTTGGAGGACATGCTCAGGGCATGTGTAATCTCCTTTGGCAAGGGTTGGGAGAAGTATCTTCCCTTCGCGGAGTTCTCCTACAACAATAGCTATCAAGCTAGTCTGGGTATGGCCCTGATGCATGTAAAATGCATACACGAACTTTACATTTTATTACATGTTATTCCATGTTATTTGCATCATATAAGGGTTATATTCATGATTTATATTGAGTTTTGGGGATAATTAACAACTTCCATATTTTTCTGGAATTAACCCTGCACTGTCAGAAAACCCCTTTTTCTATATTTTGATGTTTCAGGGACCCAAACGACGTCCAAATGACCTGAAACTTTACGGGGATCACTTTTTTGGAAGGAACGAAACATAGGCGCAAAGGAATTGAAGAAACGGAGAGCAGAAGGCCAAAAGTGGTGGGCCCACGCGGCCAGATTCCCTGACCGCGTGGGGTCCCCCATCCTGGCCCTCGGGCCTCCGCTGCCGTCGATCTTTCTTCCCGAAGCTTCGTCTTGACCTAAAAACGACTATATATAGACCCCCAGGGCTTTCGCGAAAGAGAGCGCTGCAGAAACACAGAAACCACGAAACAGAGATCTGGATCTGAAGATTGGAGGGGAAAACTCCGGCGGGGCGCTGCCAGTGTGGTCTCCTTCCCCTCCAACAACATCTCCACCGACACCATGATGAAGAGGGAGTAGTCCACCCCTGAACTATGGGTTTGTGGAAGTAACTTGTGTATCTCTCTCTCTATGAGCTTCACTAATTAGTACCGTATGAGCTGCTGAACATGATTACGGTCATCTATGTAATTCCTTTGTGGTGGATCTTTATTATGAGTTAATACATGTTTGAGATTGCAATGGTTTTGTTTCAGTTATGAAAGTAGATGCATATTATGTACCCGTTCTTATTTACTTGTCATGATCAAGCATGTTTATGAGAGCATGTGAGAGGGAACGTGTGCATTAGTTGGAGTAACGGGGGGTGGCTAGTGCAGTGAACGTGAGAGAAAGTTCTGCGATCCACTTGGGTTTTCTACCTTACTTTGTTGCCTCACTAGGATAAACAAAAATACCATGCTACCGGAGAGTGGATGTGACCTTGGCCACTATCTCCATGACTAGATCTAGCATGTTCTTATTTTAACTTCATGTCATTGAACTTATTGCTATGCTCTGATTTATCTTAATTACTAAGGTGTTATGATTTAGTTCGCATCTTGGTGGAGCATAAGAGAGAGAACAACTTATACTTGAGATCTCTATGTTAGGACGTGATGCCCATATTATTAATAACTTGTCAAACCATGTCTTGCCATCTTACATGTTAATTTTAGTGTTCCATTGTTACCACGTTATCAAGAGAGAGTGCATTTGTGAAACCATGAACCCCGGTCCATTTTTAATCATAAGAAACACCTTTCCAACACTTTTATCACCACTTTTGTTTGCTGCCATTATTAAATCCGAAAATACAAAAACACTTTTACATCTTGCATTCATCATAAAAACCCAAAAATATCATTTATCATTACTACCATCATCCTTGCATATTTATTTACCATCATTGCATATTTACTATTGCATTGCATATTATTTTATTATCATTCTCACACCTTGTGCTTGACAACCACTTGGTGAGGTTGAGGGCACAAAACAATTTATTTTGTTGCAGGTTCTCAAGAGAAGGATAAGGAGATAACACCTGAAATACTGGTTCCCCGAGAGTTCGATATTAAACCCTCGAGTCACCCCTCGTGGGGAAAATTGTCTTCCACTACTACATACACTCTGCACTTGGAGTCTCAACCTAACCCATTTACTTTTCACGCAGGTAATCATTGGGTATCAAGACATTTTCTGGCGCCGTTGCCGGGGAACCATAGCTGAAAGGTTTATCCAAGGATCACTCACATCAAGTCAACTTCATCACCAACTTGTGTAACAACCTAAGCTTGGGGAGTTGCACCTACGTGAGCATCATCTTATCCATCTTTACCTACAATCATTTTATTTTGTTTTGTTCTTGTCTTGCATATCATCTTTATATTTCGGTTTGCATATTTATATTCAGTTTTGCATTTTTGTGTTGCATTTGTTATTTCGAGTTGCATTAGTGTCATTTTACTTTCAGTTTTGCATAAAAAAATTAAAAACACATAAAAACTTGCTCAATGGAGAAAAGAACTTTTTGGCCATTTAGTGTTAAGAATTTTCCTCAAGATAGGAATTTCCCTGTTAAAGAATTTGAGATAGATCCTAATGTCACTAAATTGATTTTTGAAAATCGTTTTTCTGGGAAACCGAAAGAAGATGCTCTTCAACATCTTAGTAAATTTAATGAAAGATGCAAAGAATTAAACCTGATTCATGCCAATGCTAATGTGATCAAAGTAAAGCTTTTTCCTTATTCCTTGGCTGGAAAAGCTCTAGATTGGATATTAAAATGGCCACCTGGGAATTTTAGCAATTGGTTTAATTTGAAAGCTGCTTTCATTGAGAGGTTTTGTTTTTCAGCCATGGTTTATAATATGAGAGAAATAGTTATCACCTTTAAACAAAATAAGGAAGAAACCTTGGTTAAAACTTGGGAAAGGTTTAGAGGTATAGCTTATGGAATGGAACATGGTATTAGAGATTGGATGCTCATGCACATATTTTATAAAGGATTGTCTGAAACTTCTAAACTCTTTTTAGACAATGAATGTAAGGGTTCTTTCATAAATACTACTATTGCTGATGCTTACATTCTACTTGATGGCTTGATATTGGAAGTAAAAATTAAAGAAAGTTTAGAAAAAGCTCAAGTACCTGAAGATGTGTTTGATGACCGTTATGAATTATTTAATCTATATAATAGAGATAAAAAAGTTGAGGAAGTTAAAATGCTTAGTGAAGTTAAGGAACCATTTGTTGATTTAGAGAAGTGTAGCTTGCATGAATTAATTTCTATCTTACAAAAATTTGCAAGTGATCCTTCTGTTAATATTAACCAGGCTGGTTTTGGTTCCTATATTGCTAATCATGTCTTAAAAGAAAAGATTGCTAGGTACAATCAAGAAGCTATGATACCACCTAAGCTTGGGGATATCTGGATCCCAAAGTACTAGTAACCATTGGAAAAGAGACACACCATGCCATTTTAGATCTAGGATCTAGTGTCTCTATATTATCTAAAGAACTATATGAAGTCCTTGAACTTAAAAATATTGAGAAATGCTCTATTGAACTTGCACTTGCTGATGATTCCATTAGACATGCTCTAGGAAAAGTAAGTGATGTTATGGTAGAGTTACACATGACTTTTGTGCCTGTTGATTTTCTAATCATGGACATGGGGAATAAAACCTCTAGTCCTATTATTTTGGGAAGACCTTTTCTTCGTACTACAGGTGCCATTATTGATTCAAAGGAAGGGAATGTGAAGTTTCAGTTTCCACACAAGAAGAGCATGGAACACTTCCCAAGGAAGAGGGACACACCAAGGTTCAAGCTCCCTCATGAGCTACGTCCCCTTTGATTATCAAGTAAGTAAGCCTAGCTATATGGCTATAAAGAAAGCGCTTTACGGGAGGCAACCCGGTTGTTTTTGTTTGAGATTTTCTTTGAGTCCTCTTGCTGTAACAAGAGAGTAGTTTGTTAGTTTTGTTTCTGGGATTTTTAATAAAGAACCAAGTTTTACCTATTTTGGGTTTGAAAAGTTGCTATTCATTTTCGGAGAGTTTTCTGCCTGCACGAAGTCTGTGCACGGTTTGATTTTTCATTTTTTATCTGTAACTCCGATTGAGCTGTAATTTGAACTGTAGCTTCAACTTTTCATCCTCTGTATACGTGATTTTTTCAGATTTTTCTGACGAGTTTAAGTAGGGTAGAAAAATGCGTTTTGCTGCTGCTGTTTTTCTGGACAGATTCTGTCTTGATATTGTTTGATGCATTCTTTGAGCTTTTTGCTTGAATCTTTTTGATTCAATTGAGTTTATGAGTAGGCATACAACATTATATACTCTCTGGACATTCATATGAATTTTTGCCTAAGGATTTTATGCAGCAAGGAACCTATTTGTTTATCACTACTAATATCACCCCACAGAAAAGAAATGGGAGAAACGGTGTTTTGAAGTTTTTTCACAGGGATTAGAGGAGCTGCACCAAGAGCTATCCAAGGATGGTGAAGACCATAAGCTTGGGGATGTCAAGACAACCCCACTAGACCAACACACTCTCGGTTTGCACACGTCTAACTTCTGTTTTTCGATCAAAGCACTTTATCGTATAAACTTGGAGCGTCTGTTTTTTTTGCTTTTGTTATTTCGGTTTGATTTTTATAAGACCACCACTATCATTTATATATGAGAGAGCTACTGGAAGTTTGGGTTGAATTATGTTGGATGCTATTAAATATATTGGGATAGGGATGTTTGAGTTGATTTTAAAAGATACATATAGTTGCATAATTCATGTGCTTTGAATGAATGTTAATTTGCAAGTGTTGTCAAGAGCTATCTTTTACCATGTTTAGATGTTGAATTTTAACTTTACTTGGTTTAACATGGATTGATTAGTTCTATGGACACTTATGCATGCATTTAGATGGTCAACTTTCTCCCTATTGCTAGCCCAAAAATTACAACAAGTAAAAAGCTTGTTTCCCAACACCTTCAACCAAAGTTTTTCCAGTGAGTCCACCATATCTACCTATTAGCTTTATGCTATTCCAAGTATGTTTATCATGTTATATTGTGTTATCTACATTTCTGAATTTAAATGCTTATGTTATTGATTGTCATGGGAAAAATTGGTTAAAAGCTCTCACGAACTTGATGCACAATTTACTTTTATTGCATTTAATAAGCATGAACCATTGTGATTAAAATTATGAAGTTGTGGGCTTGACAATTGTTTTGGTTGGGAGTTAGCCCATATGTGCTGTCACATGGCAAGCTTTCAACATTGCACTTATTTATATTTAGTTGATGTCATGTACTTTTGTTTATGGATGCCTATCATGGGTGAAATGAATGTGGATACTTAGTAAGTTCAAAGAGTTTGTATAAATGGTTAGAGAAATGCCTGGGCCGCTAATCTAAGCCATGCATCATTCATGGTGGAAATTTACAGCATAACCATAATGTTCATTCAGTGATGCACCTCATAATAAAAAGCTATACCCATAGTAAATAAAAGAGTGCTGAGATTGTTCATTGTCTGTTTGTCTTGTTGTTTTGACATGGGCTTGTTCATGTCAAGGGGCAAGAGGTACCCCAGTGCAGTTCTTGATGATACTATTATTACTTGCAATGACCTTTATTTGAATTTACTTTGTGGACCAAAGTGAGTAACACATGGTGTAGGTACTTGTATTCAAGGGACATGAGACATTCAACCAATACATTGTCAAGCACACCACTCATATTTGCTTTCACTTTAAACATTAATCATTCAAGATGCTATGATAGGGGTAATGAGAGCTCCACACCAATGACTACCACATTGCAAGCATTAACTTAAGTAGAAGTGTTTGGAAGTTAGATGAAACTTATTCATGCTTTACCTCTACTTATTTATCTATCCAAAGTGTCCACCTTTTATATTCAGTTTTCATAAGAAGTACTCTATGACCACCATAGGATGTTTTTACTTTTCATTATGCATACATTTGGTCCATAGTACTTTCTTCTATATTACACTTTGTGAATTTATCATTGAACATCTTTACATTGAGTATTTGATATCACTTCATAATTTATCTTGCATATTGTTATTCCTTTGAAGAATGAATCATTTGACTCTATGTAGCAATAGTAATCACCTTTGATATCCATTGATAGTATTAAAATGCAAAGTCCATGTTAGTTTTATCACCTTCATACTCGGGACGAGCATGGGTTAAGCTTGGGGATGTTGATGCATGTAAAATGCATACATGAACTTTACATTTTATTACATGTTATTCCATGTTATTTGCATCATATAAGGGTTATATTCATGATTTATATTGAGTTTTGGGGATAATTAACAACTTCCCCATTTTTCTGGAATTAACCCTGCGCTGTCAGAAAACCCCTTTTTCTATATTTTGATGTTTCAGGGACCCAAACGACGTCCAAATGACCTGAAACTTTACGGGGATCACTTTTTTGGAAGGAACGAAACGTAGGCGCAAAGGAATCGAAGAAACGGAGACCAGAAGGCCAAAAGGGGTGGGCCCACGCGGCCAGATTCCCTGACCGCGTGGGTCCCCCATCCTGGCCCTCGGGCCTCCGCTGCCGTCGATCTTTCTTCCCGAAGCTTCGTCTTGACCTAAAAACGACTATATATAGACCCCCCAGGGCTTTCGCGAAAGAGAGCGCCGCCGAAACACAGAAACCACGAAACAGAGACCTGGAGCTGAAGATTGGAGGGGGAAAACTCCGGGGGGCGCTGCCGGTGTGGTCTCCTTCCCCTCCAACAACATCTCCACCGACACCATGATGAAGAGGGAGTAGTCCACCCCTGGACTATGGGTTTGTGGAAGTAACTTATGTATCTCTCCTCTCTATGAGCTTCACTAATTAGTACCGTATGAGCTGCTGAACATGATTACGGTCATCTATGTAATTCCTTTGTGGTGGATCTTTATTATGAGTTAATACATGTTTGAGATTGCAATGGTTTTGTTTCAGTTATGAAAGTAGATGCATATTATGTACCCCGTTCTTATTTACTTGTCATGATCAAGCATGTTTATGAGAGCATGTGAGGGGGAACGTGTGCATTAGTTGGAGTAACGGGGGGTGGCTAGTGCAGTGAACGTGAGAGAAAGTTCTGCGATCCACTTGGGTTTTCTACCTTACTTTGTTGCCTCACTAGGGATAAACAAAAATACCATGCTACCGGAGAGTGGATGTGACCTTGGCCACTATCTCCATGACTAGATCTAGCATGTTCTTATTTTAACTTCATGTCATTGAACTTATTGCTATGCTCTGATTTATCTTAATTACTAAGGTGTTATGATTTAGTTCGCATCTTGGTGGAGCATAAGAGAGAGAACAACTTATACTTGAGATCTCTATGTTAGGACGTGATGCCCATATTATTAATAACTTGTCAAACCATGTCTTGCCATCTTACATGTTAATTTTAGTGTTCCATTGTCTACCACGTTATCAAGAGAGAGTGCATTTGTGAAACCATGAACCCCGGTCCATTTTTAATCATAAGAAACACCTTTCCAACACTTTTATCACCACTTTTGTTTGCTGCCATTATTAAATCCGAAAATACAAAAACACTTTTACATCTTGCATTCATCATAAAAAACCCAAAAATATCATTTATCATTACTACCATCATCCTTGCATATTTATTTACCATCATTGCATATTTACTATTGTTTGCATATTATTTTATTATCATTCTCACACCTTGTGCTTGACAACCACTTGGTGAGGTTGAGGGCACAAAACAATTTATTTTGTTGCAGGTTCTCAAGAGAAGGATAAGGAGATAACACCTGAAATACTGGTTCCCCGAGAGTTCGATATTAAACCCTCGAGTCACCCTCGTGGGGAAAACTGTCTTCCACTACTACATACACTCTGCACTTGGAGTCTCAACCTAACCCATTTACTTTTCACGCAGGTAATCATTGGGTATCAGGCCCCATTCGAGGTTCTGTATGGAAGAAAATGACGAACCCTGCTAAATTGGTCCGAGACCGGAGAGAGGGCACTCTTTGGTCCGGATATTATCAATGAAGCTGAGGAGAAGGTTAGAATCATACGAGAGAATCTGAAGATTGCCCAGTCTAGGCAGAAGAGTTACTATGACAAGCATCATCAGGAGGTTCACTATGAAATTGGTGATAAAGCTTACCTATGTGTCTCTCCCCTTCGTGGTGTTCGCCGCTTCGGCATCAAGGGAAAATTGGCCCCTCGCTACATTGGTCCTTTCACTGTTCTGGCCAAGCGAGGAGATCTTTCTTATCAATTGGAGTTATCGGCCATCTTCCCTGATGTGCATGATGTGTTTCATGTATCCCAACTTCGCCGTTGTTTCAAAGATCCTATCCATGGAGTCAATCATGAGGAGCTGGATATCCAGGAAGATCTCACTTATCGCGAGCACCCCATTCGTGTCCTGGATGAGGCAGAAAGGAAGACTCGTAACAAGTCCACCAAGTTCCTAAAAATTCAGTGGTCTCACCATTCCGAAGAGGAAGCAACCTGGGAAATGGAGTCTAGTCTTCGTGAGGAGTATCCCGCCTTCTTTCCGCAATCTTAGAATCTCAGGACGAGATTCCTGTAAGGGGGGTAGAATTGTAACAGCCCCAAATTTGTGAACCTAAAATGTGTCTAAATTTTTCACTTTTGTGTTTCATTGCATCATGGCATCCATATTGATTTGCTAAACAACAAAACAATGGGTTTGGCACCATTTAAAAACATATGCCAAGCTTGCCTTAACAAAATTCAAATCAATGAAAGTGTTCAAACTTACAAAACAAAAATACTTTGGCATCTTATATTTGTCAAGGAAGTTCCAAGAGTTCAAAAATAATATTTTGAACTTGCTTTAAAATTTCTAAAGGATTATAAATTTGTATTTAAGAAAAATTCCATATTCAAACCCTATGAATAGAAGTTGTTCAAAACATTTTATTTTGAAACACCAATTTTTGTGGAGCTTCTACATGATATGGGGAGGCTACCTGAATATTTTTAGATTTTTGTAAAATGTTTCAGTGCCTCAATTAAATCCCTAAAGCTACTGGTTTTTAAAGGGAAATAGAAGAAAAAGAAGAAAACAAACACGCAGGGGGTTTTCTGCAAATTTCCCGTCCTCTTCCTTTGTTCACGCCGACGCGAGCACGACGACTCTCCTCTTCTGCTCCTCCTGCCGCGCGAGAGGATAAGGAGGCCACGACGACTCTCCTCTGCTGCTCTCTCTCACACCTTCCCACTCACCTGCTCCCTCTCCCTCTCCTTTTCCTCAGCGCCATGGCCGAACCCTAGCTCGTGCTCGCCGACGAATCGCCGTCGTTAGCTAGCCCGCAGAGCAGATCGAAGACCACCAGTCTCTCCGCCTCGACGTCCTCTACATCCTTGACGAAGGAATCGAGTCGGGGCGCCTCCGTTCGTGAGCTCGACGCCGTCTTCTTCCTCTCCGGCCGCCGTGCGTCGATCAAGCTCGCCGTCGACTACGACCTCCTCCATCTCCTCCGAGCTGTCCCACGCGTCGAGGGTGAGCACGCCGTCCTCGGTGACACCTTCTCCCTCCTCCTCTCCCTCTATTTCATCGCGTAGCCGTAGCTCCGCCGTAGCCCGTAGTGCGCCTCCGCGCTGCATCGTCGCCGGAGCATTTCCCGCGGCCATTTGGTTCGTTGCGCCGCCACTAGCCTCCACGTACTCGTTTGCGTCGGATGCGCCCACTACTTCGTCCCCTCGCGCGCTTCTCCGTCCAGCGCGAGCTCGCCGCCGTCGGTGATCACCACGCCAGTGCTCGCCGGTCGTGGCCGCAACGCAGTCAAACTAGGCCGTGGGCCTCTGCTCTTGCGTGGCTGCCAGCGTGTCCACGGGCCCGACTGGTCAATGACTATGGCTAGCCCAGCCCTGAGTACAATACGATTCGGTGGTTTCTCTGAAAAATAAAATAAATAGCCAGATTCAAATATAAATTTGTAAAATCTATAACTTCTTAAATACTTGGCCAAAAATTACAAGTAAATACCAAAATATTCAGAAAAATAAAGTCTGTATGTTGGTATAACTCACACATTCAACTAATTCAGTTTACTTGCTGCTTTATTAAAATAATGAGATTGGCAGAATGGAAAAGAGTTTTGGAAAATTCATAACTTTAAAAATAGTGATCCAAAAATTAAGTTTGACCTATCAAAATGTTCAGCAATTAATATACTTCATTTTTCACCTTGTTTCCAAACATGGATACTCAGTTTTAATGTGGTTTAAAATAATTTTGCTAAAATGGCAGATTTAAAAAGGGATTTTATAAATGCAATAACTTTTTATTGGAGTATCAGAAAAATATGAACTGTCCAGTAACATCATTTGCATGCATAATTAAACAAGATTGTAGTACTGCCCTTTTTGGAGTTTGCAGAATCATTAAGTTAAATATGGGGTTATAATTCTCTCCTGCTGAAATACTTATTTCTGAACCCCATTTAAATTGCTAGATATTGTAATAGCAAGTTCAGTGCATTAAAAATGTCATGCCATCATGTGTTTGTGCATTGCATTTGTTATGCATGTGTGGTTATTGATTGTTTCTTTCCGGTGTTCTTATGCATCGATAGATCAAACAGGGGTTCCACCGCAATACCCTGACGACCCGTATTACCAGCCCCCTGAACAAGGCAAGCGTAATCCCCCCTCTGAGCATGTCTCCTCCTATGTTTCCGCAATTATTTTCTCCACTATAGTATTGCATTCGGTTCAAAATGTCTTTTGCTTGGATTAGAGTATCCTACTAGTTGCATTAGATACCTGTTGCCATTACCTGTATCCTTCCTAATATCCATAGGATTGAAGTGTTGGCCTGAGTTAAATATACCTGCTATGTATATGCTTAGCCATGCTTAGTTAAATGCTTAGATGTCTGGTAGATGTTTCATTGTTGGAACAGTTGATGGAATGGCCGGATGTGGTGGAAAATTGTGGTGACGGATAATAAACTGCTTAAAGGCGGGGATGAGAGGCCACGGGGGATGTGGTGTGTTGTCTCGTTCTCGCCGCCTAGATGTGAGTTCTCGCCTTCGAGCCAAGACTGAGCGTGCACCCATGCGTGGGCCTAGTGAACCCCCATCGACTAAATAACTCGGGCGGGACTAGCCAGGGTCCTCTAGTTTGAGCTTCCATTTGCGTGTGCGTGAAGATGGTGGCCAGGACTGGGATGAGGATAGTGGTGTTTAGGAAAATGAGTGGCCACGGGGCAGGGTGTTGGAGGCACTGAACCTGTCCCGTCCTCACTGATGATCCTGGGTTAGTCTCAAGCGAGGGAGAAGTCGTAACCGCTCCCACTCAGCCGGCTTTCCACGGAAGAGAGCTAATGTTCAGGCAATGGGCCGGACGATACGCGTGGCAAACATTGTACACCCTTGTAGGGTAAATCTTTTCGAAAAGCCGTGTCCGCGGTTATGGACGACTTGGTGCCGGATTCAGAGACCATAGAAAACCTGAACAGAATGATTATAACTTGACTTCAAGAATGCAAGGTTGACTTCCTTGAGAGTGATTTGGGGAGGTGCCTTAGTAGACAGGTGAAGTGATTGATGGTGGTTGCTGATGAAGATGATCAGAAGAAAAGAGTTTTACTTCTTATCCCCTTTGAAAATATCCTGATTAGTCGATGCCAGTTGTCTTTTATAAAGAAAACCAGCTTTATGCAAAACAGCCATAAAACCTTGGTGAGCCAATCATCGAGCTAGTAGCTCTAGTAATCTTGCAGAGTTCGTCGAACTCAACGTTGCTTTGTTGATTCTTTCAGTGGAGGACTTCACCGACCTGGAAGGTGGGTTCTTTGTGGACGTCGACGAGTAGTCTGGGGTTCCCAGGTGGCAGCTTGGACATCCCGGAACAGCTGGCGCTGGCAATGTTTATCTGTAGGCCTCTTAGGCCATAATTTGGATCTTGTTGTTTAGAACAACTTATTTCGCTTCCACATGATGTACTGTTGGGCCTGTGACCTCTGGTTGTAATATTTGCTATCTTTCTCTACTATAAGAGTTGAACTATAATGCTTTGAGTCGTAGAGTATGTGATGTGCCAGTTGGTCCACAAGTCTTGATCTCTCTATTATGCATTGATAGTTGTGCCTACGTTATGGCATCAATCGGGGTGTTGTGTTGCCGATGATCCATTCCGAGCAACGCCTGCCAAATGTTTTGGCCTGGGGATGGTAACCCAGTAACCTCCGGTTGTATCACATGACCGGTGACACACAACATCTCTGTATAGTTCTGCGGTCGGGGCGCCACACTTGCATGACTAGTTTCTGCAAGTTGTTGACGTAATTCTTGTTCCCTGTCTAAAACATGTTTGGATCCTTGCAGTGGACTTGATTGACAACCAAGAACCTGCAAGTTAATTTCTGAATTTGCTCTGCTCAAACCCTTTTTTTCCAAAACTCTTTATTTTCTGAAGTGAAAACCTGCAAATGTTTGATTTAATCTAGCTTCTGCCAAAACTTAGAACCAGCATAACCTTGTTGATCCCTGTGGAGACGATAACAAACACCCCCCTATTTTCCCAAGTGATCAAAATTGGCGCTGTTGCTGGGATTGACTTATATTTGGAACTTTGTAGTGTAGTAGACTAGCCTATGTGGTTAAATTGATGAACTTTCTGCTTAATCTAATGTTGGTGATGCTTTATGTTCTGTGACCTGAAACTAGAATTACTATTAGGGGATTTAGTTCACTAACCCTTGATAAAAGTTCTTGTCTGTGCTTGTTTGTAAAGGAATCATGATCTCCTTTCTGAAGCATTTGGATTTTGTTGATGCAGTCTTCTGAAGATTCACCTCTTGCTCCATATGATCCAGAGCCTGAGAGAACTTTTCTTGCAAGAAGAAGAGCAGCATCAGTGTCCTCAGTAGAAGAAACAGAGGAAAGACAGTCAGTTATCAACATGGGTGACAAAAAGTTGAGAGATTTGTGGATCCCCAAGGATCAAGTTTCAAATGCAGATGTTGTTATGCCTGCCATCCAGGCAAAATAACTGGGAGATTAAGCCTGCATTAATCAATATGGTGCAGCACAACCCATTTAAAGGCAGTGCCTTGGAGAGTCCACATGAGCATATTAGGAATTTTCTGGAGTATTGCAATACTTTGAAGCACAATGGTGCACCTCCTGAAGCAATTAGGATGCAGCTATTCCCCTTTTCACTATCAGGAACTGCAAAAATTTGGTTGCGTGCATTGCCAGCTCACTGTAGAGATACTTGGGAGCATTTGGTTCAAGCTTTCTTTGAAAGGTATTTTCCACCTACCAGGGCAGCTGAGTGCAGAGACAAAATTTCAAGATTTGTGCAGTATGATGGTGAGAGTTTGTATGATGCTTGGCAGAGATATCAAGGCCTAATCAGGATGTGTCCCAATCATGGTCAAGAACAGTGGTTAATTCTGCAGACTTTTTACAAAGGACTGACAGAGCAAACTAGAGCATTTGTAGATTCTACTGCTGGTGGAGGCATTATGAACAAAACCCTTGATGAAGCTACAGAGCTTATTGAGAGTATGGCTTCACACAATTTTTCCTGGACCAATGAGAGAGCAGTTCATCCAATACATCAGGCTAACAGTGGTCAAAATGCTTTGGAAGCCAAGCTTGATAACCTGACAACACAGCTAGCTGATACGTCTCCAACGTATCCATAATTTCTGTTGTTCCATGCTTAGATTATACCATTTGCTACATGTTTTATATACACTTCGTATCACTTTTATGCATTTTCTGGGACTAACCTATTAACAAGATGCCACAGTGCCAGTTCCCTGTTTTCTGCTGTTTTTGGTTTCAGAAAGTTACTTCTGGAAATATTCTCGGAATTGCACGAAACAAAAGGCCAGGTCCCTATTTTTCCAGCACGTACACGGAGTCCGAAGGAGAGACGAAGGAGAGCCACGAGGTGGCCAAACCACCTGGAGGCGCGGGCCCACCGCGCCGCCTGTGGTTTGGGCCCCTCGGGGGTCCGCCGACATCGCCCCTTCGCCTATTTATTCCCCGAGACGCGAAAACCCTAAAACACCGAGCCTTTCATCCAGAACATATTCGCTGCCGCCGCCGTCGTCAACCCTAACTCGGGGGTTTCTGAAGCTCTTCCCGGCACCCTGCCGGAGAGGGGAATCATCACCGGAGGGCTCTACATCGCCATGCCCGCCTCCGGAGTGATGCGTGAGTAGTTCATCCTTGGACTATGGGTCCATAGCAGTAGCTAGATGGTTGTCTTCTCCACTTGTGCCATCATGTTTAGATCTTGTGAGCTGCCTATCATGATCAAGATCATCTTATTGTAATGCTACATGTTGTGTTTGCTGGGATCTGACTTATATTGATACCTATGTGGAGCTGAATATTATATTATCATGTCTATGTCATTTGTGATCTTGCATGCTCTCCGTTACTTGTTGAAGCCTTGGCCCGTGAATACTTGTAACTCCAAGAGGGGGTATTTATGCATGATAGTTGGGTTCAACCTCTATTTAACCTGGGATAGTGACAGCAAGTTCTAAGGTTGTAGATGTGTTGTTGCCACTAGGGGTAAAACAGCAATGCTTTATTCAAGGATGAATGTATTGTTTACATTACGCACATTACTTAATGCAATTGTCTGTTGCTTGCAACTTAATACTGGAAGGGGTACGGATGTTAACCGGAAAGTGGACTATTTAGGCATAGATGCATGCTGGATAGCGGTCTATGTACTTTGTCGTAATGCCCAAATGAATCTCATAGTAGACACCACAGCTCACACATGCATGTTATATGCACTTATCAATTGTCAATTGCCCAGCTGTAATTTGTTTACCCAGCATGTTAGTTATCTTATTGGAGAGACACCACTAGTGAACTGTGGACCCCGGTCCATTCTTTTACATCTGAAATACAATCTACTGCAATCATTGTTCTCTACTGTTTTATGCAAACAAACATCATTTTCCATTCGATACGTTTAACCCTTTGTTTTCAGCAAGCCGGTGAGATTGACAACCTCACTGTTAAGTTGGGGCAAAGTAATTTGGTTGTGTTGTGCAGGTTCCACGTTGGCACCGGAATCCCTGGTGTTGCGCCGCACTACACTCCTTCACCAACACCTTCGAAGCAAACCTCGTTTTCCTACTGGATTCGATTAAACCTTGGTTTCATACTGAGGGAAAACTTACTGCTGCACTCATCATACCTTCCTCTTGGGGTTCCCAACTGACGTGTGACGTACAAGCATTGTTTCTGGCACTATTAACTAGAGCCACCAACACGTTTTCTGGCGCCGTTGCCGGGGAAAACCGAATTGCTTCTGCAAGGGGAGTCTCTCACACCCAATCTTTTACTTTGTTATTTGTCTTGCTTAGTTTATTTTTATTTAGTCTTGTTTGCTCTCTTTATCAAAAACACAAAAAAATTAGTTCCTTTTTATTTCGAATTACTATTATGACTAGTTGTTTTCAATGTCTTATCTCTATGAAACTGGTCTCGTTATAAGAATTACCGCTTTCTCAAAAGGAAACATCTATGGGAACAAATAAGAAGATTGAATGGTTTTGCTAAGAACTTGTGTTCTACATATGATGAATCCTACTGCTTTAATGAATCTCTTTGCTATAGAAGGCACAAACATCTCCCTTTCCAATGTGAGTATACTGATAATGAAACCTTGGCTGCCTATGCTAAAGGAAACTATGATTTTGGTAATCTTGAACAAATTGAAGAGTTTATTGTTTTTAAGGGTGCCCTTGAAATTAGTTCTTATCTTGAACATAAAACTGATGCCCCTTATAAATCTGAATGTATTGCCATACTTAAATATTGTTGTGATACCTACAAGGATAATAATTCTTACATTACTGAACATCTTGAGAGGATGTTTCCTCAAAAAGATGAAACTTGTGCCTTGCAGGAACCTGAGGAAGAGGAAATTGCTGAAACTGTGATCTCATTGGATGAAAAAGAGGAGGAGAGTGAAGAACAAAAGGAGGATCTACCTTCTAATGACAGTAACTCTTCAACTCTTACACTATTTAATTGCCCTCCATGCCTACCTAAGGAGGAAGAGTGTTATATTGTTGAATGCCATGATTCTTTTGAAATATCTCCTTTTGATAAATTTTACGTAACAAGCTCCTTGACTCAAGAAAACGAAATTTCAGAAATAAAACAATGGCTCCCTAATGCTATATATGATAATGCTCTTGATGATGGTCCTATATTGCCTAATGATATTTATTATACTACTATTGTCAAAAGTGGGTTTAATGACCCCACTGTTTTTGAACTTAATAAAAATTATGTGTTTGTAGATCATGAAAAGCATGCTTTATGTGATAGTTATATAGTTGAGTTTGTTCATGATGCTACTGAAAGTTATTATGAGAGAGGAAAATATGGTTGTAAAAGTTTTCAAGTCACTAAAACACCTCTCTTTATGTTGAAAGTTTTGAAGTTGTACTTGTTTCATCTTTCTATGCTAGTTGCTTTATGCTTCAATAATTTATTTTGTTACAAGGTTCCCTTGCATAGAAAGTGGGTTAGACTTAAATGCGTTTGATATTTGCCTCTTGATGCTCTCTTTTGTTTTTCAAGTTCTATTCCTATGAGAGCATCATTAAAATCTTTTAGCCTAGCTAAAGGCATTAAAGAAAGCGCTTTAGGGAGGCAACCCTTTATCTTTTATTTTTAGTTTTTCTCAAGGAGTTTTGTTACTTCTGTAGCAACTCCTTTGTATCTTTATTTTATCGCAATGTTGTGCCAAGTAAAGTTCTATATTGAAAGTTGATGCAAGATTTGGATTTCTGCGCAGTGACAGATTTTTAGCTGTCACGGATTTGAGCTTATCTCCCTGTAGAAAATTCAAAAAATTCTGAGAAAAATCACGCATATTCCTGAGATATGTACGCAACTTTCATTATTTTAGGCCAGATCCATCTGAGCAACTTAAGTGCCTCGAAAAAATTCGTCATTCCAGACTGTTCTGTTTTTGACAGATTCTGCCTTTTGTTTTGCATTCGCTCTTTTACTGTGTTTGTGTGGATTTCTTTGCTCCACAAAGCATTGGTGGCTGTAGCTAATGTCCAGAAGCTTTGGGATTGATTGTATCATTACAGAATATGAGAATTTTTGATTATGCACTAACCCTCTAATGAGAACTGTCTTGAGTTTGGTGTGAAGGAAGTTTTCAAGGATCAAGCGAGAAGGGTGATATTATGTGATCAAGAAGAGTGAAAAGCCTAAGCTTGGGGATGCCCCCGTGGTTCATCCCAACCATATTCAGAGAGACTCAAGCGTCTAAGCTTGGGGATGCCCAAGGCATCCCCTTCTTCATCAACAAACTTATCAGGTCATCTCTAGTGAAACTATATTTTAATTCTTTCACATCTTATGCGCTTTACTTGGAGCGTCTGTGTGTTTTTTTTTTTTTTTGTTTGAATAAATTCGGATCCTAGCAATCCTTGTGTGGGAGAGAGACACGCTCCGCTTTTTCATGTGAATACTCATGTTCTTCACTTATATTTGTTGAGTATTCTTAACTAGCTACTGCAGTGCTTTTAGCTCCTGTTTTTCATGCATCTCTTCGAGCTGTTAGCACTTGTTTATAAATACTCTCTTGCTGCATTATATTATCATTTGGAGAGTTTATGTTTAATAAATTATTGGTGTTTGTTTGGAAGAAAGAAAATGCTACATGTAGTAGTTGGTATTGGAAAAGACATATGCATTCTTGTAGATCATTGTCTTGTTTTGATTTGATGCTTTGCAATTGTTTTGAGCTCTCAAGTAGATCATGTTTAAGCTCTTGCATCATGTAGTTAAAGCCTAGTAGTGGAGAACTACCGTAGAGCTTGTTGAGACTTGGGATGCATATTTGTTCTCTCTAAGGTCTAGATATTTTCTGGTAAAATGTTTGAGCAACAAGGAAGACAGTGTAGAGTCTTATAATACTTGCAATATGTTTTTATGTGATTCTTGCTGTACCGGTTTATACTTGTGTTTGCTTCAAACAACCTTGCTAGCCTAAACTCTGTACTGAGAGGGAATGCTTCTCGTGCATCCAAAACTTGAGCCAAAACCCATGCCATTTGTGTCCACCATACCTACCTACTATGTGGTATTTCCTGCCATTCCAAGTAAATATTTCATGTGCTACCTTTAAACTATTCAAAACTTTATTACTCCTTATTTGTGTCAATGTTTTATAGCTCATGAGGAAGTATGTGGTGTTTTATCTTTCAATCTTGTCATTTACTTCTGACAGACTTTCACCTGGACTAGTGGCATATACATCCGCTTATCCAATAATTTGCAAAAAGAGCTGGCAACGGGGTGCCCAGCCCCAATTAATTACAACTTTCATTAATAATTCTCTTCACATGTTTTGCCCTGATTTATCAGTAAGCAACTTAATTTTGCAATAGACACTCCTCCATGGTATGTGAATGTTGGAAGGCACCCGAGGATTCGGTTAGCCATGGCTTGTGTAAGCAAAAGGTTGGGAGGAGTGTCATCTATAAAGAAACTAAAATACATGTGTAAACAAAAGAGAAGAGGGATGATCTACCTTGCTGGTAGAGATAACGTCCTTCATGGGAGCCGCTCTTTGAAAGTCTGGTTGACAAGGGGGTTAGAGTGCCCACTACCATTCGTTGACAACAACAAACACCTCTCAAATACTTATTTTGTGCTCTCTATATGCTTTCGAAAACTTAAAAAGCTCTAGCACATGATTTAATCCCTGCTTCCCTCTGCGAAGGGCCTATCTTTTACTTTATGTTGAGTCAGTTTACCTACTCCTTTCTATCTTAGAAGCAAACACTTGTGTCAACTTTGTGTGCATTGATTCTTACATATTTACTTATTGCACTTGTTATATTGCTTTATGTTGACAACTATCCATGAGATATACATGTTACAAGTTGAAAGCAAATGCTGAAACTTAATCATCCTTTGTGTTGCTTCAATGCCTTTTACTTTGAATCTATTGCTTTATGAGTTACCTCTTATGCAAAACTTTTTGATGCTTGTCTTGAAAGTACTATTCATGAAAAGTTTTTGCTTATATGATTCATTGTTTACTCTTTATCTATTTGTTAGCAAACTATAGATCATTGCTTTGAGTCACTTCATTCATGACATGAGCCTTGCAATATATTGATCAAGATTGTGTGAAAGCATGTCTCCTCAGAAATTATTTGTTGTTATCGTTTTACCTACTCGAGGACGAGTAGAACTAAGCTTGGGGATGCTTGATACGTCTCCAACGTATCCATAATTTCTGCTGTTCCATGCTTATATTATACCATTTGCTACATGTTTTATATACACTTCGTATCACTTTTATGCATTTTCTGGGACTAACCTATTAACAAGATGCCACAGTGCCAGTTCCCTGTTTTCTGCTGTTTTTGGTTTCAGAAAGTTACTTCTGGAAATATTCTCGGAATTGCACGAAACAAAAGGCCAGTCCCTATTTTTCCAGCACGTACACGGAGTCCGAAGGAGAGACGAAGGAGAGCCACGAGGTGGCCAAACCACCTGGGCGCGGCACCCGCCGCGCCGCCTGTGGTTTGGGCCCCTCGGGGGTCCGCCGACATCGCCCCTTCGCCTATTTATTCCCCGAGACGCGAAAACCCTAAAACACCGAGCCTTTCATCCAGAACATATTCGCTGCCGCCGCCGTCGTCAACCCTAACTCGGGGGGTTCTGAAGCTCTTCCCGGCACCCTGCCGGAGAGGGGAATCATCACCGGAGGGCTCTACATCGCCATGCCCGCCTCCGGAGTGATGCGTGAGTAGTTCATCCTTGGACTATGGGTCCATAGCAGTAGCTAGATGGTTGTCTTCTCCACTTGTGCCATCATGTTTAGATCTTGTGAGCTGCCTATCATGATCAAGATCATCTTATTGTAATGCTACATGTTGTGTTTGCTGGGATCTGACTTATATTGATACCTATGTGGAGCTGAATATTATATTATCATGTCTATGTCATTTGTGATCTTGCATGCTCTCCGTTACTTGTTGAAGCCTTGGCCACGTGAATACTTGTAACTCCAAGAGGGGGTATTTATGCATGATAGTTGGGTTCAACCTCTATTTAACCTGGGATAGTGACAGCAAGTTCTAAGGTTGTAGATGTGTTGTTGCCACTAGGGGTAAAACAGCAATGCTTTATTCAAGGATGAATGTATTGTTTACATTACGCACATTACTTAATGCAATTGTCTGTTGCTTGCAACTTAATACTGGAAGGGGTACGGATGTTAACCGGAAAGTGGACTATTTAGGCATAGATGCATGCTGGATAGCGGTCTATGTACTTTGTCGTAATGCCCAAATGAATCTCATAGTAGACACCACAGCTCACACATGCATGTTATATGCACTTATCAATTGTCAATTGCCCAGCTGTAATTTGTTTACCCAGCATGTTAGTTATCTTATTGGAGAGACACCACTAGTGAACTGTGGACCCCGGTCCATTCTTTTACATCTGAAATACAATCTACTGCAATCATTGTTCTCTACTGTTTTATGCAAACAAACATCATTTCCATTCGATACGTTTAACCCTTTGTTTTCAGCAAGCCGGTGAGATTGACAACCTCACTGTTAAGTTGGGGCAAAGTAATTTGGTTGTGTTGTGCAGGTTCCACGTTGGCACCGGAATCCCTGGTGTTGCGCCGCACTACACTCCTTCACCAACACCTTCGAAGCAAACCTCGTTTTCCTACTGGATTGATAACCTTGGTTTCATACTGAGGGAAAACTTACTGCTGCACTCATCATACCTTCCTCTTGGGGTTCCCAACTGACGTGTGACGTACAAGCATTGTTTCTGGCACTATTAACTTAGAGACACCACTAGCTCAGCTCATGCAGGAGAAGAACAGTAAGGCAATTGTGCCTGTCAATCAAGTTTCAGTTACCTGCCAGATATGTGGTATTGAAGGGCATTCTTCTCATGAGTGTTCTTTGTTGGCTCCTCCTGAAAATCAGTTGGCAGAAGTAAATTATGCTCAGAACCAAGGTGCTTTTTCTCAGAGCTACAATCCTGCTTGGAGGAACCACCCCAACTTGTCTTACAAGAATGCAAATCAGCAGAGCTATCCTCAAGCAAACCAACAGAATTATGCCCAAAAAGCTCAGCAAAATTTCAGGCCTCAAGGAAATATGCAGTACCAGCAACAACAACAGCAGCAAGCAGCTCAACAAAATGCTTCTACAAGCAATAGCCAGTCAGATAT
Source organism: Poa pratensis (assembly GCA_947311845.1). Taxonomy (NCBI): domain Eukaryota; kingdom Viridiplantae; phylum Streptophyta; class Magnoliopsida; order Poales; family Poaceae; genus Poa; species Poa pratensis. The sequence continues at coordinate 27,753,317 of CAMZMU010000043.1, forward strand.
AAGTGAGATGATGAGGCTGCAGAAAGAAATGTTTAGTGGGATGCAGGAAACAATGAAAATGTAGTCTGAATTGTTTTTCAAGACAATGCAGACACTCACAGCTGGGATATTCAATGCCCAAATAATTCAGCCTGAAAACAAGTTGCATGCACAAGCTGAGAAAAATCCCAAGCAGTGTGGAGCTATTGAGACAGTAGAGGCAGCCACAACTAGGAGTGGAATTAACACTGCACCAGTACTGAAAACACCACCAATGATGCCTTATGTTGCTCCACAGAGAAGATCACAAGTACAACAACCTGTTGTCCCTGAAAACACTGTAGTAAATCCTGAAAAGGCAGTGGAACCAACAGTTGGAGTTGAAAGGCCAGAAAATTCAGTGGAAAAGGCAGTGGAAAATGTTCCTGCAACTGAAAAACCTGATAACACTGTAGCAAATCCAGTTCCTGCAGTGTTGAGACCTGTTGCACAAAAGGTCCCATTTTTTCCAGAGAGATTAGAGAAAACCAAGGAAGAAAAGCAATATGCCAAGTTCTTGGAGACCATGAAGGAAGTTCAGATTACCATTCCTATTCTTGATGCAGTACTGCACATTCCTTTGTATGCAAAAAAATTCAAAGACCTGATTACAAAGAAAACAAGTTTGGAAGACCCTGAAATAGTTGCTCTGACAGAGGACTGTAGTGCTGTCATTCTGAATTATATGCCCAAGAAGCTTGGTGATCCAGGAAGTTTTAGTATCCCTTGTGTGGTTGGAAAAAGAGCATTCGCAGCCTTGTGTGATTTAGGTTCATCAGTTAGTGTTTTACCTTTGGCTGTCAGTCAAGTTTTGCAGTTAGGAGCTCTGAAGCCCACATCCATGACACTGCAGTTAGCTGACAGAACACTGAGAAAACCAGCTGGAATTCTTGAAGATGTGCCAGTACAAGTTGGAAACTTTGCTTATCTAGTTGATTTTGTGGTGCTAGAAATGGAAGACAATTCAGAATCCATGATTCTAGGCAGACCTTTCTTGGCAATAGCAGGAGCAATAATTGATGTAAAAGGTGGAACACTGAAACTGCAATTTGGTTCAGAACAAGCAGAATTCAGCATGAAGCATGCTTCCCATCTACCCAATGTTTTGGAGCAATGCCATGCTATTGATATAGTTGACAAGAGTGTCACTGAGTCTTTGAAGGAATTGTAGCCTAAAGAACCTAAAGTACAAGTGTTTGTCAGAGCTGACAACTCAAAGCCTCAAGAATTGTTTGGAATTACTCTCTGCAAAGATGCCCCTGAAAATGGTGAAAGAGAAGCCACCCTGCAGTCTCACAACTCCATTGTTGAGTTAAAAGAATTACCTGTTCATCTTAAGTACTCCTTCTTGGAGAAAGAAAAAATTCATCCAGTGATAATTAGTTCAGCTTTGGATAGTGAACAGGAGCAAAGTCTATTGTCGTGTTGAGATTGTACAAGAATGTGATTGGTTATTCCATTGATGACATCAAGGTAATTGATGAGAAAGTTTGTTCACACAGAATACACTTGGAAGAAGAAAGTAAACCTACTAGAGAAGGGCAGAGAAGATTAAATCCTGCTATGCAAGAAGTGGTGAAAAAGGAGGTTCTAAAACTCCTACAGGCAGGCATGATTTATCCCATCTCTGACAGTGGGTGGGTGAGTCCTATCCACATTGTGCCCAAGAAAGGAGGCTACACAGTAGTAGAAAATGAAGAAGGAAGACTGATGACCACAAGACCTGTCACAGGATGGAGAATGGTTAATGATTTCAGGAAACTGAACAAAGCAACAAGAAAAGATCATTTTCCTTTACCTTTCATGGATCAGATGTTGGAAAGATTAGCAGGGCAGGAATTTTATTGTTACCTGGATGGATATTCTGGATTTCTCCAAATCCCAATACACCCAGTTGACCAAGACAAAACAACTTTCACCTGTCCTTATGGAACTTTTGCTTACAAGAGACCTTTTGGTTTGTGTAATGCACCTGGCACATTTCAGAGATGTATGATGTCAATATTTTCTGATTACATTGAAAGAATTATGGAGGTGTTCATGGATGATTTTACTGTTTATGGCAAAGATTTTGTCACTTGTCTCAAGAACTTGAAAGCTGTGTTGCATAGATGTTCAGAGCAGAATTTGATCCTTAATTGGGAGAAATGCCACTTTCTAGTAACTGAAGGCATTGTGCTTGGACACATGGTTTCTGCCAGAGGGATAGAAGTGGATAAAGCAAAAGTAGATGTGATTGCAAAACTACCTCCTCCTGAAAATGTGAAGGAAATTCAGAGTTTCTTGGGCCATGCTGGTTTTACAGAAGATTCATCAAGGATTTCTCTCTCATTGCTAAACCACTCACTCACCTGCTGAATCATGATGTGCAGTTTGTGTTTGATGAAGCATGTATGCAAGCCTTCAACAAGCTAAAGGAAGCTTTGATCACAGCTCCAATAGTGCAGCCACCTGACTGGAATTTGCCATTTGAGCTGATGTGTGATGCCAGTGATTTTGCAGTAGGAGCAGTGCTTGGTCAGTGGAAGGAGAAAGCTGTCCATGTGATTCATTATGCAAGCAAAACACTTGATGATGCTCAGGTCAACTACACCACTACAGAGAAAGAATTGTTAGCAGTAGTATTTGCATTTGACAAATTCAGGCCATACCTTGTTGGACACAAGTGTATTGTTTTCACTGATCATGCAGCAATAAGGTACTTGGTGAGAAAAAAGGATGCAAAGCCAAGACTGATCAGATGGATTCTCTTGTTGCAGGAATTTGATATTGAGATCAAAGACAAGAAAGGTTCTGAAAATTCAGTAGCAGACCACCTGTCCAGAATTAATTGCCCTGAAAACAGAGAGATCCAAGATGGCATACCTGGTGAGCAATTGATGGAAGTGAAAGCTTGTACTCCCTAGTATGCAGACATTGTGAATTATTTGGTTTTGTGAAATTGTGCCAGCTGAAATGTCCTATCAACAGAGAAAGAAATTTCTGCATGATGCCAAGAGTTATTACTGGGATGAGCCATTTCTGTACAAGCATTGTGCAGATGGTGTTGTGAGAAGATGTGTGCCATCTGAAGAAATACAAGATGTGATGTTCCAATGCCATGCAGGCATGTATGGAGGCCATGCTGGAGTGATGAAAACTCAAGCAAAGATTCTGCATGCTGGATTCTATTGGCCTAATCTGTTCAAAGATGTGCATGATTATATCAAGCAGTGTGATGCTTGTCAGAGAACTGGGAAAATATCAAGAAGAAATGAAATGCCACAGCAAGGCATTTTAGAAGTTGAATTGTTTGATGTGTGGGGAGTTGATTTTGTTGGTCCTTTACCATCATCTCAAGGCTACAAGCATATTTTGGTAGCAGTGGACTATGTGTCCAAATGGGTTGAAGCAGTACCCACTGTGAGTGCAGATTCCAAGGCAGTGTGTAAGCTGTTCAAAACTGTCATTTTTCCAAGGTTTGGAGTACCAAGAGTTGTCATCAGTGATGGTGGAGCTTATTTCAACAATGAACAGCTAGAGAAGCTACTGAGCAAGTATGGTGTGAAGACTCACAGAGTGACTACACCTACCACCCACAGGCCAATGGGCAGGTTGAGCTATCCAACAGAGAAATAAAGCAGATATTAGAGAAAGTTGTGTCCAAATCTAGAGCCGATTGGTCAATGAAATTGCCTGATGCTTTATGCGCATACAGAACAGGTTACAAGACACCTATTGGTATGTCACCATTTAGGCTTGTCTATGGAAAAGCATGCCATTTACCTGTTGAATTGGAGCACAGAGCACAATGGGCTATTAGGAAGCTAAACATGGACTTAGGAAAATCTGGAAGTGCAAGGAAGATGCAGATGTGTGATCTAGAAGAGCTGAGACATGATGCCTATGAGAGTTCCAAGATTTACAAGGAAAAGACCAAGAAATGGCATGACAAGCACATTCTCAGGAAGGAATTCAGTGTTGGACAGACAGTGTTGGTTTATGATTCCAAGCTGCATTTGTTCTCTAGAAAGTTCAAGTCAAGATGGTTTGGCCCTTGTGTCATCAAGAGGGACCTGGGACATGGTGCTTTCGAAGTGCAGAGTCCAACTGAAGGAATTTTCAAGGTGAATGGTCAGAGACTGAAGCACTATCTAGTTGGTGATCCAATTAACAGTGAAGATTTAGAAGCAACAGATGATGATGAGCTTCAGGATGCTGTCAATGCATCCTCTGCAGCTGAGAACCAGTGAAGAAGCTACAGTCAGGCTCATGACTATAAACAAGCGCTCATCAGGAGGCAGCCTGATACCTTTTTATGTTATTTACATTTTATTTCCTTTATTTGCTATTCTTGTTTTGTGTGTTTCTTTTGTTTTTGTTGTTTCAGTTAAAGAATAAAGGAAAATGGAGAAGTCTTGGCTGTGTTATAATGAAGCAAGGAGCAGAAGTGATCACCAGGTGGAAACATTCCAATCCCTAAAACCATTTTACATCATGAATATTATTGCTATGCCATGTTTCTGAATTATTATCAATTTTGGCAATTTATAGCTGTTTCAGTAAAGTTTCATTGTGTTGCTCTGTTCTGATTAAGTAGCATTGCATTTTATTGAGAATCTTGCATTTTATCTGTCTATTATGTTTGCAAAGGCTTATGTTCAGAAATATGTATCAAGACAAAATTTATTTGTTTCTCTGATCAAAACTTTTGGAATTCTGGATAATGCAATCTGCTTGGAAACTGAATGTGATGATCCATTTCAGAGCCATTTACTAACTGCATTAATGCATGTTTGCATTTTTTGCATTAGCAATCATGATATCTGGATTGTGATTTGTGAGGCACTAACAGTGAAACTAACTGAAAGTTTGGCAACAGCAAACAATTTTTGCATTAGCTACTGTGATCTCTAGATTGTAGTATGTGAAGCACTAACTGAAATTCTATAACTGAAGTTTGAAGCAATTTTTGGCATTAGCATTTATGATCCTGGGATTATAACCTGTGAAGCACTAACCATGTTAACTTGACAAGAAACTAACAAACTAACTCATTCTATGCATTTGCACTAGCCTACTATGTTCCTGGAAACTGTAGGAGGTGAAGCACTGACTCTGCATGCATATTAGCCTCCATCTCTGCATTATGGCTATTTTCTGGATCCTTTCTATTCAATTTCCTTGCCATTGTCTTATCTTGTAAATCCAGAGTATTTGAACCTAGAAATGATTAAATTCTGCTATTTGAAACTTGTTTCCAAACTAGCATTTGCACTAATCATAAACAGAACTGCAATGAATCCAATCTAAATGAAATGCTAAGTTTTCAGAACCTTGCACTGTTCATTATCAGACTGTTATCAGACTTTTGTCACTAGAACCTCATTTTGCTTTACTTGGGGACAAGCAAAGGTTTGGGTCTGGGGGTTTGATCACCATCATTTATATGCATTATTCAGAGCCCTAAAACCCTAAAAACCTCACTGCATTAGTATCCAGTATAGCATTTATCTGCATTTTACAGTGCTTTCATCCATTTTGCAGTTCAGTGTGCAAAGGCACACAATCTTCAGTAGATCCAGTGCAAAAGTGAAGCAAGAAGCACCACACAAGTGAACCCAATGCAGCAGAGAAGATGGCCATGATCAACAAGTTGAAATCCAGACAGAAATTCAGAAGAACACATGTTGTCAGATTGTGAACAGTGCACTGCCAAAGAAATAAAATCTTGTCAGTGTAGCTGTTGAAGCTCAAGTGCAAATGCAACCATGTGCTATCTGAAGGAAGTCCAAAGGAACATAGTTGAGCAAGATTGGAGCATTAGAAGAAGAAGAAATCAAGCAAAAAGAGGAAAATCTCCTCTGTGCCAGATAGTGAACAGTAACTGACAGAGTGCATTTTCTGTCAGTTAACTCATATTCTCCAAGCACAAGATGAAGCAATGCTCAAGTGTTGGCAGCAGCAGGTCCCAAAGAAGATAAGAAGCAATTCATATGTAAGACACTGTATAGATTCGGACGTACGGAGGTAGTTGTCCAAAAAAAATTGCGGAACATGCATAGTAAGACACTGTATAGCAGCAATGCATTTCTGAATGGATGAGAATCTAAAAAGACAGGTGCAATCTTTATTCGGCTCGAAATAGTCGTCGTAGTCTACAACAACATGCACAATGTCCATCAACACTCCTCTGCATCCTAAAGCGCCCGCGAAATTCAAGATCATTGTTTAGGGTCAGCAAAAAATAGTCAGTGTGAAGCAGCACATGACCCGTTGTTCTCAACCGTTCTTATTGGCCGTCTTTCCTCTTCTCGATCCTTCGCGTTTGGAAGCGGCATCCACCTCCGCCCACGCAGCCACAAGAACTACGAGAACCAGTTGATTCTCTTCATCATCATGATCAAGGTAGACCTCCTCTTCCATCATTTTCTGAAACATAATTCATCGTCGCTACTGGTAGCCTATTGAATAATAGTCGATGAACAATGGAGCTACGCAATAAATTAACAATAGAGAAAATGACTTGTTGGCAAACAGCCGAACACCTTGCGGGCGGGCGACAGGGAATGGCGCCAACAGGTCGAGCTATGGCGGCACAGAACAACGACTGACGTCGGCAGCGAGCGGTGGAACTCGGAGGAGTGGTCGGCGATGGCAAGGTGGTGGGGAAATGGCGACGCCAAGGGGCGGCAACAGTGTCGCGAATTGCCGGTGAGTCAATTGGAGGACGGAGTGAGGGAGCGAATGACTTCTGGCTTATGTCGTTCTGTGACAAGCCTCCCCCCCCCCCCCCCCCCCACCGCGCGCGCGTGCGCGCCTGTCGGAGGGCGTGTCGGGCTGCTGTTTGGTCCCCCGAGCAGATTCCCAACTTTGGAGGATGAGTCAGAGGTGTCGGAGAGAAAATGGGTCAGAACGGACACTTGGGGAAACCGGTATGGCCGTTTCATGTCCGACATCTAAAAGGCATTTGGAAAATGGTTTGGGGTACCCATGGAGATGTTATAAGTAGTTTAATTGTTTTGCGTTGCTAGCCGACTTTTTGCATGCCGTGTGTCCGTACGTAGCTAGTTATACGTATGGTTTGTTGCAAGTAGTACTAGTTTGAATACGAGTAGGATGAAAGTTGATTCCGATTCGTTGTAGGACAGCTTAATCTGGTCTCGTCTCAATCGCCACGAAACCAAATTGTTGGTCTTTTTGTACTTCGTGTCATAGTCCTTTTCTTTACCTCCACCAACACCAATACATCGTGCGTAGCTAGATCGTGAATCACCATGGCTTTCTCGTTCGTAAATGGGAGCAAATAACACGAACACGCTAGCTGAAATAATTTCTTGTCACGCCTGATCGATCATATAAGTGTCCACATTTTCAGTGAAACCTGAGACTAACCTATTGGAAGGGTACATGCATTTCCGACTAGGGCAGTAGAATGTCTTAAAGCATACTTGAATAAATAAATAAACAAAAAAATTGACTCCGAAATTCATTCCAAATTCAAGTAGACGAGTCTTCATTTCATACGTATCATAATTTGATTACAACTTGACTCGGTACATCAAGGACCCTTTAATTTAGCCTTAAAGCTTCACCCACCCATGCACACAAGAGTTCACTAAACCGTGTCACTCGTCGGAAACTGCAGCTTTAACTCAAGAAGACACCAATGCCTAAGAACCCAGGTCAGCAACGAATAATTTTACAGAACAACTAGTAGTCTCCAAACCTAAAGCAGCTCACACCATTAAACGTGCACCAACAAGTTCAATTCTATTCCTTCACTCTGCTACAAGCTGGGTAGTAAACGAGCGTTTTGCTTTTTTGCATCGAGTTCTTTTTCGCCTCGAGCACATTAGATGAGGTTTTGTATCATCATCTTTTTTACTTTTTCAAATGCTCTTTATTTACTTAAACCCTTGGCTTAGGTTCAGGTAAGGATAGTGCTAACTATGTTGTGCAGGTCATAAAAGGAGTCGCTGCCTGGTTGGAGACTATGCTAGCGCCCTGGTCAAATTACTCATAGCTGACAGAGATTCAGAGAACACTAGCATCATCTATAAGCTTAGTAACTACAGAACTTAGAGCGACAAAGGTTAAACTGAACTATTGCATGCATAGTTTAGGAAAGCTTAAAGACTAGATTGAAAGGGAATACTAACACTGACTACTGGAGTGGACTTCGATGCGCCGGTCTTGGTAGATCACTTCTTCCTTGTTGTTCTTGGTCGATCGGCCAGGAGGGGCCATTTTGATCATCTCTCTTCAGCCGCTGGTGCACAGCTCCGTGACGGTCGTCTTCGACTCGATGACTCCATCGCGCTCTCTTCACGCCGGTCGGATACGCGGGTGCACGACACCGTGACGGTCTTCCTCAAGCTTGTCCCAAACCTCGAGCGGCAGCTGGTCGGTCCATACGCCGGGGCAGCGGTAGGCCTCATGGCAGAGGGCATCCGCGACTTGATTTCCTTCGCGGTAGACGTGCAACACTTGGACGTCTTGGAAGCAGCAGAGCAGCTGGGTGATTTCCTCGTACATGTGCTGGGGGATCCGTGTGTGCGCCGACTCGCCTCGAATCAGCCGAACAAGCGTGAGGTCGTCGCCCTCCACGACCAGCCGACGGATCCCGCTCTGCAGCGCAAGGTGAAGGCCGCGGATGAGCGCCCTTGCCTCGACCTCGCCCACACCTGCATGCTGCGTCCTCTCGCCGAACGCCAGCATGGTGCGGCCATAGCAGTCCCGGATGACTCCTCCAACGCTAGCGCGTCCAGAGCCGTCATGGTGCACCGATCCGTCGAAATTGAGTTTGTGCCATCCTGGATGAGGGCGGCTCCACTGCACGAGAGCGACGACGCGATGGGCTGGCCGGCGGAAGCTGCCGCGACCGGCCGGCGGCGGCAGGGGAGGAAGGGGCGACGTGGCATGGACGTGATGAAACGCCGGCGGCAGCGACGCGGCGAGCATCTCCATTTCGGGGAAGAGTAGGAGCTAGGAGGGAGAGAGATTTGGGTCTAGGGTTTGTGGTGAAAGTTGTACGTGTGCTGTTCGGTGAAAGCAAAGTCCATTTAAATTAGTGTGATCGGCTCGCACTGAACTCGAACTGTGTTCGATTTCTATTCCACCTAGCTAGGTTCAGCTTAAGAACGACGCATGCGCCGCCGCCCTAAAAAAGTATAGATCGCGTTAGCCGGCATCCTTCCTCTGGTCACGTTGCATGGCGATACATGGAGTTCGCGTTAGTCATGCATGAACCTGTACATATGTATGCAAGTATATATAATATATTCACGCCCTTGGTTTTGCCTATTTGCTAGTAATTGTTGGAACTCCTTTTTACCCAATTGTCAAGATGTATAGATTTCTGGAGAAGGACTAAAACTGGATGGACGCATTTAGTTGAAGCTAGAAGCATGAAGAAGCTGGCCGTTGAGGTGATAGCTGAACAAGGTGGAACAAAACAATACACAGAAACCAGAAGATGCAAGCCACCAGAATGGAGGTCTAAGAGTGGGAGCCGGCTCAAGCTCAGAGCATCTTCAACCAAGGTTGCCAAAGGCTACCCAAACGTCCGGGCGGACAACCCGGACAGGGTTTGGCCCAAAAAAGGCCACCCAACCGCACCCCTCAAAGTCAGCCCATACGTTCGGACTGACCAGCACACCCCAAACCCAGCCCATATGTGGGGAGGGTTTGGGGCCGCCCGGACGCGCCCTCCCCATGGTACCTGACAGGCGGACCTACCCATTTTCATCATAAAATCGGACGGAACCCTCGCGGCCAGTAGATATTTTTCACACTCATCGGCTCCTTCTCCTAGCTCCGGCGCCGCCGCCCTCCTTTTCGGTCGCCTGCATCCCCGCCGTCATCCGCACTTGCTCGCCAACCTTCCCCGACCAGATTTCCGCCGTAGCAGAGCTCCGTTGCGGCCGCATCTGGACGAATTTGGTCGCATTTCCACCGAGCATTTCCGTCGGCACCTCCGCCTCTCCTGCTGGTAGCCGCCGATCTTCCACGGCTTATCCGCACGCCCGGCTGCCGGATCTGTAAGTTCGTCTGAACCCAAGTTCCCCAAGCGTCCTCGGTCGTTTTCCATTCCGCCGCCCCTCTCTTCCTGGGACACCAACGAGGACTCGGCAAGCTCCTTCCTCTATACGGTGGCATCTCCTCCGACTCCACCTCGGTATGTCCTAAGCTTTTCTAACAATTTTAGATTTGCCCCAAATTGTGCAATTTGAGTCGATTTTAGTGGCATTTTTGTGAAATTGTAGGATTCAAAAGCATGTCATTGCAATGTCCGGGCGTGATATCAGTGATATCCGAGTTGAATGACTCCCTCCGAGGCAAGATGCGCATATTGGAGGATTTGAACTTCACAATTGAGGGAAAAAGGAAGATTCAACAAAAGTTCGAAGAGGTTCATGACACAAACCGGAAGTTGGAGGAGAAAATAAAGGAGATTGAAGAAGAGAAGAAGAAGATTGAAGAAGAGAAGAAGAGGATAGAAGAAGAGAAGAAGAGCTTTGAGGAAGAAAATATGAAGATGGAGTTGCATCTCGCCGACGTTGTCGACGATTGCAAAAGCAAGACGGATGCAACTTGGACGAAGATGAAGAAGATGAAGAAATATGCCATCGAGAAGGAGATGCATCTCCATTATGCATTGGGAGCTATAGTTATTTTAGTGATAATTATAGTTGCTATGTATGGTATATCTTTGTGCACTAGATAGAGCTTACACAATGCAAAAACGTAGCTGCATGTACTGCATGGAAGAAAAATATAAGGTTCATGGTTGTAGAACAACATATATAGGGGCTGTCCGGTCACTGTCCGCGGAGAGTTTGGGGGCGGAATTTGGCAACCATGGTTGGAGATGCTCTCAGATACCTAAGCGACTCGCTGCATCCGTCTGTTACGGTGACTCCGTTACCTGATTTCATTCGTCTTGATCGAGAACCGAGTTAGAGGCGAGTGACTCGATCATGCTCAGCCAATCGTTTCCGCGAGCCCCAACGGGGTCTCTCCCGAGCGAGCGGAACATGTGGTTCAAAAAGCGCCTGCTTACTATCTTGCGTACCGCGCTAGAAGGCGACCTCCCTCGAAAGCTTACGGCGCATCCCCCTGTCTGTCTTCAGAGGGCACACATAAACGTGTTAAGCCAAAAACACACCCAACACTAATTAGATGGCTCCATTTGCATGTTTGCTTACTAGTTTTCATGCTTTCGTAATTAGTTTACTTTGAATTGTCGCACATGTTTATATTGGATCGTATAACTTGTGCGGAAATGTTGGATCAACCAGTTTATCCATGTAATACCAAAAGCACAACATCGTCTAATGCCGAGAACGCGGGGACCTGCATCCACATTAGGATGGATCCCGTGTCTCATGTAAACGGTCCCACTGTCGGTCGGGTCCTGAGATTCTGACATGTCCGTTTGGCCTTTCCATTCCTAGCCCTTGTCCCTATCGGACCTTTGGGGCGTGTTTCGTTACTCGCGGAGACCCCGCCCAGGCCCGGTGGATAAAACCCCATGTGTTTGATTAGGTGGGGGGTCTGTGCTACAGTGAGATGGGCCTGTCTGAGAAGGACCGCTCGAATTGGCATTTTCTTACTCCTCATCTCACTTAGTGCTCTATACAACCATATTTCTATTAAAAATAAAATGTGCACCAACAATATGCACGTCGACGAGTATGTTCCATTCCCGTACTCGATTTCGAGTTTTGTCGACCGTAAACTCTCTTTTTTTTAACGATGTTCGGAACTTTTTTCCGATGAATTTTCCCAAATGTGTCGCACTCAGTTTACCTTTGAAATATCCTTTGATGAGCAGTTTCACCTTGACGTTTCGCACCACTTTCTTGTTTTAATTTTCCGTTTCGCCGGTCATATACGAGTAGAGATTGTACTGAGGTATGTACGTGTTTAGATTGCGGCTAGTGTACGTGTGTTCTTAAATTCTCACCACCGTGAACTCCGTCGGCACAGCAAGAACTATTGTGCTTGGTGTACGTGTATTTTTTAACCTCTTCGTCGTCTCCACTCAGCTGCCGTCGCTCGTAGCTGTGAATTCCTTCGTTGCTGCATCTGCTATTAGCATGTGCTTGTTGTACGTACGTTTTTAACCTCCACTGCCACCTTCACTGTCACCGTGATGTACTGTTGTCCTACTCATCACCGACGGTAGAGGTCGTGTGAGCCAACTTCACGACGTAGATAAGAGATGAGAGTACATGAAACAGAAATGTACATACACCAAACGCAGGTGCTTGTACACTCATTTCCCTCCGTACGGACATGGTTGGAAAGTTGTTGACAACCAAACATAGTACAATACATGGACCAACCCTCGTTTCTCTACCGTCAGGCACTGCCGGGCCACGGATGCAAATGGCTAAAAAAAAATCCGAGTAACCAAACACATCCTTGGTCGCTCGGTCAACCTCGGAGGACGGAGGACCTAGCTAGGCCCTTCGTATGTGGCCACCTCTCCAGGTTAGGTGGGCTCGTTGCAACACGAGATTAGCACTCCCCGACGTGGCCACATACGTGGGTCCTCACCGTCCGGTCGTGTCGTTGGAGATGCATGGAACCAGCTCTCACACCCTCATGTCGTACATGAGCCATCTTCAGGCCGCACACCACACAATTATTTTTCACTCCTCTTTGCACCCTCACGGGAGAGCTTGAGCACCGCACGACTTTGTGCCAAGTTCCATCCATCCTCGTGTGATGTCCTGTCCTGCTCCCCTTGCCTATAAATGCCGCCTCCAACTCGGCACTCTCCTTCATTCCTCTTCCCCTCCCCATCATTCTATGTTTTCCCGTGTTTCTAGATCTTGGGATTTGTTATCCCTCGGGTCGAAGGAGGAACCTGATGGAACCCGAGGGATAATGTGGCGCCCCGACCCGACTGTTATACAGTGATGCTGTGTGTCACCGGTTAAGCGATACAACCGGAGGTTACGGGTTTACCAATCTCCGGCCAAAACCTTTGGCAGGCGTTGCTCGGTATGGATCATCGGCAACGCAACACCCGATTGATGCCTTAACACAGGCACAACCCTCAATGTATAATAGAGAGATCAAGACTTGTGGAACAACTGGCACATCACAGACTCTACGACACAAATCATTATAGTTCAACTCTTATAATAGAGAAAGATAGCAAATTTACAACCAGAGGTCATAGACCCAACATTACAACATGCGGAAGCGAAATAAGTTGTCTAAACAACAAGATCCAGATTATGGCCTAAGAGGCCTACAAATAAACATTCAAGCGCCAGCTGATCCGGGATGTCCCAAGCTGCCACCTGGAAACCCTAGACTACTCATCGACGTCCACAAAGAACCCACCTTCGAGGTCGGTGGAGTCCTCCTCTGAAACAAAACAAACGACGTCGAGTTCGACGAACTCGCAAGATTATATATAGAGCTTTAGCCCGATGAGGCTTTCAAAGTTATATGGCTGTTTTGCATAAAGCTGATTTTATTTCATGAAAACATAACTCAAATGGCATCGACTATTCAGAGTATTTTCAAAAAGGGGTAAGAAGTGACTCTTTTCTTGATCACTTTTCTCAACATCAACCATCACCAACCACTGTATCTGCTCATCAAAGGCACCTCCCCGATCACCCTCGAGGAAGCTCACCTTCCAATCTTGAAGTGGTACCTCTAGTACCTGTTTTTAATCATTCCGTTAAAGTTATTCTATGGTCTTGTCGTCCTTTCCCAAGTCGTCCTTAACCGTGGACACGGCTTTCCGAAAAGATTTAACCCTGCAGGGGTGTACAATGTTTGTCACGCGTACCGTCCGGCCCATTACCTAGCTTTTAGCTCTCTTCCTTGGAGAGCCGGCTGGGTGGGAGCGGTGTCGACTTCTCCCTCGTTAAGAACTTTCCAGGATCATCAGTGGCGGCAGGGCACGCTAGTGCCTTCAACACCCTGCCCCACGGCCACTTATTTTCCTAACACCACAATCCTCATCCCAGTTCAACCACCATCATCACGCACGCGCAAATGGAAGCTCAAACTAGAGGACCCTGGCTAGTCCCGCCCGAGTTATTTAGTCTATGAGGGTTCCTGCACTACGAATGCATAGGCCTCACGCATGGTTGCACGCTCAGTCTTGGTTCGGGAGGTAAAGAACTCCCACCTAGGCGGCGAGAACGAGACAAAGCACCACAACCACAGTGGCCTCTCATCCCCACCTTTTAGCATCTTATTACCTGTTACCACAATTCTCCACCATCATCTGAACATTCAACACCTGCTCCCAACATAACACATCCATCGGACGGGTAAACATGTAACTAAGCATGGCTAAGCATCAAAATTGCGTAGTTAAGTATCTCCGGCCAACAATACAAACCTATGGATAATAGGAGGGGTACAGGTAATGGCATCGGAATCTTAATGCAACTATGGGATACTCTAATCCAATAAAATTGACATTTAGAACCGCATGCAATATTATAGTGGAGAAAATATTTGCGGAAACATAGGATAAGATATCCTCAGAGGGGGGATTACGCTTGCCTTGTTGATACGGCGGATAATACGGATCGTCACGCGACGGGGTGGCACTTCAACTCCTTGATCTACCGATGCACAAACAATACCGGAGAGGAACAAATCAAAACCACAGATAACACCGGTGCAATGCACAGACACATGATGACATGACATGTTTAATGCACTGAAATTATTATAACAAGTTCTACCAATTTACATGGGGTGGAGAAATAATTATTCAACAAGAGAGAAATATGGCTTCATATTTGTTTTAATGTTTTCCTGTGCTATAGATCATGTAGACATGCATGAAAATGATGCTACTGATTAACGCACATTTTTCTGAACATTTCGATATACGGAACACATTTTTCGGAGGCCCCGATCAAAAGTTATTAATTGTATAATTCCTCTTTTTAAACTTATGATTTTAATATTACTTGAGGTACCATATTTCAATTGTGATCAAATATGCATGATATTTATTTTAGAGGTTTATTCACAATTTTCTGGACATTTTGGTATATCACACGCATTTTTCTGATACACGATAAAAAGTTATCATTTTTATAAATTTCCTTTTTGATATAACCTTTTGATGATTTATTTAAGCCACAATATAATGTTTATACAAACTAGAGTTAGAGGGGAAAAGAAAAACAGAAATTTCGAATCAGTATTTGCAAATCCGGATTCCAGCCCGGAATTTTCTGGGTTTTGAACCGGGTGAAATATTCAATCCGGAAATATTTTCGGTTTAACTCCGGATCAATTCCGGATTAAACCGTAACGGTCCAGTAGCCAGTTTGCTAACCCGGAATAGAACTTGGAATTTTCCGGGATTGTCACCGGAGACGTCAACTCGACGGCGGGAGCTTCGGTGAAACGTGGAACTAGAGGAAGAGAGAGGGGACGGAGTTGTCCAGAAGGTCCGTGGGCCCACCCTGAGCGCGTAGGGGACGGCGGCGAGGTCGGAGGTGGACCACGGCGGCGGGGAGCGCACGGCGGAGCCGCGTCGGGGGCGGGGAAGAATTCGGACGGCGGCGGTGATTGACTGCTTCCCGGCTCGATTCTTCTGGTGGAGCAGACGAAGGCGGCGCGGCGGAGCGCTTGGTGGTCGTGGCTCGGCGCGGGAAGCCCTCAGTCGACGGCGACAAGCACGGCCGCCATGGCTATGGTTCGGAGCTCGCGGGAAGAGGAAAACGGGGAGGAGGGGGCAGGTGCGCGAGGGGATAAGGGGAGCAGTGGACCCCGTGGTGCTCCTCGCCTGCAGAGGAGAGCAGAGGGGAAGGGGGCCCGGCCATGGCGAGCTCGAGCTGGTGCGGCTCGGCCGCGCAGCTCGTTCGCTACAGGGGAGGAAAATGACCATCTTCCAGAAAACCCCCTGCACAAAATATTTCCATCACGGACTAGTCCTTCTCTAATTACAAAGAGGCCCTTGTCTGTTCTTTTTAAAACCAGTAGTACTTCTCTGATTTAATTAAGGCACTAAACAATTTTAGAAAAATATGAAATAATTTGTGTAGCCTTTTTATATCATGGGGAAGCTCCACAAAAAATTGGCGCCTCCAAATAAAATGTTTTGGACAACATTTGTTCATAGGGTTCGTTTATGGCATTTTGCTAAATTTGAAAATGTTGCTCCTTTAATATTTTAGTGCAATTGCAAAATATTGTTTTGAACTCTTGGAACTTCCTTGACAAATATAAGATGTCAAGAAATTTTGTTTTGCAACTTTGAGTGCCTTCAATGTGTTGAAGTTTGTTAGAGCAATTTGGCATTTTGTTTTAGCAACTCACATCATTTCGATACCACTGTTGTGTTAACTCAAAAGAGACATGTTTATGCATGGATGCCATGATGCAATTAACTCAGAAGTGGAAAAATTACACAGGTTTTTAGGTTCTCAGCTTTGGGCTGTTACAACTCTACCCCCCTTACAGGAATCTCGTCCCGAGATTCTAAGGCTGCGGAAAGAAGTCGGGATATTCCTCTCGAAGACTAGACTCTCTTTCCCAAGTAGCTTCTTCCTCGGAATGGTGAGACCACTGAACTTTGAGGAACTTGGTAGTCTTGTTACGGGTCTTCCTTTCGGCTTCATCCAGGATACGGATAGGATGCTCGCGATAAGTGAGATCTTCCTGGAGATCAGCTCTTCATGATTGACTCCATGGATAGGATCTTTAAAACACCGGCGAAGTTGGGAGACATGAAACACATCATGTACATTTGGGAATTTGACCGGTAACTCCAATTGATAAGAAAGATCTCCTCGCTTGGCCAGAACGGTGAAAGGGCCAACATAGCGAGGTGCCAATTTCCCTTTGATACCGAAGCGGCGAACGCCACGAAGGGGAGAGACGCGGAGATAAGCTTTATCACCAATTTCATAGTGAATTTCCTGATGGTGCTTATCATAGTAGCTCTTCTGCCTAGACTGAGCAATCTTCAGATTCTCTCTTATGATTCACCTTCTCCTCAGCTTCATTGATCACATCCGGACCAAAGAGTGCTCTCTCCGGTCTCGGACCAATTTAGAGGAGTGCGGCATTTTCTTCCATATAGAGCCTCGAATGGAGCCATGCCCAGACTAGCTTGATAGCTATTGTTGTAGGAGAACTCCGCGAAAGGGAGATACTTTTCCCAACCCTTGCCAAAAGAGATTACACATGCCCGAAGCATGTCTTCCAAACTTGGTTCACTCTTTCGGTCTGACCATCAGTTTGAGGATGGTAGGCGGTACTGAAGTTGAGACGGGACCCCATAGCAGTTTGGAAACTCTGCCAAAACTTGGATACAAAGATACTTCCACGGTCCGATATGATCCTCAGAGGGACCCCATGCAATGGAACAATACGAGCCAAATATAAGTCAGCAAGTTGACTTGCCGTATATCATCACGGACTGGTAGGAAGTGAGCAACCTTGGAAGACGATCAATGATTACCCATATGCATTGTTGCCCTTTTGAGATCGGGGAAACCCGGTGATGAAGTCCATACCAATTTCATCCCATTTCCACTCGGGACTGCAATAGGGCGAAGAGTGCCGGCAGGCCTTTGATGTTCAGCCTTTACCCGTCGACATGTGTCGCATTCAGCAACATACTTGGCAATTTCTCGTTTCATCCGAGTCCACCAGAATTGTGGTCGAAGGTCTTGGTACATTTGGTACTACCGGGATGAATAGAGAGAGGAGATTCATGAGCTTCTTGGAGGATCATCCCTCAATTTTGTTTCTTTGGCACTACCAAGCGGTCACCAAAATAAACAACTCCGGATTCATTGACAGAAAAACATTTGCCTTCCCGCTAGCAATGTTCTTTGATTTTAATACCCTTGTCACGAGTTTGAGCATCCTTAATCTGGTCTACAAGAGTAGATTTGATCTCCAGATTTGCAAGGTAGCCAGGGAACATTTCTAAGTTCAAACGAGAGAACTCTTCATGAAGAGCAGGTTGGGCCTTTTCAATCATCAGATTGTTGCAATAGGACTTCCGACTTAGCGCGTCAGCCACGACGTTTGCTTTGCCGGGTTGATAGTTCAGACTCACATCATAGTCCTTGATTAACTCCAACCAACGCCTTTGCCTGAGATTTAAATCCGGCTGGGTGAAGAGGTACTTCAGACTCTTGTGATCCGAGAAGATCTCGCAACGGTTACCAAACAGGTATGGTCTCCATTGCTTCAAAGCATAACCACCGCGGCAAGTTCTAGATCATGAGTTGGGTAATTGAGCTCATGCGGCTTAAGTTGGCGAGAAGCATATGCCACCACATGGCCATCTTGCATTAGCACACAGCCCAAGCCTTGAGAGAGGCGTCACAGAAGACGACGAAATCCTTGCTTGTGTCCGGCAGGACAAGCACAGGAGCGGACGTGAGTTTGGCTTTCAGTGTTTTGAAGCTCTCTTCAGCTTCGGCCGTCCATACGAACTTTTTATCCTTCTTGAGAAGGTCAGTCAGGGCCTTGGCTATCTTGGAGAAACCTTCGATGAATCGGCGGTAGTAACCTGCCAATCCGAGAAAGCTACGATGTCCTTGACTGACATTGGAGTTTTCCAATCCAGAATGGACTGAATCTTGTCGGGAATGACAGCCACACCATTAGCGGATATCACATGACCAAGGAAGACAAGATTATCCAACCAAAACTCACACTTGGAGAACTTGGCATAGAGGCGGTGTTCTCGAAGTCGTGTCAGAACCAAACGAAGATGTTCTCATGCTCTTCATCGGTTTTGGAATAAACGAGGATGTCATCGATGTAAATGACGACAAACTTGTCAAGATAATCCATGAAGACAGAGTTCATGAGCCTCATGAAAGTAGCTGGAGCATTTGTGAGACCAAAGGACATGACGGTATACTCATATGAGCCATAGCGAGTAACAAATGCCGTCTTTGGAATATCCTCCTTTCTGATTTTTATCTGATGGTAGCCTGACCTCAGATCCATCTTGGAGAATACCGTTGCACCAGCTAACTGATCCAACAGATCATTGATGCGAGGAATAGGATACTTGTTCTTGATTGTCACCGCATTCAACGGTCGATAGTCAGAGACTAGACGAGGCACGGTAGAATCCCTCTTCTTGACAAAGAGTACCGGACAACCCCAAGGTGAACTGCTAGGCTGGATGAAATCCTTGCTAACAGCTGATCAATTTGCTCTTTCAACAGAGCCAACTCTTCCACCGGCATACGGTAGGGCTTCTTGGAAATTGGAGCGGTACCGGGAAGTAGATCTATGACAAACTCCACACTTCGGTCAGGAGGCATGCCAGGCAATTCTTCCGGGAACACATCCGGGAAGTCACACACCACGTGTATGTCCTGGATTTCAGGAGGGGATTCGCCTTCCATAAAGCAAAGGAGAATCTCAGGTGAGTTGGGTATGATGAACGGAGGTCTTGACAATGCAGACCAATACTTAACACTGTCCGGAAGAATTGGTCACGGTGACGGTCTTGGCAGCACAGTCGAGATTAGCCCGGTATTTGGCTAGCCAGTTCATGCCCAGTATGACATCAATGCCACTTGACCTCAGAGCTACCAAAGCGAAAGGAAAAGAGTAGTAACCGATAGTAATCTGAACTTCAGGAGTAACCCCATCGGTTTGCCATTTGGAGCCAGGAGTGGCAATCACCAAGGGATGCTCATTTTCTCGAACGGTATTTTGTGGTCTTTTGCAAAAGCTATGGATATGAATGAATGCGATGCTCCAGAATCAAACAAAACTGTAGCACGATTGTTGTTGATTCGTAACTCACCCATGAGAACGCCGGGGTCCTCTTCAGCTTCTTCAGCAGAGATGTGGTTCAGGCGACCACGCACAATAGGTCCAGCCTTGCCAGCTGGAGTGGCAGGGGCTCGTGCAGGAGTTATCGCGAGAGGTGCCTTCTGGGGGCACTCCCTGGAGTAGTGGCCAGCCTGGCCACAGGTGTAGCAAGTGAGTCCAGGTGGAGCAGGTAGCATAGGACGGTACCCACTCCCGCCTACCCCAAGTGTCGAAGTAGTGGGGCGCGGAGGAGGTGGCCTGTATCCGCGGCTCTCGGCATGAATGGAGCACGAGGTACGGCGCTGTAGGGAACAAACACCCTGCGCTTCTTGCTCTCAGAACCCGAGGAACTCTGGTGGTCCCCGTGTGCGGGCCTCTTGGAAGCTCAAGTTCCTTTCTTCCTTGCTCAAGAGTAAAGCCTGGTTGAACAGCTCCTGGTAGGTCTGGAACCTGAAGGGCAACAACTCATAGCGGAGCTGCGGGAAGACCCTTGCGGAACAGCTCTTGCTTGTCAGCATCATTGGTCACGTCCCTTGGGGCGTAACGAGAGAGATGGTTGAACTCACGACCATAAGTGCGGAGGTCCATCCGTCCCTGTTGCAAATCCAGGAACTCCCTCCTCTTCAAGTCCATGATCGGCTGGGAATGTACTCCGCACGGAAGGCAGTGCGGAAATCAGCCCAGTGAAGACATGGTTGGCTGGAAACAAGCCACATGGCTTTCCCACCAACAGCCAGCAGCACCAACCAAGAGGTAGGTGGCAAAGTTGACTTGCTCAGCCACTGGGACATGCAGCGCGGAGAACTTGCGCTCCAAGCACGAAGCCAATCATCAGCTTCCAGTGGCTCCTTAGCATCAGCAAAGGTGGGTGGCTGCGAGCGCAGGAACTCAGTGAGAGTGTTGCACTCGTTCCTCCGTGCATTCTGCTGCACCAACTGCTCAAGCAAGCGCTCATTGCGCCCACGGTTCTCCTCAATGGCCATCAAGACCTCAGCCATCGAGGGTGGTGGCGGCAGATCATCCTCATCATCATTGTGGTTACCGCGACCACCACGGCCTCCACGGCCTCCTCGAGCCATTCTGGAGATTTGACAATGACACGTTAGTATCTTTCTCCGAATGGTCGAACAATAGCATTAGCGTCTACACAAGTACACAGACTAGGGACGATAATACTTTGCGAGAAGGAAATCAACAAGATAGAACTTGGGTCAAAGATCAGCATCATGTGCTACTAGTGAGAGTTAAGAAATCACAACTTAACACACTCTAGTTGACACAATCCGGGACCTTATGTTCAAGTCCTGGGTTAAAACCCAAAGAAAGGATCAAATGATTGATTCGGTAGAAACATAACAGTGTTCAACATCTGATTGATTTGGGATTGCAACGCAGCGGGAGCAACTGGACACATAACACTAAAGGTCGAACCCACCCCGTTTCTAATCATTTTGAAGTAACAGACGAGAGTAAAACCTTAAACTCAAATCGAGGTAAGATTGCTCCGAGATTAGAGGGTAACCAGATAAGGAGTAAAAAGAATCCTAAGATGGTTTTCACAACTCATTTTTAGGTTAAAAATATTTTCACAAACACTAGACTCAACATCGACCAGTAGAAGGGTTTCCTACAGGCAGTACTGCTCTGATACCAACTTGTGGCGCCCCGACCCGACTGTTATACAGTGATGCTGTGTGTCACCGGTTAAGCGATACAACCGGAGGTTACGGGTTTACCAATCCCCGGCCAAAACCTTTGGCAGGCGTTGCTCGGAATGGATCATCGGCAACGCAACACCCCGATTGATGCCTTAACACAGGCACAACCCTCAATGTATAATAGAGAGATCAAGACTTGTGGAACAACTGGCACATCACAGACTCTACGACACAAATCATTATAGTTCAACTCTTATAATAGAGAAAGATAGCAAATACAACCAGAGGTCACAGACCCAACATTACAACATGCGGAAGCGAATTAGGTTGTTCTAAACAACAAGATCCAAATATGGCCTAAGAGGCCTACAGATAAACATCAAGCGCCAGCTGTTCCGGGATGTCCCAAGCTGCCACCTGGGAACCCCAGACTACTCGTCGACGTCCACAAAGAACCCACCTTCGAGGTCGGTGAAGTCCTCCTCTGAAACAAAACAAACGACGTTGAGTTCGACGAACTCGCAAGATTATATATAGAGCTTTAGCTCGATGAGGCTTTCAAAGTTATATGGCTGTTTTGCATAAAGCTGATTTTATTTATGAAAACATAACTCAATGGCATCGACTATTCAGAGTATTTTCAAAAAGGGTAAGAAGTACTCTTTTCTTGATCACCTTTCTCAACATCAACCATCATCAACCACTGTACCTGTTCATCAAAGGCACCTCCCCGAATCACCCTCGAGGAAGCTCACCTTGCAATCTTGAGTGGTACCTCTAGTACCCAGTTTTTAATCATTCCGTTAAAGTTATTCTATGATCTTATCGTCCTTTCCCAAGTCGTCCTTAACCGTGGACACGGCTTTTCGAAAAGATTTAACCCTGCAGGGGTGTACAATGTTTGCCACGCGTACCGTCCGGCCCATTACCTAGCATTAGCTCTCTTCCTTGGAAAGCCGGCTGGGTGGGAGCGGTGTCGACTTCTCCCTCGTTAAGGACTTTCCAGGATCATCAGTGGCGGCAGGGCACGCTAGTGCCTTCAACACCCTGCCCCACGGCCACTTATTTTCCTAACACCACAATCCTCATCCCAGTTCAACCACCATCATCACGCACGCGCAAATGGAAGCTCAAACTAGAGGACCCTGGCTAGTCCCGCCCGAGTTATTTAGTCTATGAGGGTTCCTGCACTACGAATGCATAGGCCTCACGCATGGTTGCACGCTCAGTCTTGGTTCGGGAGGTAAAGAACTCGCACCTAGGCGGCGAGAACGAGACAAAGCACCACAACCACAGTGGCCTCTCATCCCCACCTTTTAGCATCTTATTACCTGTTACCACAATTCTCCACCATCATCTGAACATTCAACACCTGCTCCCAACATAACATCCATCGGACGGGTAAACATGTAACTAAGCATGGCTAAGCATCAACATTGCATAGTTAAGTATCTCCGGCCAACAATACAAACCTATGGATAATAGGAGGGGAACAGGTAATGGCATCGGAATCTTAATGCAACTATGGGATACTCTAATCCAATAAA
Organism: Poa pratensis; assembly: GCA_947311845.1. Taxonomy (NCBI): domain Eukaryota; kingdom Viridiplantae; phylum Streptophyta; class Magnoliopsida; order Poales; family Poaceae; genus Poa; species Poa pratensis. Next base: position 27,776,325 of record CAMZMU010000043.1, read on the forward strand.
ATTGACATTTAGAACCGCATGCAATATTATAGTGGAGAAAATATTTGCGGAAACATAGGATAAGATATGCTCAGAGGGGGGATTACGCTTGCCTTGTTGATACGGCTGGTAATACCGATCGTCACGCGACGGGGGTGGCACTTCAACTCCTTGATCTACCGATGCACAAACAATACCGGAGAGGAACAAATCAAAACCACAGATAACACCGGTGCAATGCACAGACACATGATGACATGACATGTTTAATGCACTGAAATTATTATAACAAGTTCTACCAATTTACATGGGGTGGAGAAATAATTATTCAACAAGAGAGAAATATGACTTCATATTTTTTTAATGTTTTCCTGTGCTATAGATCATGTAGACATGCATGAAAATGATGCTACTGATTAACGCACATTTTTCTGAGCATTTCGATATACGGAACACATTTTTCGGAGGCCCCGATCAAAAGTTATTAATTGTATAATTCCTCTTTTTAAACTTATGATTTTAATATTACTAGAGGTACCGTATTTCAATTGTGATCAAATATGCATGATATTTATTTTACAGGTTTATTCACAATTTTCTGGACATTTTGGTATATCACACGCATTTTTCTGATACACCGATAAAAAGTTATCATTTTTATAAATTTCCTTTTTGATATAACCTTTTGATGATTTATTTAAGCCACAATATAATGTTTATACAAACTAGAGTTAGAGGGGAAAAGAAAAACAGAAATTTCGAATCAGTATTTGCAAATCTGGATTCCAGCCTGGAATTTTCTGGGTTTTGAACCGGGTGAAATATTCAATCCGGAAATATTTCCGGTTTAACTCCGGATGAATTCCGGATTAAACCGTAACGGTCCAGTAGCTAGTTTGCTAACCCGGAATAGAACTCGGAATTTTCCGGGATTGTCACCGGAGACGTAAACTCGACGGCGGGAGCTTCGGTGAAACGTCGAACTAGAGGAAGAGAGAGGGGACGGAGTTGTCCAGCAGGTCCGTGGGCTCACCCTGAGCGCGTAGGGGACGGCGGCGAGGTCGGAGGTGGACCACGGCTGCGGGGAGCGCACGGCGGAGCCACGTCGGGGGCGGGGAAGAATTCGGACGGCGGCGGTGATTGACTGCTTCCCGGCTCGATTCCTCTGGTGGAGCGGACGAAGGCGGCGCGGCGGAGCGCTTGGTGGTCGTGGCTCGGCGCGGGAAGCCCTCAGTCGACGGCGACGAGCACGGCCGCCATGGCCATGGTTCGGAGCTCGCGGGAAGAGGAAAACGGGGAGGAGGGGCACGTGCGCGAGGGGATAAGGGAGCAGTGGACCCCGTGGTGCTCCTCGCCTGCAGAGGAGAGCAGAGGGGAAGGGGGCCCGCCATGGCGAACTCGAGCTGGTGCGGCTCGGCCGCCCAGCTCGGTCACTACAGGGGAGGAAGATGACCATCTTCCAGAAAACCCCCTGCACAAAATATTTCCATCACAGACTAGTCCTTCTCTAATTACAAAGAGGCCCTTGTCTGTTCTTTTTAAAACCAGTAGTACTTCTCTGATTTAATTAAGGCACTAAACAATTTTAGAAAAATATGAAATAATTTGTGTAGCCTTTTTATGTCATGGGGAAGCTCCACAAAAAATTGGCGCCTCCAAATAAAATGTCTTGGACAACATTTGTTCATAGGGTTCGTTTATGCATTTTGCTAAATTTGAAAATGTTGCTCCTTTAATATTTTAGTGCAATTGCAAAATATTGTTTTGAACTCTTGGAACTTCCTTGACAAATATAAGATGTCAAGAAATTTTGTTTTGCAACTTTGAGTGCCTTCAATGTGTTGAAGTTTGTTAGAGCAATTTGGCATTTTGTTTTAGCAACTCCACATCATTTCGATACCACTGTTGTGTTAACTCAAAAGAGACATGTTTATGCATGGATGCCATGATGCAATTAACTCAGAAGTGGAAAAATTACACAGGTTTTTAGGTGCTCAGCTTTGGGCTGTTACAGATAACAAATCCCAAGATCTAGAAACACGGAAAACATAGAATGATGGATTCTCTACGGGACACGCCCACCATACTAATGTCGTTTTGGTGATGGTGCTTCCTGCTTCAACTCGTGAGGCGCATTGAGTGAGTTTGCTCTTCCTCTGCCTACAGCGTGCACAAAGCGAGTTAGTTTCGACCATGGGACGGTGATGGTCGTGGCATATTTTAGGTGACTTCTTTGGGCTTCCAACCCAGCTTCGAGGTGGTGGACCGCTCAATCCCAAAAGAAGTCTCCAGCTTCTCCCCATCTTATTTCCACCTATAAGCCCTCGTCATCTGTATTGGCAGAAACTGGATCGGGATCTGAATCGGTACCTAGGTTGGCCCCTATTTTTGCCTCTATTTATGTCAGGAGTGCCACCGCAGGAAAACGTTTGGAAAGGAAAAATAATAATTCCATGTCCACGCTACGCTCGCATCGCTTGACCCTACACACGGAACCCCGCCGTCGCTCTAGAGCCACCTCTGACCCCGCCTCTCCTCCCTCTGGCCCTACCTCTCCAGCCTCCGTCTACATCCTCTCCACCAATCGCCGCCATCCTCTCCACCTACCGCCCTCCACTCCGACAGGCGACCTCCCTCGAGCTTGGCCGGTCTCGAATTGCCACCTCGAGTTCGGTGACATCCCTCACAGACGGAAGCCCAGTGAGGACCAGAAGCTCGGCATCCCCAGCGACCATGTCGACATTGTGAAAATTATAGAGTCCCTAATATTTTTTATTGTATTGCCATAACCCTCGTGGGGATTATATAGTGGTACAAGGAGAGAGATAAACTTGGAGTACAAGCAGGTCTAGGAGTCATACTCTATTTCTAGCTCGTACACACATATGGGTATTCTAACATTTGACCTCAGTCGTAGAAGGAGTGAAACGGACGATTCCGGCTAGATTTAAAGTCTTGCACTTCCGTCATCTTCTCCTCTCTGTCATCATCAACTGTGTCTCTGTTGATCTCCCCCCCCCCCCCCCCCCCCTCCCGCGGTAACAGCGGGAGTGACGTGGACGGCAAGTGAGGAGGTTTGCCTATTTGCAAACTGTTGGCACTCGTTTGTACATGTAAGTTCTAGAGAAGGACTAAAATTGGGTGAACGCACTTAGTTGAAGCTAGAAGCAGGAAGAAGCTGGCGTTGAGGTGATAGCTGAACAAGGTGGAACAAAACAATACACAGATTCCAGAAGATGCAAGCCACCAGAAGGTTCAGTGGAGATCAAGAGTGTTTCGACTTGAGCTCAGAGACGTACGCCACTCGCCGACGAATCAAGATTTCAAAGTCGACATGTGGCGCAATGTGCGAGCTAGACCACAAACGAAGGCCCAAACCGACTTACCTACCAATGCGACAGGGAGACGGAAGCAGTGAAACCCAGTAGTTCGAAGCAAAGGCAAGGAAGGTCTTCTTCAACACAGAATGAAACTTGACCTGACAAGGGCGAGTCGGATGCTTGAAGTTCGAATCCAGTAGGAAGCTAAAGAAGCTTACCTAGTTTAGCTTAAAACTGTAGTTCGACTCCAATCATCTAACTTGTAGACCGTGACATGAGAAGTCCAGTAGTCCTATATAATGTAAGGATGATGGCGATTGTAACTTAAACACGCAAATGAAATCAATCATATCTTTACATTTATTTTTTATCTAATGTCCCAATTGTCCCTACATCTGTTCATTACGGCAACTCCCTAACCCCATGTTCATTCGTCTTGATCGAAAACCGAGTTATTGGCGAGCGGTCGATCTAGCTCAGCCAGTCGTTTCCACGATCCCAACAGGTCTCTACCAGGCGAGCGGGACGTGTTGTAGCGTACCTGCACTTAGAAAATGGCAAGGTACCTGTGTATAGTGCAAATCCCTGGATCGAATCGTTTGCACACACAGTCTAAGATGAAATATCACAACAAAGTATCGTTTATTACACGAGATCCAGACTTATAAAATATTCATTACAAATTGCATAGCTCAAGGCTAGCTTCGAAAGAGTAAAGCAGCGGAAAATTTATTCTTCATGAAGTCCTCATCCATTGCATGTGCCACAGGCGATAACATGTTGGTTGCAGACTCGAAACCTTAACGAACCTTACTCGTCGTCAGAGCAATCTGCAACAAATAAAATGTTGCAACAGAGTGGGTCAGAACCATTAGAAATGGAACTGGCAAGTGACACTATGTGGACACTTAATGGAATAACTCTATAGCCTATATGCTTATTTGGCTGGTGGAGTTCAAGGCTGTTTTGCATGAAAGCCAATTTTGCCTAACACTTTGTAAAACATTTTCTTCAAATGTTTGAGACAATATGGCATGAAATCCATAGTCTCTTCTACCCTTGTTCACCCATCAATTTTTACTTAGAGAAATAAGATGTTGGGAGCCTCCGTTTGACATCCTTGATCAGCTGCTTGAATTGTCCGTAACCGGGGACACGGCTAAGTACTTAGTTTTAACTCTGCAGAGGTTGTGCACTTTCACCATTAGACCCAACAAACCCAAACTATCCTCAAGCACTCAAATTGTGCTAAGGAAAAGGAGAGAGTTGAGACGAGACTTTTCAGAAGCATTTTCCCATCCCATACCGACTTGACGCGCTCCCATTCTAACCATTCTACCACCACCTGTCAAGTCGGGACGAGTCCACGCAACTTAATCCATCTAGCCAGAGCCCATATGACTAATGGCTGCACGGTAAGCAACTTCACTTAGAGAAACATTGGTCCCTTTAATCCTGGGTGGCAAACCACAAGTGAATATCCCTTCGGGACAACACTCAACTCTCGTCATCCAGTCAATACCAAATCCACCCAGGTGATTCATTTTAACTTAGTAGAATTTAACATTTCAATAAAGCACTTTTGCATAGCATCAATTTCTACTAAGTTATCATGGGTGCTAGACACAACTAGTATAAAGGAGATAGTAGGTTTAGCATAGCAATACTATCCAACACATGCATATAAGGAAATACACTAAGTAATGCATATAAAAATATTTAGGAAATTTCATGGGGTGTGCCACTTGCCTTGGCAAACAGAAGTGTAGAAGTAGCAGTTGCAACCACCTTCGTCTCTCTCCGAAATTTCTAACACATCAAACAATACACCATAAATATGCAGCCAATCAACATTTAAGAAAATATGACATGCATGAGATGCTGAATGATTTATGATGTGAAAGACATACAGAACACAATAAGGATAAGACATAAAACAACTTATTCCAAAAGGCTAAGGCAAGGTAAAGGTTGAGCCTAAAGTAAACTTGATAAAACAACTTGAAAAGTTGTAAGGTTATTCTAATTTTTCACAACTTTGGTCTTCAAATAATCTTCAACTCCTTTGTAGCTTCATTGATCTTCAATGGTCTTCAATTAGCACTCTAGAAACTTAGTCTTAAACACCAAGGACTTAGCCTATGTCCAAAGTGGGACAAAAGTAGAAAGTAGAAAGGATAGACAGCATGGAGTAGTTGGTTTCTAAGAATCTTCTCCTTGCTTCCTAGCTTTCTCCTTGATGTGTTGATTTCATTGAAAAATTGTAGACTTGATGATTCTGAAGACTTGATTGTTGGCAGCATCAAGGTTGGTCTTGATTGTAGAATATTCACCAAGAAGTTTAAGAGAAGGAAGAGAGGAATGGAGGAAAGACTTAGAAAATGTATCTGGTTGGTCTTCATGAACTTCCTCTTGATTTCTTCTAAGTCCTTTCTTCTTGGAGATACTCCTGAGTCTTGTCTTCTTGGCTAAGTCTTTCACTGGTTTCCACTAATTCCAACTTAGTGGTTTTTGACTAGGAGAGTCAAAAGAGCTAACATGCATCCTCAAAATTTCTAAGGATGAAATCCATGTAAGAAGTACAAAATAATACTAAGGACTTTTAATATGCATGCTATGCTTATGAAAATGCTCTAAAGAATGCCAACAAGAAAGATTGGTCAAAATATAGCTAAGGACCAAGGTCACAACGCATGGTTCGAAATTTCCACTAAGGAAATAAAGGTTAAGACATCAAGTCAAAATAATCCTAAGGAAAAGTAAACTAAATGAGAGGTGCTAGAATTTTCTAAGGAAAAGTGGGGTCAAAATACTTGTCAAATATTTTCTAAGGATGAAAATAGTTTTGTTTTGAGAGGCAAAATATTTCTAAGTACTTTTAGTACTAAAGTCTTCAAAATACTTCTAAGTTATTTTATAACTCGAATATAGGGAGAAAAATAATTTTTAATACATTTTATTTATTAAAGTAACACATAAAAAGCATTTAATCAATATTTTATCAAACAATCATTAAAATAATTTTACAAAAATAATAGAGTATTCCTACGGCCAATACTTGGGCATACAAAACTATAGCAAAAGAGTTTGCTCAAAAATCTATTTTTAGACTCAAATTATAGTCAAAATACTATTTAAACCATTTTTAAAAATTAACTAATTTAATTTCGACAAATCCTCAAAATAAGTATACCAAAAGTTTCTACAAGTCATAAGCTTTCCAAAAATATATTTTTCATAAGATTTGGATAAACGAGTAAAAATTAATAATGAATCTAATTTGCAGGGACCTATTCGTGATACGCAGGGGCTAAACGGTGAAGAAAACTGAAAAAGATCCTCGCGCTGGAGTCCCTGGGCCACGTGGAGTCCTCTGGTTGGTGCGGAGCTGCGCTGACGGTGCTGACTGGACGTTGACTGGCTGACGAGGCTGCTGACTGGGCTTGATGTGGCGTTGACGAGGCGTGACTTGGCGCTGATGAAGCGTCGACGTGGCGGGATCTTATTGGCTCGTACCCCTTCGCGGACGGATCTAATAGGATCCGTTGGATCTAGATCCAACGACCCAGATCGCGTTGACCATAAACGAGCGGCGCTTCTCGCCGGACTTATGCCGGTGACCTAACATCTACGGTGGCGCCATCGCCGGCGTACACGGAGACGGCGAACACGAGGGGGACGGGAACCACAGGGCGTACCACGGGATGCAGGAGTTCGAGGCGAGGAAGATGGTGGGCTCGGGGATCGCGGGCGTGCTCTGCTTCTCCCTCTAGTGCTCGCTGGAGTAGAGGACGGCGGTGGCTTGCTTCGGTTGAACACGGACTGCTCGTTCCGCTGCGAAATAAATTACGGAGCAAAATTAGAAAGATGTGCTAGGAGGAGAGAAAGAGGATGGAGCAGAGAGGATGGCTCACCACGTTCGCCGGAATTTGCAGAACACGGCGGCGGCAGTGGCGGCACGGCGAGGATCAATGCGAGCAGCCTGGGGGCGTATTCGCTAGGGTTTTTTGGGGGAAATAATGCGGGGGACGTGGGGGTTTATATGGGGGCAGAGGAACGACAAAAATCGCAACAAACTCAACGAATTCGAGCCGGGAAAGATTAGGGTTTCGGGAGTTTGCTTGCGTGACGGGTTGAAGACGATGACGTCAATGCTTGCGTCAAGGGTGGGACCCGCTTGTCGGTGAGAGAGAGAGCGGCCGCTGGCGGGCTGGGCTTGGGCCTGTTGTTCGCTACGCGCGCGAGGGTTAGTTACATGGGCTCAGCCCAATTAGGCCAGGCGTCTAGTTTTTCCACGAAAACGTTTTCTTCTTTTCTGTTTTATTTCAAAACCAAATGACTTTTGAATTATAAATCCAAATCAAATCAAACCACTTTCAATAATTTTGTAAAAACAAACTCTTTGATCTGCAGCCTTTAAATATCATTTTCCAAAACATTTTATTATCTAAATTTTCTGAAATGTGTTTAAATGAATATTGGACACTTAATGTCATTTGAAATCTATAGGGTTTTATAAATTCCTTTTGAACTTAAATTTTAAAACCAAAGCAAAATATGAGTAATATGATTTATATCCCCCAATAAAATAATCTTATAAAAACTCAAATAGTTTTAAAAAGGTTTGATAAATCAAAATGAATTTAGAACTCATTTTAGAATCCAAATACTTATTTTGTTCCAAAAGCAAAACTATAAAACTTGAAAATAGAGGATAGGTGAGTAATAGAATAAAACTCAATGCATACAATTAATTCACAACCAAACACACTTTTCAAATAGAAATCATTTTGATTTCCAAACTAGGTTTTTAATAAACAATATGACACTTGTTGTCCAATTTAAAATAGGTTTAAAACAATCAGAGGTGGCTTAAATAAAACTTGAATATCACAAGATAAACCTTTTGCAAATATTTATTTTTCAACAAATACAATCAATTCACAAACAACATTAACAGAACAATACATAAAGTCAAAATAAAATTTTGGAGCATAAATGCTCTACTGATATATTTTCTTAAATATGTTTTCAAGTGGAAATTTATTTCCCACTTTTGGAATAACCAAAAGCAAACAATGCAAGATGATGATGAATGCATGCATGAATTTTCTTTTCAAAGCAAAATACATCATAGTTTTCAAAAGTTTTAAATTTTTCTGATTTTTCAGCTTTTTGAAAAGCTAGGGATGTTACAGACTACCACCCTTAAAAGGAATCTCGTCCCCGAGATTCGAAGAGGCTAGCAAAAGGTTGTGACGGTATGGCTACCACCCTTAAAAGTATTTTTGTGGGTAGGGAAAACTTTCAGAACGTACCATTTACTTCTTCCACGTTGATGTGGTTCACATATCCTTTGTCAAAAGGATTTGACTTGGTGGCTTCTTCTGCCTTCTTCTCAGGGCATTCATTTGAGTAATGTCCCTTATTCCTGCACTTGTAACAGGTGATGTGGCTGATATCTTTCTTGGGTTCAGGATTTGGGCGGTGTTGTCCATTGTTATTGTTACCAGCATGTCCATTTCCCTTGTGGTCTCCATTGCTTCCTTTGAGTCCACCGTTGTGATCATGATGCTTGTGGTGACCATTATGTTGATGAGAATCATGAGAAGAATGTTTCTTGAATGAGGATTCAGCATGATGTTTGTTGATTCCTAGCTTCCTCTTCCTGTTTTCAGCTTTCTTCAAGCTATCATCGAGGGTGATTGCTTGATCAAGAAGTGTCTGATAGGTTGGAGCATAAGCCACAGTCAAAGGTATCTTCAGCTCATCACTTAGTCCCTTGAGGAATTTGGCCTTCCTCTTTGCATCTGTGTCAATGTCCTCAGGAGCATATCGAGACAAGGCATGAAAGTCATCCATGTACTCCTTAAGACTTCTGTTCCCCTGACGCAGATTGCGGAACTCTTCCTGTTTCAGATTCATAACGCCTGTGGAGATATGAGCATTACGGAATCCTTCCTTGAAATCCTCCCAAGTCAAAGTATCCAATGGGTGAGTAATCTGATAAGTTTCCCACCATTGGGCTGCAGGTCCTTCAAGCAGATGTGCGGTGAACCTAATTTTCTCAGCATCTTCACATTCAGTTGTCACCAGATCTTTTTGCACAGAACGCAGCCAGTCATCAGCCACAATTGGGTCAGTTGTAGTTGAGAACTTGTTTGGCCTAAGCCTAAGGAACCTGACAAGTCTATCCACTTGGGGAGGAGGTGGTGGTGGTGGAGGTCCATGTTGATTTGCCATGAATTGAGCCATCATGGTCATCAACTGAGTCTGGGCCGCCATCATCTGTTGCATCATAGCTTCGTTGTTGTTGTTGTTGTTGTTGTTGTCTTCAGGTGCACGACGGGGAGGCATCTGTGGTTTTAGCATAGATGAGTAGAAGATAGACAGGTCTATGAGAATTATTTCTACCCATACAAGCATTTCACAAATAACACAACAATCACACCAAAGATTAACTTTAACTTTTAACACTTAACACGGTCTAGTCGAATGAAATACGAACACACGGATGTTTCTCGAAATTTAACCTAAGTATTGCCATACCACAAATTGGTAGATCAATACATCAATCAAGCTTTCGTTATTCTAATACATAAGGGGGTCTAGTCTATCTCCTTCTTGAGTGTATTGAATTATTCATCTATTTCCTTGAGTTCATCGAGGTACTTCTGGGTGTTGTGAAGTCTAAATCGAAGTCTTTCCCCAAGGTACTTGATGGCTTCCAATGCTGCACTTCTTGCGGAATCGAAGAAGGATGTGTGAAGTGTTGTATTGGTGATCATGCAGCAACCTTTGGTCTTGTGGTCATCATCTTTGCCCTTGTACATATGGAGTTGCACCCACCAGTGCTCTTGACCTTCATTCATGAAAGGAAATCCTTTGTAGACTGCTGCTCCTTCCAATCCTATCCTCAACGTGAGGTTCTTCAAGGCTTTTGGAAATTCAGTCTCACATTCTAGAGTCATGGTCATCACTGGTCCTTTCTTGATGGATTCAATGAGGAGGGACATCTATAAATAAGATAAGACATTTGGTAAGTGAATAGTTAAGAAGTTACAAGAATGATGTCTAAAGTTTTTAGATGAAGTCAAATAAATTTTGTCCTATGGCTTTCTTATTTCTAACCAGACTTAGGGTTTCGAACCTACAGGCAACACAGTGCTCTGATACCATCTGTAGCGTACCTGCACTTAGAAAATGGCAAGGTACCTGTGTATAGTGCAAATCCCTGGATCGAATCGTTTGCACACACAGTCTAAGATGAAATATCACAACAAAGTATCATTTATTACACGAGATCCAGACTTATAAAATATTCATTACAAATTGCATAGCTCAAGGCTAGCTTCGAAAGAGTAAAGCAGCGGAAAATTTATTCTTCATGGAGTCCTCATCCATTGCATGTGCCACAGGCGATAACATGTTGGTTGCAGACTCGAAACCTTAACGAACCTTACTCGTCGTCAGAGCAATCTGCAACAAATAAAATGTTGCAACAGAGTGGGTCAGAACCATTAGAAATGGAACTGGCAAGTGACACTATGTGGACACTTAATGGAATAACTCTATAGCCTATATGCTTATTTGGCTGGTGGAGTTCAAGGCTGTTTTGCATGAAAGCCAATTTTGCCTAACACTTTGTAAAACATTTTCTTCAAATGTTTGAGACAATATGGCATGAAATCCATAGTCTCTTCTACCCTTGTTCACCCATCAATTTTTACTTAGAGAAATAAGATGTTAGGAGCCTCTGTTTGACATCCTTGATCAGCTGCTTGAATTGTCCGTAACCGGGGACACGGCTAAGTACTTAGTTTTAACTCTGCAGAGGTTGTGCACTTTCACCATTAGACCCAACAAACCCAAACTATCCTCAAGCACTCAAATTGTGCTAAGGAAAAGGAGAGAGTTGAGACGAGACTTTTCAGAAGCATTTTCCCATCCCATACCGACTTGACGCGCTCCCATTCTAACCATTCTACCACCACCTGTCAAGTCGGGACGAGTCCACGCAACTTAATCCATCTAGCCAGAGCCCATATGACTAATGGCTGCACGGTAAGCAACTTCACTTAGAGAAACATTGGTCCCTTTAATCCTGGGTGGCAAACCACAAGTGAATATCCCTTCGGGACAACACTCAACTCTCGTCATCCAGTCAATACCAAATCCACCCAGGTGATTCATTTTAACTTAGTAGAATTTAACATTTCAATAAAGCACTTTTGCATAGCATCAATTTCTACTAAGTTATCATGGTTGCTAGACACAACTAGTATAAAGGAGATAGTAGGTTTAGCATAGCAATACTATCCAACACATGCATATAAGGAAATACACTAAGTAATGCATATAAAAATATTTAGGAAATTTCATGGGGTGTGCCACTTGCCTTGGCAAACAGAAGTGTAGAAGTAGCAGTTGCAACCACCTTCGTCTCTCTCCGAAATTTCTAACACATCAAACAATATACCATAAATATGCAGCCAAACAACATTAAGAAAATATGACATGCATGAGATGCAGAATGATTTATGATGTGAAAGACATACAGAACACAATAAGGATAAGACATAAAACAACTTATTCCAAAAGGCTAAGGCAAGGTAAAGGTTGAGCCTAAAGTAAACTTGATAAAACAACTTGAAAAGTTGTAAGGTTATTCTAATTTTTCACAACTTTGGTCTTCAAATAATCTTCAACTCCTTTGTAGCTTCATTGATCTTCAATGGTCTTCAATTAGCACTCTAGAAACTTAGTCTTAAACACCAAGGACTTAGCCTATGTCCAAAGTGGACAAAAGTAGAAAGTAGAAAGGATAGACAGCATGGAGTAGTTGGTCTTCTAAGAATCTTCTCCTTGCTTCCTAGCTTTCTCCTTGATGTGTTGATTTCATTGAAAAATTGTAGACTTGATGATTCTGAAGACTTGATTGTCGGCAGCATCAAGGTTGGTCTTGATTGTAGAATATTCACCAAGAAGTTTAAGAGAAGGAAGAGAGGAATGGAGGAAAGACTTAGAAAATGTATCTGGTTGGTCTTCATGAACTTCCTCTTGATTTCTTCTAAGTCCTTTCTTCTTGGAGATACTCCTGAGTCTTGTCTTCTTGGCTAAGTCTTTCACTGGTTTCCACTAATTCCAACTTAGTGGTTTTTGACTAGGAGAGTCAAAAGAGCTAACATGCATCCTCAAAATTTCTAACGATGAAATCCATGTAAGAAGTACAAAATAATACTAAGGACTTTTAATATGCATGCTATGCTTATGAAAATGCTCTAAAGAATGCCAACAAGAAAGATTGGTCCAAATATAGCTAAGGACCAAGGTCACAACGCATGGTTCGAAATTTCCACTAAGGAAATAAAGGTTAAGACATCAAGTCAAAATAATCCTAAGGAAAAGTAAACTAAATGAGAGGTGCTTGAATTTTCTAAGGAAAAGTGAGGTCAAAACACTTGTCAAATATTTTCTAAGGAAGAAAATAGTTTTGTTTTGAGAGGCAAAATATTTCTAAGTACTTTTAGTACTAAAGTCTTCAAAATACTTCTAAGTTATTTTATAACTCGAATATAGGGCGAAAAATAATTTTTAATACATTTTATTTATTAAAGTAACACATAAAAAGCATTTAATCAATATTTTATCAAACAATCATTAAAATAATTTTACAAAAATAATAGAGTATTCCTACGGCCAATACTTGGGCATACAAAACTATAGCAAAAGAGTTTGCTCAAAAATCTATTTTTAGACTCAAATTATAGTCAAAATACTATTTAAACCATTTTTAAAAATTAACTAATTTAATTTCGACAAAACCTCAAAATAAGTATACCAAAAGTTTCTACAAGTCATAAGCTTTCCAAAAATATATTTTTCATAAGATTTGGATAAACGAGTAAAAATTAATAACGAATCTAATTTGCAGGGACCTATTCGTGATACGCAGGGGCTAAACGGTGAAGCAAAACTGAAAAAGATCCTCGCGCTGGAGTCCCTGGGCCACGTGGAGTCCTCTGGTTGGTGCGGAGCTGCGTTGACGGTGCTGACTGGACGTTGACTGGCTGACGAGGCTGCTGACTGGGCTTGATGTGGCGTTGACGAGGCGTGACTTGGCGCTGATGAAGCGTCGACGTGGCGGGATCTTATTGGCTCGTACCCCTTCGCGGACGGATCTAATAGGATCCGTTGGATCTAGATCCAACGACCCAGATCGCGTTGACCATAAACGAGCGGCGCTTCTCGCCGGACTTATGCCGGTGACCTAACATCTACGGTGGCGCCATCGCCGGCGTACATGGAGACGGCGAACACGAGGGGGACGGGAACCACAGGGCGTACCACGGGATGCAGGAGTTCGAGGCGAGGAAGATGGTGGCTCGGGGATCGCGGGCGTGCTCTGCTTCTCCCTCTAGTGCTCGCTGGAGTAGAGGACGGCGGTGGCTTGCTTCGGTTGAACACGGACTGCTCGTTCCGCTGCGAAATAAATTACGGAGCAAAATTAGAAAGATGCGCTAGGAGGAGAGAAAGAGGATGGAGCAGAGAGGATGGCTCGGGGTCGACCACGTTCGCCGGAATTTGCAGAACACGGCGGCGGCAGTGGCGGCACGGCGGGGATCAATGCGAGCAGCCTGGGGGCGTATTCGCTAGGGTTTTTGGGGGAAATAATGCGGGGGACGTGGGGGTTTATATGGGGGCAGAGGAACGACAAAAATCGCAACAAACTCAACGAATTCGAGCCGGGAAAGATTAGGGTTTCGGGGAGTTTGCTTGCGTGACGGGTTGAAGACGATGACGTCAATGCTTGCGTCAAGGGTGGGACCCGCTTGTCGGTGAGAGAGAGAGCGGCCGCTGGCGGGCTGGGCTTGGGCCTGTTGTTCGCTACGCGCGCGAGGGTTAGCTAAATGGGCTCAGCCCAATTAGGCCAGGCGTCTAGTTTTTCCACGAAAACGTTTTCTTCTTTTCTGTTTTATTTCAAAACCAAATAACTTTTGAATTATAAATCCAAATCAAATCAAACCACTTTCAATAATTTTGTAAAAACAAACTCTTTGATCTGCAGCCTTTAAATATCATTTTCCAAAACATTTTATTATCTAAATTTTCTGAAATGTGTTTAAATGAATATTGGACACTTAATGTCATTTGAAATCTATAGGGTTTTATAAATTCCTTTTGAACTTAAATTTTAAAACCAAAGCAAAATATAAGTAATATGATTTATATCCCCCAATAAAATAATCTTATAAAAACTCAAACAGTTTTAAAAAGGGTTTGATAAATCAAAATGAATTTAGAACTCATTTTAGAATCCAAATACTTATTTTGTTCCAAAAGCAAAACTATAAAACTTGAAAATAGAGGATAGGTGAGTAATAGAATAAAACTCAATGCATACAATTAATTCACAACCAAACACACTTTTCAAATAGAAATCATTTTGATTTCCAAACTAGGTTTTTAATAAACAATATGACACTTGTTGTCCAATTTAAAATAGGTTTAAAACAATCAGAGGTGGCTTAAATAAAACTTGAATATCACAAGATAAACCTTTTGCAAATATTTATTTTTCAACAAATACAATCAATTCACAAACAACATTAACAGAACAATACATAAAAGTCAAAATAAAATTTTGGAGCATAAATGCTCTACTGATATATTTTCTTAAATATGTTTTCAAGTGGAAATTTATTTCCCACTTTTGGAATAACCAAAAGCAAACAATGCAAGATGATGATGAATGCATGCATGAATTTTCTTTTCAAAGCAAAATACATCATAGTTTTCAAAAGTTTTAAATTTTTCTGATTTTTCAGCTTTTTGAAAAGCTAGGGATGTTACACGTGTGGATTAAAATGCGCCGGATAATTGTCTTGTGTATCACGCTGGAAGCCGACCTCCCCCTCAAAAGCTTGCGGTGCATCGCCCCTGTCTCCAGGGCACACACATAAACGCGTTGAGCCGAAAACACGCCCAACTCTAATTAGGTTGCTCCATTTGCGAGTTTGATTACTAGTTTTCATGCTTTCTTAATTAGTGTTCTTTAATCGTCGCACATGTTTATATTGGACCGTATAACTGGTGCGGAAATGTTGGGTCAGCCTGTTCATCTATGTAATCCCAAAAACACAGCGTCGTCTGATGCCAAGCACGCGAGGACATTCATCCACAATAGGATGGTTCCCGTGTCAGTAAACGGTCCCATTGCATTTGAGGCATGTTTGGTTACTCGAAACACCAACCAGATCCAGTGGATGAAAAATCGTGTGTGGATGGGTGAGTGTTCCTGCATGTCACGATGTTTAAAACAGTGTTGGAACCGTCGAATCGGCATTTTCTCCAGGGCAAACTACTGCTCATCTTTCTTAAATGGCTCCACTTAGTGCTCTCTAATCTACATAACCATATTTCTATTCAAGATAACATGTACATGAAAAATATGTGTGTCGACGAGTAGGTTCCATTCCCGTACTCGGTTTCGAGTTTTGTCGACTGTAACCTCACAATTTTGAATCGATGTTCAGCACTTTTTTAGACAGTTTTTTTCAAATTTGTCGCACTGGTTTGACCGTTTGAAATATACTTTGACAAGCAGGTTCATCTTGATATTTCGCACAACTTCCGTATTTAGATTGTGGCTAGAAAACGATGGTGTGCTTGTAAACTCATTTCCTTTCATACTCGTATGGCTGGAAAATTGTTGACCACCAAACATAGTGCTGAATATGGACAAACCCTCGTTTCTAGAGAGCCAGGCCCTACCGAGCCACACGCGCAAATGGCATGAAACCAGCTCTCACACCCTCATGTCGTACACGAGCCCTCTTCAGGCTGCACGCCGCACAATTATTTTTCACTCCTCTTAGCACCCTCACGGGAGAGCTCGAGCTCCGCACAACTTTGTGCCAAGTTCATCCATGCTCAGCGTGTATTTTTTTAATCAAAAATTGCACTTGGGCGAAACTAATGTCACATTTTACCCCTCCTCGGAACTATTTCCCTTGGTTCAACGCCAATAACAATGGAGACAAAGTTGTGTAGCTCGGCGCCAATATTTTTTGGCATCTAGAAGCTTAGGAAGCTCGGCGCCATGGAGCTTGGTGCTGACCTAGCTCGGCTCCAGGGCGCTTGGCGCCGACCTCACTTCGGCATTCGAAATTGCTGGCGCCAAACTACACGATTTCGGCACCATTTGTATTGGCACCGACCCGAGGGGACACATTTTGAAATAGTTACACTAAGGGATCAGATTTAGCATTAGTTTCACCGAGGGAGCATTTTTTGCAAAAAAAAAAACTCCTCGAGTGCGTTGTCCCGGCCGCTCGCCCTTGCCTATAAATGCCGCATCCAGCTCGGCACTCTCCTTCATTCCTATTTCGTTCTCTGTTGTTCTATGTTTTCCTGTGTTTCTAGATCTCCGGATTTGTGATCCCTCGGGTCGAAGGAGGGACCATGATCATCTCCGAGGACCGACCTCACCATACAAATGGCATTTTTCATGGATGGTGGTTCCTTCTTCGACTCGCGAGGCGCATTAAGTAAGTTGGCTCTGGCTCTGCCTACAGTGTGCATAGAGCAATTTAGTTCTTTCCATAGGGACGGCGGTGGTCGTGGCATATTTTGCTTATCACATATCGGTGTTTAGCCATTTTGGTTGCCTTTTCCTGTAGCGCATGATCTTTGTTCTTCTGTTGTTTACTTTCGCCTTGTTATAGGTTTTGTGCTAACCTCTTGGGGTCTATCTCCTCTTGAGACGGAGGAGCGATCCTCTTATAGGTATGCCAATTGCCGTTGAATATTGCATTTCGCAGTTTTGATCGTCGCACACGCACGCTCTTTGTTCGTGTGATTTTTTATCCCGAGTTTTCATTGGGACCCCAATTTTGTATTTTGTTTCCTCTCCAATTGTACCACGATGTGCATAAGTACAAGCACGGGTCCACGGCAACAGCCAACGCCGGCACTGCCTGATCGGTATGGAATCTAAATCACAAACCAATCGAAGGAGAATTGTCAGTTTGACCAGAAGTATCCAAAATTTGAAGTGTGATTTGCCAAAAGGAATATCATAAAATCCAAGGGACTTCCTTTTTGAAGTATCCAGCAAGGTTGGTTGTATATATTAAGCAGGATAGATATTATAAAACCAACAACTGTGGTAACAAAAAAGGAGGCGTGGCTAGAGCTAGAGTATAGTTCTTAACCGATTCCTCGCAAAGGGTCCACGAAGGGTAACACCAAACATTTAGCACCGCAAGACGCCAGTATTCTAAGGAGCAACGAATTTCTTTCATGATGTCCTTCACATGGAGGATCTTGCCTGAGAATGTGAAAATTGTGTTCCTGCCAAAATTCCCGCATGACCAAGATGATTAACGAACTGAGTCCTTTAGGGTTGAAGGCCAGGTAACAGGGGCGGACGATGTTTTTCCAAATCTGCAAGATCAAGGAGAAGTACATTTAGGAGACAAGTTTAGAGCAACACACCATTCCCATCCCCCAAGGCCGCAATCAAATTCACATGGTGAGAGAGCACAAACTGAACATGTGTAGAGAAGTTTCCAATTCCCTCATGCAGAGAGGGAAGAAATAGCGGTTAGGCCATCCATGCCGCATGAGGCGATCATCGCACCAAAGTCGGTCCTGAAGAGCATCCACGAGAAGAACTTGCATCGTTGGGAGCCCATTTTTTCCAAATGAGGTTCTGAAAAAAATTCAATGAACTGAATCTTATGTGCCAAACAAATGTCGTTAACTGGACCAAGGCTTCTTACTACCGTGTGATTTGATCTTGGAATCTAGGGTTAAGGTTAACCTGTTCATGCTGAATTGTACTCCAAAGCTTGAGGATATCGATCTGAACAACCTCGAAGAGGTTGTGTTTGATGTCTTTATCTAGGTATCCCCCAATAGCGATGCTTTAACAAAAAAAAATTCACTTGAAGTGAATGAACAACACCGGGAAGGCGAGACACATCGAGTAGGTAGGAGCCAAGCATTCCCAGAAGGTTGCACGCTCACCATCACCGATGGTGACTACGGTAGCTGAAGCAAAGAGGTTGTGATCTGCTCGGTCACGCGTCGACTCCATGCCAACCCATGGAAGGTCAACAGCTTTTCATACAAGGTAGAGAAAGCGGAGGCAGAAAGCCCGACTAAATTTGTCTAAGTCGTGGATTCCCAGGCTAGCATCCACGATTAGGGAGGAGACGATGGTCCAGTTGATGTTGAACTTGCCGCCGGTGACTTCCTTGCTGTGAGCCCATAGAAAGCGGTTGTATGCATTTGCAATTTCTTTGAGAAAGTTCTTTTGGGAACGGATGGCGGTGAGAGTGTACGTTGGCATGGAGTTTAGGATGGAGCGCACAAGGAACCATCGGGCGACAGCAGCGAGCATGGTGAGTCTTGATGCGGTCGAGCACAACTGTAGATGAACAGTACATATCCGCTTAGGGTAATTGGGACACCCAATTATCTCTCTGAAAATCAGCAAGCTTCCAAGCAAGGCTAGATAACACCTAGTACAAATCGATGCCCTAGTAGTAGATAGGAACCACTACCGATTTGGCAGGGTTAATGGTTAGTCCAGAAACATCACAAAAGAGATGTAGGTCTTGAGGATTGAATCCATCCGGGAGGTGTTGGTGAAGATGGTCGTGTTTTTGGTGTTAAGTCTTCTGCGGAGCTTAGTTTCTCTAATCGGTATGGGAGCCAGGATGCCCCTAGATTTGGCAGCTTGGAGGCGGCGATGAAGGGGGTCGATTGCTCTCTCCCGTTTGCATCATCTACATGACGACCAAAGAGGAGAATAATTACTCTTCACGCGGCGTCGATGTTCCTTGTCGTTGTGGCTACATCATCGAGCCAGAAGGAGGCCTCGAAGTATCTTGGGGTGCCAAGGTCGAGCGAAGCCATGTGCTCAAAGGGACCTTACAGTGGCTCCATGGTGGTGGGGTTCACCTTCAGCGGGGCGGCACAAGGGTTGGCGAGGACAATGCCCATGACTTCTCCCTCGCTTGGCCGACTTCGAGGTAGTCATCGTTGTTGGTGTTTAAGGTATCGCTCTTCTCCCTTCCTTGGGTTGCAATCGAATGGCGAGAGAAGAGGGGCTAGATCAAGCAACGTGGTCAATAGAGAGTGTATGCATGCAATACTTGTGAAAATTCTAATGATTCATCATAAGAATAAAACAGCTTACGATGCGAAAAATTCGTGAAGATCAAAATCCTCCAAAATTTCTACAAATTCTTTTGAATCAAAGGAGACCTTAGAGGATCGGGTCATGTTGAATACTCCCTCCCATCCACAAAAACTATCGCACAAACAGTACTACCGTAGTACAAAAGGTGTACACACTAGCGACACAAATTTCGGATCAGAGGGAGTAGAAAACTACAGGAATTTCCATCAAAGAGTACAGAATAACAGTACTACCGTAGTACAAAAAGTGTACACACTAGCAACATAAATTTCGGATCAAAGGAGTAGAAAACTACAGGAATAACCATCAAAGAGTACAGAAATAACAAAGGAATTGTAACAAGAGTATGACTTAATGTAGATTTTCTTCCACAACATAGTGTAATGCAATCCTTCAAAAAAGATCCTAAGGATTCAAAAAACCTTCAAATCAAACGGCAAATAGAAAAAAATCCTAAGGATCAAAATCCTCCAAAAAATTTATGGGGTTCTGATGCATGTAAAATGCATACATGAACTTTGCACTTTAATTGCTTATATTCCAATCATATTTGCATCATGATGAAGAGGGAGTAGTCCACCTCTGGACTATGGGTTTGTGGAAGTAACTTATGTATCTCTCCTCTCTTGAGCTTCACTAATTAGTACCGTATGAGCTGCTGAACATGATTACGGTCACCGTTGTAATACCTTTGTGGTGGATCTTTATGAGTTAATATATGTTTGAGATTGCAATGTTTGTTTCAGTTATGAGTATAGATGCATATTATGTACCCCGTTCTTGTCTACTTGTTTTGATCAAGCATGTTTATGAGAGCGTGTGTGGGGGAACGTGTGCATTAGTTGGAGTAACGGGGGTGGCTAGTGCAGTGAACGTGAGAGAAAGTTCTGCGATCCACTTTGGTATCTTTACCTTACTTTGTTACCTCACTAGGGATAAACTAAAATACCATGCTACCGGGATGTGGGCGTGACCATTGCCACTACTCCATGACTAGATCTAGCATGTTCTTATTTTCACTTCATGTCATGATACTTAATGCTATACTCTGAGTTATCTTAATTACTGAGGTGTTATGATTTAGTTCGCATCTTGGTGGAGTATAAGAGAGGTTAATAACCAAAAGATCTCTATGTTAGGACGTGATGCCCATATATCTAAGTAACTTGTTATCAAACCCTGTGTTGCAATCTCATATGTTAACTTTGTGTGTTCCATTGTCTACCACTTTATAAAGAGAGAGTGCATTTGTGAAACCATGAACCCCAGTCCATTTTTAATCATAAGAAACACCTTTCCAACACCATATACCACTTTTCTATTTTCAGCCATCATTAAATCCGAAAATACAAAAATACTTTTCATCTTGCATACATCATTAAAAACCCAAAAATATCATTTACATTGCATCCACCATCATTGCATATTTATTTCTTGTTTGCATTGCATAACTATCCTGATATCATTCTTACACCTTGTGCTTGACAACCACAGGTGAGGTTGAGGACCAAAACATCTAACCTTGTTTTGTAGGTAACCAAAAGAAGGATAAGAAGATAAATCTACCACTTCAGATTCCCCGAGAGTTCGATATTAAACCCTCGAGTCACCCCTCGTGGGGAAAACTGTCTTCCACTTACTATACACTCTGCACTTGGAGTCTCAACCTAATCCCGTTATTTGTGCAGGCATCAAGACTTGCTCTTCGGGATCATCAAGACGTTTTCTGGCGCCGTTGCCGGGGAATCGTAGCTGAGAGATTTATCCAAGGGTGTGCATCATCGCATTCATCTCACAACAAAGTCAACGTCACCAACTTGTGCTAACACCTAAGCTTGGGGAGGTTGCACCTACGTGAGCACCATCTTATCCATCTTTACTTACAAAGCAATTTATTTGTTTTGTTAGTGTCATTGCATATCATATCATATTTATTTCAGTTTTGCATAAAAAATTAAAAATACCAAAAAAAACTTGCTAAAATGGGAGAAAGAACTAAGTGTGTGACTACACAAACACTCCTAATGATCAATTTATCACGAGAGCTATTGCCACACCTAAGATAAATGCTGAGAGTTATGAAGTAAGTCCTAGTTTGTTGAACTTGATAACTAGGGAACAATTTGGTGGTAGTGCTATGGAGGATGCCTCTATGCATCTTCATGACTTTGTTGAAATATGTGACATGCAAAAGTTTAAAAATGTGGAAAGTGATATCCTAAAACTGAAGTTATTTCCTTTTTCACTTAGAGGAAAAGCTAAAGAGTGGTTGCATTCCTTGCCATCTGGTAGTATTAATTCTTGGGATGATCTAAAAGAAGCTTTCATTAAGAAATATTATCCCCCTGTTAAAATTTTGCAAAATAGAAACAACATCCTTTCTTTTAGGCAAAATGAAAATGAACATGTTGCTATGGCTTGGGATAGGATAAAACTTATGCTTAGAACTTGTCCCTCACATGGAGTTAATGAATGGACCATATTACACTCTTTCTACAATGGTTTAAACTACATGTCTAGAAACATACTTGATTCTGCTGCTGGAGGTGCTTTTATGAGTAAGACTATAGTAGAAGCTAAAAATATATTGGAAAGCATTTTACAAAACTATAGTCAATGGCATACTGATAGGGCACCTAATCCTTCTAAGAAAGTGAACTCTATTGAAGAAACTAATGATTTGTCATCTAAAATGGATACTATTCTTGCTTTGCTTAATAAACCTAGTGTTGAAAATGTTCCTTTGCAAGAACTAGTTGGAAACAATTCTGAAAATATTGATGTCAACTTCATTAGGAACTATGGTAATAATGGGTATGGTAACAACAATTATAACTCTTATAATAAACCCCCATATGTTCCCAACAATCGTCCTTTTGTTCCATATCCTAATGCTAATGATAATAATTGGAAGCCTATGTTATCACGCAATGATAATTCTGAGGCTAACAAAATTCTCATGGAACAAGTTGCTAGTCATAATACCATGATACAAGAGTTGAGTAAGTCTGTTGCTTCTATTAGTTCTGATATTAAAGGCTTACAACTCCAAGCTGCAGGACTAGACAAAGCTTTGTCTAAACTAGCTGATAATCAAGCCACTTTATTGAGTATGTCTGCAGGGAAACCACAAGCATCACCTGTGGTTGGAATGAATTCTGTTAACATTGCTGAAAATGTTCCTCTTACTTTGGAGGAAACTCTTGATGAATTATTGAACTACCCTGAATATTTGTTGCCACTCATGTCTCAACTTGGTAGTTTAAAAGAAGAAGCTAAAGAAACTGAACATGATGAATCTCTTATGCTGATTGAGTTGGAAAAGAAAGTTGAGGAAGTTAAAATGCTTAATGAAGTCAAGGATCCTTTGCTTGACTTAGAAAATTGTAGCTTGCATGAATTAATATCTATCTTACAAAAATTTGCAAGTGATCCTTCCATCAACACTAACCAAGCAGGTTTTGGTTCTTATATTGCTAATCATGTCTTGAAAGAAAAGATTGCTAGGTACAACCAAGAGGCTATGATACCACCTAAGCTTGGGGATATGTGGATACCTAAGGTACTAGTAACTATTGGAAAAGAGACACACCATGCCATACTTGATCTAGGATCTAGTGTCTCTGTTTTATCTAAAGAACTATATGAAGTGCTTGAATTGAAAAATCTTGAAAAATGCTCTATTGAACTAGCACTTGCTGATGACTCTATTAAACATGCTTTGGGAAAAGTAAGTGATGTTATGGTAGAGTTACATATGACTTTTGTGCCTGTGGATTTTCTAATCATGGATATGGGGAATAAAACCTCTAGTCCTATTATTCTTGGAAGACCTTTTCTTCGTACCACAGGTGCTATCATTGATTCAAAGGAAGGGAATGTAAAGTTTCAGTTTCCACACAAGAAGTGCATGGAACACTTTCCAAGGAAGAGGGAACCACCAAAGTTCAAGCTCCCTCATGAGCTTCGTCCACAATAAAACAACAAGTAAGAAGCCTAGCTATATGGCTATAAAGAAAGCGCTTTGCGGGAGGCAACCCGGTTATTTTTATGTGTGATTTTTCTTTGTGTCCTCTTGCTGTAACAAGAGATTTTGTGTCTAGTTAGGTTCTGGAGTTTTTAATAAAGTGCCAAGTTTTACCCTTTTTGGTTTGAAAAGTTGCTTATAGTTCGGAGATTTTATTCCTGCACGAATCAGTGCACGGTATGATTTTTAATTCTTATTCTGTAACTCCGAATGAGCTCATATTTGAACTGTAGTTGCAACTTTTCATCCTCTGTATGCATGAATTTTTCGGAATTTTTCGAGAAAGTTTGGTAGGGTAGAAAAATACGTTTTGCTGCTGCTGTTTTTCTGGACAGATTCTGTCCCATTTTGTTTGATGCATGCTTTGAGCTTTTAAGTTGAATCTTTTTGATCCAATTGAGTTTATGAGTAGGCATACAACATTATATACTTTCTGGACATTCATATGAATTTTTGTTCAAGGATTATATGCAGCAAGGAACCTATTTGTTTATCACTATTAATGCACCCCACAGAAAAGAGATGGGAGAAACGGTGTTTTGAAGTTTTTTCACAGGGATTGGAGGAGATGCACCAAGAGCTATCCAAGGATGGTGAAGACCATAAGCTTGGGGATGTGAAGACAACCCCCTGGACCTACACACTCTCGGTTTGCACACGTCCAACTTCTGTTTTTCGATCGAAACACTTTATCGCATAAACTTGGAGCGTCGTTTTTGTTTTTGTTTGAGTCTTGAGAGACCACCACACTATCAATTATATATGAGAGAGCTACTGGAAATATGGGTTGAAATATGTTGGATGCTTTTATAAGATTGGGAAAAGGGATGTTTGACTTGATTTTTAATGATACATATAGTTGCATGATTCATGAGCTTGTTTATGAGTAATAGTTTGCAAATTCTTTTTGTAGAGCTATCACTTATTCATGTTTTGGTGCTGATTGTTATTTTACTTGGTTTAACATGGATTAGTTAGTTCTATGGACACTCATGCATGCATCTAGATGGTCAACTTTCTCCCTTTTGCTAGCCCAAAAACTCCAACAAGCAAAAACTTGTTTCCAACACCTTCAACCAAAGTTATTCCAGTGAGTCCACCATATCTACCTATTGGCTTTATGCTATTCCGAGTATGTTTAACATGTTTTGTGTTATCTTACCTCTGAATGAAAATGTTTATGTTATTGATTGCAATGGAAAAAATTGGTTATATAGCTCTCACGAACTTGATGCACATGTTCTTTTATTTGCATAATAAAACATGACCCATTGTGATTAAGATTATGATGCTAGTGGCTTGATAAATGTTCGGGTTGGAGTTAGCCCATATGTGCTGTCACATGCAAGCTTTCAACATGCTCCTTCATCTCATTTAGTTGATATCATGTACTTTTGTTATGGATGCTATCATGTGAAATGAGGTGGAAATGAAGTAGTTTAAATGAGTTTGTATAAATGGTTAGAGAGACGCCTGGGCCGCTAATCTAAGCCATGCATCATTCATGGTGGAAATTTACTTACATACTATGGTGAACCTTCTGTGATACACCTTGCAATAAAAAACTATTCCAAATGGTAAATAAAAAGGGTGTTGAGATTGTTCATTTTGTTTGTTTGTCTTGTCATTTTGATATGGGCTTGTTCCATATCTGGGACAAGAGGTACCCCAGTTGACGCTCTTGATGATACTATTATTACTTACAATGATATAACTTGAACTTGCTTTGTTTCCTAAGTTGAGTAATCATGGTGTAGTACTTGTATTCAAGGGGCATGAGACATCAACCTTTACTTTATCAAGCACACTACTCATATTTGCTTTCACTTTAACCTTAATCATTCAAGATGCTATGATAGGGGCAATGAGAGCTTGACACCAATGAATACCTTATTGCAATCATTAACTTAAGTAGAAGAGTTTGGAAGTTGGATGAAACTTATGCATGCTTTACCTCTACTCACATATACATCTTTCCAAAGTGTACACCTATCATATTCAGATTTTCATCTACACTCTATGACCATTGTAGGATGTTCTACTTATCATTATGCATACATGTGTTCCATATTACTTGCTACATGTTACACTTTGTGAACTATCAATGAACATCCTTGTCTTGAATACTTGATATCACTTCATAAACTATTTGCATATTGCTACTCCTTTGAAGAATGAATCATTTGACTATATGTAGCAATAGTAATCATCTTTGATATCCATTGTTAAGTATTAAATTGCAAAGTCCATGTTAGTTTTATCATCTTCATACTCGAGGACGAGCATGGATTAAGCTTGGGGATGTTGATGCATGTAAAATGCATACATGAACTTTGCACTTTAATTGCTTATATTCCAATCATATTTGCATCATATAAGGGTTATATCAATGTTTTATCATGATTTTGGGAATACTTCATATTTTCCTATTTTTGGAATTAACCCTGCACAGGCAGAAAACCCTAGTTTTGTATTTTAATGTTTCAGGGACCCAAACGTCAACGAAATCACCTGGAAATTTACGGGCGTCAATATTTGGAAGGAAGAAGGACTACGGAAAAAGGAAGCAAGCAAACGGAGGCCCGAGGGCCAAACGATGGCCCACGCGGCCACAGTACCAGGCCGCGTGGGACCCACCCGTTTGGGCCTCGTGGCTCCGTTGCCGTCGATCTTCGCTCCACCGCCTTCGTCTTGACCTAAAAACGCCTATAAAAAAGGTCCCCCGACGTTCTCTGGAAGGAGCGCCGCACAAACACAGAAACACCGAAACGGAGATCAGGAGCTGCAGATTGGAGGGGGAAAACTCCGGCGGGGCGCTGCCGGCGTGGTCTCCATCTTCTCCATCGACTTCTCCACCGTCTCCATGATGAAGAGGGAGTAGTCCACCTCTGGACTATGGGTTTGTGGAAGTAACTTATGTATCTCTCCTCTCTTGAGCTTCACTAATTAGCACCGTATGAGCTGCTGAACATGATTACGGTCACCGTTGTAATACCTTTGTGGTGGATCTTTATGAGTTAATATATGTTTGAGATTGCAATGTTTGTTTCAGTTATGAGTATAGATGCATATTATGTACCCCGTTCTTGTCTACTTGTTTTGATCAAGCATGTTTATGAGAGCGTGTGAGGGGGAACGTGTGCATTAGTTGGAGTAACGGGGGTGGCTAGTGCAGTGAACGTGAGAGAAAGTTCTGCGATCCACTTTGGTATCTTTACCTTACTTTGTTACCTCACTAGGGATAAACTAAAATACCATGCTACCGGGGATGTGGGCGTGACCATTGCCACTACTCCATGACTAGATCTAGCATGTTCTTATTTTCACTTCATGTCATGATACTTAATGCTATACTCTGAGTTATCTTAATTACTGAGGTGTTATGATTTAGTTCGCATCTTGGTGGAGTATAAGAGAGGTTAATAACCAAAAGATCTCTATGTTAGGACGTGATGCCCATATATCTAAGTAACTTGTTATCAAACCCTGTGTTGCAATCTCATATGTTAACTTTGTGTGTTCCATTGTCTACCACTTTATAAAGAGAGAGTGCATTTGTGAAACCATGAACCCCAGTCCATTTTTAATCATAAGAAACACCTTTCCAACACCATATACCACTTTTATATTTTCAGCCATCATTAAATCCGAAAATACAAAAATACTTTTCATCTTGCATACATCATTCAAAAACCCAAAAATATCATTTACATTGCATCCACCATCATTGCATATTTATTTCTTGTTTGCATTGCATAACTATCCTGATATCATTCTTACACCTTGTGCTTGACAACCACAGGTGAGGTTGAGGACCAAAACATCTAACCTTGTTTTGTAGGTAACCAAAAGAAGGATAAGAAGATAAATCTACCACTTCAGATTCCCCGAGAGTTCGATATTAAACCCTCGAGTCACCCCTCGTGGGGAAAACTGTCTTCCACTATACTATACACTCTGCACTTGGAGTCTCAACCTAAATCCCGTTATTTGTGCAGGCATCAAGACTTGCTCTTCGGGATCATCAGGTTCCTTTAAATCAAATGAGCCATAATCATGTGTTTATCCTACTCCTGTGTTTCCAGATTCCTGTGAATCAAAGAGGCCTCTAATCCTGTATTTTTTCTAATCCCGAGTTTCGTGAACATTTTGAATCAAAGAGGTCCTAAACAACCTTACCATCGCAAATCGATAAACTGCAACTGACGTCATCCAAGTTCATCAGCTACAGTCCATGGCCACACCGGGGCAGCATTTCATCCGCTTATGCCACTCCAGAAATGCAGTTAATATTTGATGTTTGACAATGCTATTTCAGTTCTTTAGTTCCTCTACGAAGCATCGCCTCAGTTCTCAGACTAAACAACCCCCCCCCCCCACACACACACACACAACAAACAGGTTCTTAAAAGACAGGGAGCGCCACGCTTATTGGCTAGACGTTATCAACTGATGCAGCCCACTCCAAATATTATCTTGCTCTAACACCATGTTCAAGCAAAGGAGTGCACAGGGAGATACTTAAGCTTCAGTCACCTTCTTGTTCTCCTGTCCTTTTCCCGGTCTCTGCTCCTATCGTAGTGATCATCCTTCACACGTAGAGGGGCAAGCTTTCCAAGGTCAACAATGGTGGGAGAGAGAGAAAAAAATGAGCAGCCCAAGCTTGAAGAAGGGGAGGAGTATTTATAGCCCCTCCCACGAAAATAGCCGTTGCAGCCACACTTAGACAAGAATATCCGGTCCCTGGCCCAAATATCCGGCCTAAAAATCCGACCGAGTACAGAGGCTCGCGCTGAGAAGTCCTTAGCTGATTTTCTGGAAAAACTGGGGAGAACCGGATATTCCGGTCCCAACTTAACCCGGAAATTCCGGCCTACCTGGATATTCCGGTGCAGAACAAAACCGGAATATCGGTTTGCTAAAAATTAACAGAAACAGCAAAACGAAAACTGTAATATCTTTTTCATCCGGACTCCGATTTCGATGAACTTGGGCTCGTTGGAATCGGAACGAAGAGCTCTTCAAGATTATGCAGAGAAACATCATAGTCCATAATGTGAGGAGGAGGCAACAAGGAGAGAATTTAACCTCTCTTAGAAAAGATAAACCGGTAAAACCTCCAACACCCAAAATGCAACAAGATATGCATACGAAATCCGTTTTTGATGAATTAGAGCTTGGTATGGAGATGAACACACTCTCTAAATTCTCATAAGGATAAAAACCAAATAAGAACCAAGAAAGATGATATGCCAAGTATGCAAAGGTTTGAGCTCTCCACAAAGATGCGATCAAGTTACTCACTTGAGAGACCCTCTTGATAGTACGCCGTCTATCCTATAACCCGGTCTCCCACTAACACCATGAGACCGGTAAAATAGAAAACCTATCAAGATCATACCTTTGTCTTGCGCATTCAACTTGAGCTAGATGAAGACGATCTTGACTCCCTCAAGTTGGAACACCTTTCTTGATTGTGCATGCTAGCACATGCTTGATGAAGACTTCTCCAAATACTCCCCAGAAACCATTGTGGGAGAGCCTCGCTTAGCTCTGTTTTCATGTATCCACTTGCACTTCATCTTCTTCTCTTGATGTATATGATGGCTTGGAGATAAACATGAATTTTCACCCAATCTTTTTCCAAGCCATGCTTGCAATAAGCTCAACTCTAGATGACCATTCTTGATATAAACCCTTGGATAGAATCTTGGTCATCATATAATCTTCTAGAGTCCAACACGTGAACTTCAATCTTCTTCATGGACAAGATCTATAAAAATATCTCAATGCAAACATTAGTCCATAGAGATTGTCATTAATTACCAAAACCACACATGAGGGCACATGCACTTTCAATCTCCCCCATTTTGGTAATTGATGACAATCTCTTTTGAGAGGGTTTATAACATGGAAATTAACGAAAAAGAAGCGGTTGCACTAACATTAAATACTACAAAAGTATGTGATGTTAGTCCAACCACATATATAGTTCAAACTCCCCCACAATCTATGCACGTGTGTATGAACAAGAATTCATTGCATATATTGTCAACTATTACAGTGGTGGAGTTTCCACTATATACAAAACCATGCAATGAATGCAAAGGCAAGAAAGACAATACTTAAGAATCAATCAAAGTATAAATCCGAATTCCATAAACTCTCCAAAACTTCTCCAACATTGGCAACAATTGCCGAAATGGGCAAAAAGTTTCGGAAGGCCAACATAGCGAGAGTTCCTCCACGAGTTAGTTTTTCTCATAAAAATGAGTATGATCAAGTGGACATTTCCACCGATCAATAAAAGGAGAAATCAAACTATATTGAGAATCCAAAGATTGCAACAAAATAGCAAAGAGAAATACACCTCAACAAAAGAGGCACGCAATCAAAGGATCCGAAAACCAATTGGACACAAGAAGATTTTTACAATAAGATCAACCAAATGTTCAAAGAAAATCAAGAGGGAGCTCCCCAAGGTACGTGCACAATGTAGGATTTGCATTTTAATATGGTGTGCACAACATGGAATCCTCACTCCCTCCTAGATAATTTTGAACACAAACAAATGCAAGAGAGCATAGATAGGAAAGAAGCAAAGCAACTTGCAACAAAGAGATGTTGAGCAACAAGAGAAAGGAGCGACAAATAAAGACTTGCTCAACCAAAAAGAGATGGGTGTGATAAGGAAAGACATTTTTAGGAGACTAATGCAAAGATGAGCGTAGCATCAACATAGTCGTTTAATATAAGTGGCACATAGTGCATATCATGTCTTTCCATAAACACAACCCAAAAGTTGAAGCAAATAGGTCCACAAGCTTATTAAGGTCCAAAAAGGAATACCAAAAGAAAAGCAAAGCTTGTGCCTTTTAGAGACCACTAAAGAAACAAAAGCAATAAAAGGTGGTCACTAAAATAATTGGAATACCAATTAAAGATGTAACATCTCATGTGTATATGTTTCTAAGTAGTCTCCAATCATAAAGATATAAGTCCACAAAGAAACATGCACACACAAAATAGGTACTTAAGAAGAACGTGATATCCAAGAGGAAGTCATAAATATACCAATAAGATCTTTGCTTAGAAGCATAGCACAAAGCTAAATTTTATCTTAAAAGGATATAGATGAACTTCCAACACAATTTCATCATAGCATCAAGAAAATTCATAAGGGAATAAGTGAAAGTTGGGATGCTCCGAGAAAGATAACAAGTATCACAAAAGGCAAATGATTTTGAAAATTTATCAATATTACATATGAGAGACTTTGAGTAGAATTGCTAGATTAACATAGTTGGGATAGGGGTGAAACATGAAAATGAGAATATAAATTCCCCTTGATATGTAATCATCCCGGCTTGCTCACATTTGCAATAAAGACGTTTAGATAAGAACTTTGCGTGAACCACATCAATTGCAACTTAAAGAGATTCATGCCATGAAACAACCTACACAAGGTTGAAAACTAGAAATGTATGTATGAGGTAGATACTCGTTACCGAGATAGCATTGGTGGTGTAGAAGATAAGAGTTCTTGATCATCCAAGCTTGGCTCCAATAAGCACATGGTGACATCACCTTCCTTATAAATGGGACAAGCTTCCAATGCATCTCCAATGTATCTAAAACAAATTTAAGTACAAAATGGTACCTAAACTTATTGGGCCCAAACTAGTTAGAGCAGCTACAATACATAGGACAAACTCCACATAAATATGTGCATATTGATATGAAATTGAATTTCATGCACATTTTAGCCATCTAGGATTTGATGGAGTATATCATATATATTGGATCAATGAAAGCAAGCATGACATAAGATATACATATAGTAAATATGCATGCACAAGACTTTCAAGAACCAAACGAGATACAATTTGGACAAAACACCACTTAAACCAAGAAAGCACATGCAAGGGTGACAAGAAAGAGAATTGTAAAAATTATATCAAAAGCCCAAATCAACACATGATTGAAGATACCACTTTGAAAAGATGCCAAATGAAAGTAAGATACCAAATGATGAAAATACCATCAAGGAATAAACCAAACCCTGTACACTTCTCATGATGGCACAAAGTACCAAGACGAGAAATGTTTGTCTTCAAAAGACACATCATCGGGATCAAATACCAATTGAAGACAACTAATGTTCAAAAGCATATAGGATTGCTCCCCCAAGATATGTGCATTATTTATGATCTTGCATTTGAATACAAAATGCACATAAATGGGATCATCACTCTCCATACATATTATTCAAACACTAGTCGTGTTCAAGGAAAGCAATAGGATACAAAACCAATTCAAAGGATGATGTTCTACTCAATATAGAATAGCTTTTGCCAAGAATAGTGCATTATCTAGAAGTATGACTTTGAATGAAAATGCACTAGAATGGGATCATTGCTTTTCCTAACTCAAGAAATCATAAAACAAATTTTGAGTGGAGCAACAAGGTTCCAAAAGATACAAGGATGACAACAGGATTTAGATCAAACCAAGTCCTTGGATTGATCTAAGGCAATTCAAAGCAAGAGACAAAAAGGAAGATGGTCTACAAATTCCACCTCAATTACGAGTATCACTTGTCATGGATAAGGAGTATATGAAGATAATTCTCGGTGGTATATAGGAATGATATTAAAGACCAACTTCACAACAAATAAGCATATGGCAAAGGATAGGAAATAAAGGCCATGCTTAGATAGATAGATATTCTTGATAGCTTTAATATTCACGCGATCATGCAAAGCAACTCCAAAGAGTAGCTTGAAGCAATCGGTTTCCCAAAAGATATATGCGGACATATTTGGGGAAAACCGTACCAAGAATGTCCATCATTTGTTGAAACATAATTTCATCTTTGCTATCTGTGGCCTATTCAATAACAATGGAGATACGCAATAAATTAATAACAAACTAAATGACCTGTTGGCAAACAGCCGAACACCTTGAGGCCGGGCGACAGGGAGTGGTGCTGACAGGTCGAGTTGTGGCGGCGCAGAACAACGACTGACGGTGGCGGCGAGCGGCGAAGACTCGGAGGGCGGGCGGCAACGGCAAAGTGGTGGGGAAATGGCGACGGCAAGGTCGCGGCAATGTCGCGAATTGCCGGTGAGGGAACTGGAGGACGGGGCGAGGGTGCAAATGACTTCCGGCCTATGTTGTTCTATGTCTATGACAAGCCCCCCCACCCCCCCCCCCCCCCCCCCCCGCGCCTGTCGGAGGGCGTGTCGGGCTGCTGTCCGGCTCCCCCGAGTAGACCCCCAACTTTGGAGGCTTAGTCGGAGGTGTCGGAGAGAAAATGGGTCGGAAGGACACTTAGGATACGGTATTGCCGTTTCACATCCAAAAGGCCTTTCAAAATGCTTTGGGGGTGCCCATGCAGATGTTCTAAGTAGGTCAATTGTCTTGCGTTGCTAGCCGGCTTTTTGCATGCCGTGTGTCCGTACGTAGCTAGTTGTACACGTATGGTTTGTTGCTAGTACGTACTAGTTTGAATACGAGTAGGATGAAAGTTGATTCCGATTCGTGGTAGGACAGCTTAATTTGGTCTCGCCTCAATCGCTACGAAACCAAATTGTTGGTCGTTTTGTACTTCGTGTCATAGTCCGTTTCTTTACCTCCACCAACACCAATACATAGTCGATCCGTAGCTACATCGTGAATCACCATGGCTTTCTCAATGGGAGCAAAATAACACGAACACGCTAGCTGAAATAAGTGTCCACATTATCTGTGAAACCAGAGACTAACCTATTGGAAGAGTACATGCATTTCCGACTAGGGCAGTAGAA
Organism: Poa pratensis; assembly: GCA_947311845.1. Classification (NCBI taxonomy): domain Eukaryota; kingdom Viridiplantae; phylum Streptophyta; class Magnoliopsida; order Poales; family Poaceae; genus Poa; species Poa pratensis. The sequence goes on from CAMZMU010000043.1 coordinate 27,809,673, forward strand.
TGTCTTAAAGCATACTTGAATAAATAAATAAACAAAAAATTGACTCCGAAATTCATTCCAAATTCAAGTAGACGAGTCTCATTTCATACGTATCATAATTTCATTACAACTTGACTCGGTACATCAAGGACCCTTTAATTTAGCCTTAAAGCTTCACCCACCCATGCACACAAGAGTTCACTAACCCGTGTCACTCGTCGGAAACTGCAGCTTTAACTCAAGAAGACACCAATGCCTAAGAACCCAGGTCAGCAACGAATAATTTTACAGAACAACTAGTAGTCTCCAAACCTAAAGCAGCTCACACCATTAAACGTGCACCAACAAGTTCAATTCTATTCCTTCACTCTGCTACAAGCAGGGTAGTAAACGAGCGTTTTGCTTTTTTGCATCGAGTTCTTTTTCGCCTCGAGCACATTAGATGAGGTTTTGTATCATCATCTTTTTTACTTTTTCAAAATGCTCTTTATTTACTTAAACCCTTGGCTTAGGTTCAGGTAAGGATAGTGCTAACCATGTTGTGCAGGTCATAAAAGGAGTCGCTGCCTGGTTGGAGACTATGCTAGCGCCCTGGTCAAATTACTCATAGCTGACAGAGATTCAGAGAACACTAGCATCATCTATAAGCTTAGTAACTACAGAACTTAGAGCGACAAAGGTTAAACTGAACTATTGCATGCATAGTTTAGGAAAGCTTAAAGACTAGATTGAAAGGGAATACTAACACTGGACTACTGGAGTGGACTTCGATGTGCCGGTCTTGGTAGATCACTTCTTCCTTGTTGTTCTTGGTTGATCGGCCAGGAGGGGCCATTTTGATCATCTCTCTTCAGCCGCTGGTGCACAGCTCCGTGACGGTCGTCTTCGACTCGATGACTCCATCGCGCTCTCTTCACGCCGGTCGGATACGCGGGTGCACGACACCGTGACGGTCTTCCTCAAGCTTGTCCCAAACCTCGAGCGGCAGCTGGTCGGTCCATACGCCGGGGCAGCGGTAGGCCTCATGGCAGAGGGCATCCGCGACTTGATTTCCTTCGCGGTAGACGTGCAACACTTGGACGTCTTGGAAGCAGCAGAGCAGCTGGGTGATTTCCTCGTACATGTGCTGGGGGATCCGTGTGTGCGCCGACTCGCCTCGAATCAGCCGAACAAGCGTGAGGTCGTCGCCCTCCACGACCAGCCGACGGATCCCGCTCTGCAGCGCAAGGTGAAGGCCGCGGATGAGCGCCCTTGCCTCTACCTCGCCCACCCCTGCATGCTGCGTCCTCTCGCCGAACGCCAGCATGGTGCGGCCATAGCAGTCCCGGATGACTCCTCCAACGCTAGCGCGTCCAGAGCCGTCATGGTGCACCGATCCGTCGAAATTGAGTTTGTGCCATCCTGGATGAGGGCGGCTCCACTGCACGAGAGCGACGACGCGATGGGCTGGCCGGCGGAAGCTGCCGCGACCGGCCGGCGGCGGCAGGGGAGGAAGGGGCGACGTGGCATGGACGTGATGAAACGCCGGCGGCAGCGACGCGGCGAGCATCTCCATTTCGGGGAAGAGTAGGAGCTAGGAGGGAGAGAGATTTGGGTCTAGGGTTTGTGGTGAAAGTTGTACGTGTGCTGTTCGGTGAAAGCAAAGTCCATTTAAATTAGTGTGATCGGCTCGCACTGAACTCGAACTGTGTTCGATTTCTATTCCACCTAGCTAGGTTCAGCTTAAGAACGACGCATGCGCCGCCGCCCTAAAAAAGTATAGATCGCGTTAGCTGGCATCCTTCCTCTGGTCACGTTGCATGGCGATACATGGAGTTCGCGTTAGTCATGCATGAACCTGTACATATGTATGCGAGTATATATAATATATTCACGAATTTGGTCGCATTTCCACTGAGCATTTCCGTCGGCACCTCCGCCTCTCCTGCTGGTAGCCGCCGATCTTCCACGGCTTCTCCACACGCCCGGCTGCCGGATCTGTAAGTTCGTCTGAACCCAAGCTCCCCAAGCGTCCTCGGTCGTTTTCCATTCCGCCGCCCCTCTCTTCCTGGGACACCAACGAGGACTCGGCAAGCTCCTTCCCTCTATACGGTGGCATCTCCTCCGACTCCACCTCGGTATGTCCTAAGCTTTGCTAACAATTTTGGATTTGCCCCAAATTGTGCAATTTGAGTCGATTTTAGTGGCATTTTTGTGAAATTGTAGGATTCAAAAGCATGTCATTGCAATATCCGGGGCGTGATATCCGAGTTGAATGACTCCCTCCGAGGCAAGATGCGCATATTGGAGGATTTGAACTTCACAATTGAGGGAAAAAGGAAGATCCAACAAAAGTTCGAAGAGGTTCATGACACAAACCAGAAGTTGGAGGAGAAAATAAAGGAAATTGAAGAAGAGAAGAAGAAGATTGAAGAAGAGAAGAAGAGGATAGAAGAAGAGCTTTGAGGAAGAAAAGATGAAGATGGAGTTGCATCTCGCCGACGTTGTCGACGATTGCAAAAGCAAGACGGATGCAACTTGGACGAAGATGAAGAAGATGAAGAAATATGCCATCGAGAAGGAGATGCATCTCCATTATGCATTGGGAGCTATAGTTATTTTAGTGATAATTATAGTTGCTATGTATGGTATATCTTTGTGCACTAGATAGAGCTTACACAATGCAAAAACGTAGCTGCATGTACTGCATGGATTTGAGGAGAAAAATATAAGGTTCATGGTTGTACAACAACATATATAGGGGTTGTCCGGTCACTGTCCGCGGAGAGTTTGGGGGCCGAATTTGGCAACCATGGTTGGAGATGCTCTCAGATACCTAAGCGACTCGCTGCATCCATCTGTTACGGTGACTCCGTTACCTGATTTCATTCGTCTTGATCGAGAACCGAGTTAGAGGCGAGTGATTCGATCATGCTCAGCCAATCGTTTCCGCGAGCCCCAACAGGGTCTCTCCCGAGCGAGCGGAATATGTGGTTCAAAAAGCGCCTGCTTACTATCTTGCGTACCGCGCTAGAAGGCGACCTCCCTCGAAAGCTTACGGTGCATCCCCCTGTCTGTCTTCAGAGGGCACACAAAAACGTGTTAAGCCAAAAACACACCCAACACTAATTAGATGGCTCCATTTGCAAGTTTGCTTACTAGTTTTCATGCTTTCGTAATTAGTTTACTTTGAATTGTCGCACATGCTTATATTGGATCGTATAACTTGTGCGGAAATGTTGGATCAACCAGTTTATCCATGTAATACCGAAAGCACAACATCGTCTAATGCCGAGCACGCGGAGACCTGCATCCACATTAGGATGGATCCCGTGTCTCATGTAAACGGTCCCACTGTCGGTCGGGTCCTGAGATTCTGACATGCCCGTTTGGCCTTTCCAACCCTAGCCCTTGTCCCTATCGGACCTTTGGGGCGTGTTTCGTTACTCGCGGAGACCCCGCCCAGGCCTGGTGGATAAACCCCATGTGTTTGATTAGGTGGGGGATCTGTGCTACAGTGAGATGGGCCTGTCTGAGAAGGACCGCTCGAATTGGCATTTTCTTACTCCTCATCTCCACTTAGTGCTCTATACAACCATATTTCTATTAAAAATAAAATGTGCACCAACAATATGCACGTCGACGAGTATGTTCCATTCCCGTACTCGATTTCGAGTTTTGTCGACCGTAAACTCTCTTTTTTTTTTAACCGATGTTCGGAACTTTTTTCCGATGAATTTTCCCAAATGTGTCGCACTCAGTTTACCTTTGAAATATCCTTTGATGAGCAGTTTCACCTTGACGTTTCGCACCACTTTCTTGTTTTAATTTTCTGTTTCGCCGGTCATATACGAGTAGAGATTGTACTGAGGTATGTACGTGTTTAGATTGCGGCTAGTGTACGTGTGTTCTTAAATTCTCACCACCGTGAACTCCGTCGGCGCAGCAAGAACTATTGTGCTTGGTGTACATGTATTTTTTAACCTCTTTGTCGTCTCCACTCAGCTGCCGTCGCTCGTAGCTGTGAATTCCTTCGTTGCTGCATCTGCTATTAGCATGTGCTTGTTGTACGTACGTTTTTAACCTCCACTGCCACCTTCACTGCCGCACAGTCACTGTGATGTACTGTTGTCCTACTCATCACCGACGGTAGAGGTCGTGTGAGCTAAGTTCACGATGTAGATAAGAGATGAGAGTACATGAAACAGAAATGTACGTACACCAAACGCAGGTGCTTGTACACTCATTTCCCTCCATACGGACATGGCTGGAAAGTTGTTGACAACCAAACGTAGTACAATACATGGACCAACCCTCGTTTCTCTACAGTCAGGCACTGCCGGGCCACGGATGCAAATGGCTAAAAAACAATCCGAGTAACCAAACAAATCCTTGGTCGTTCGGTCGACCCTCGGAGGACGGAGGACCTAGCTAGGACCTTCGTGTGTGGGGCAGTGTGGCCACCTCTCCAGGTGGGGTCGTTGCAACACGAGATTAGCACTCCCCGACATGGCCACATACGTGGGTCCTCACCGTCCGGTCGTGTCGTTGGAGATGCATGGAACCAGCTCTCACACCCTCATGTCGTACATGAGCCATCTTCAGGCCGCATGCCACACAATTATTTTTCACTCCTCTTAGCACCCTCACGGGAGAGCTTGAGCGCCGCACGACTTTGTGCCAAGTTCCATCCATCCTCGCGTGATGTCCTGCCCTACTCCCCCTTCCCTATAAATGCCGCCTCCAACTCGGCACTCTCCTTCATTCCTCTTCCCCTCCCCATCATTCTATGTTTTCCCGTGTTTCTAGATCTTGGGATTTGTTATCCCTCGGGTCGAAGGAGGGACCTGATCTTCTACGAGGACACGCCTCACCATACTAATGTCGTTTTGGTGGATGGTGCTTCCTGCTTCAACTCGTGAGGCGCATTGAGTGAGTTAGCTCTGCCTCTGCCTACAGTATGCACAAAGCGGGTTAGTTCCGACCATGGGGACAGTGGTGGTCGTGGCATATTTTAGGTTACTTCTTTTGGGCTTCTAACCAAGCTGCGAGGTGGTGGACCGCTCAATCCCAAAAGAAGTCTCCAGCTTCTCCCCAGCTTATTTCCACCTATAAGCCCTGGTCCTCTGTATTGGCAGAAACTGGCCTCGACCAGTTTCCACACAGCTTCCCAAGCCCACCCCCACCCCCCCCCCCCCCCCCCCCACACATCTGAATCGGTACCTATGTTTGCCCCCCGGAGCTAAGCCGGTCTCGAATTGCCACCTCAAGGTCGGTGACATCCCTCACAGACGGAAGCCCAGTGAGGACCTGAAGCTCGGCATCCCCAGCGACCATGTCGACATTGTGAAAATTATAGAATCCCTAATATTTATTATTGTATTGCCATAACCCTCGTGGGGATTATATAGTGGTACAAGGAGAGAGATAAACTTGGAGTACAAGCAGGTCTAGGATTCCTACTCTATTTCTAACTCGTACACACATATGGGTATTCTAACATTTTACCTCAATCGTAGAAGGAGTGAAACAGACGATTCCGGCTAGATTTAAAGTCTTGCACTTCCGTCATCTTCTCCTCTCCGTCATCATCAACTGTGTCTCTGTTGGTCTCTTTCCCCCCACGGTAACTACGGGAGTGACGTGGACGCAAGTGAGGAGGTTTGCCTATTTGCTAACTGTTGGCACTCGTTTGTACATGTAAGTTCTAGAGAAGGACTAAAATTGGGTGAAGGCACTTAGTTGAAGCTAGAAGCAGGAAGAAGCTGAGCGTTGAGGTGATAGCTGAATAAGGTGGAACAAAACAATACACAGATTCCAGAAGATGCAAGCCACCAGAAGGTTCAGTGGAGATCAAGAGTGGGAGCCGACTTGAGCTCAGAGACGTACGCCACTCGCTGACGAATCAAGATTTCAAAGTCGACATGTGGTGCAGTGGGCGGGCTAGACCACAGACGAAGGCCCAAACCGACTTACCTAGCCAATGCGACACGGAGACGGAAGCAGTGAAACCCAGTAGTTCGAAGCAAAGGCAAGGAAGGTCTTCTTTAACACAGAATGAAACTTCACCTAACAAGGGTGAGTCGGATGCTTGAAGTTCGAATACAGTAGGAATCTAAAGAAGCTTAGTTTAGCTTAAAATTGTAGTTTGACTCCAAGCATCTAACTTGTAGACCATGACATGAGAAGTCCAGCAGCCCTATATAATGTAAGGGTGATGGCGATTGTAACCTAAACACGCAAATGAAATCAATCTTATCTTTACATTTATTTTTTATTTCATGTCCCAATTGTCCCTACATCTGTCCATTATGGCAACTCCGTAACCCCATGTTCACTGTCTTGATCGAAAACCGAGTTAGAGGCGAGCGATCGATCTAGCTCAGCCAGTCATTTCCACGAGCATAACAGGGTCTCTACCAAGCGAGCGGAACGTGTGGCTTAAAAAGCGCCGGATAATTGTCTTGCGTATCACGCTGGAAGCAGACCTCCCCCTGATGTAGCCCAACCTCGAACACCTACACCAACTACGCCAAATGGTCCAGTGACTAGATCAAGAGTCAAGGTACTTCATGAAAAGGTGACCTCGCTCCTCTCTATGTGTGATTTTGACACCCCTTTGAATGGTTTGCTACTGTATTCGGATACCTTGTGTGTGCTAAGGTACAACCCTCATGAAGATACTCCACCAAGTGATGAAGATGGACAAGGGTCGAGCCAAGAAGATGAGGATGAAGAGCAAGAAATCCCGGCGGCCGGTACTACCGCCGCCGACCACCCGGTACTACCGGAGCCGCCCGGTACTACCGGAGCAACTACCGGAGCTACTACCGCCGAATCCCAGAAGCTACGGGTGTCTCGACCGAATTTAAGCGGTACTACCGGAAATCATTCCGGTACTACCGCTCCCGCCGGTACTACCGGGTCGTCCCCGCCGGTACTACCGGGCCTGCGCAAACCGGCGAGCTGAGTTGACCTTCTTCGGTACTACCGGACTGTTTCCGATGGTACTACCGGGGCTGCACGAGCCTGTGTGCTGAGCTGGCCCTTGAGCCATGTAATCCTAGCCACTCATCTACCTTTTCATATCTAGACTATAAATAGGTGCTTCCCACCTCAGGTTTAGGGTTAGACTGAGATTAGACTTGAGTTGAGCTTTGCTCCTTTCCACCCCTTGTTGGTGTTGCCTCCTATGGAGATGAATCAAGGCCTCCCCTTGTGGAGATGAATCAAGGCCTCCTCTTGTGGAGATGATCCCTCTAGTGGATTCAAGGCTTCTTCTTGTAGTTGCGATTACTTGCCAATCCTTCCTCTTTGAGTGACTACATTGGACCGGTGGGATTGAATGGTGAGAGAAACAATCCTAAGAGTAAGGTTGCTTGGAGATTGACAATCGGGGGCTGTCCTCGGGGACTTGTTACCGGTTGATTTCGTCTGTGTTGCTTTGCTAGTTATCTTGTGTTTGACTTTTCCCCTTTTGTGTTCTTCGTTTCATCACGTTCTTCGTCCATCCGCCCTCAATCCGTGAAAATCGGGACCCTACCCGCATCATATGTTATCAGAGCAAAGGTTGCCATGGATTGATTTGTGTTTCCACCCCCAAATCCACCAAATTTTTCTTTGTTTTTGAGAAATTCGAAAATTTCCACCAAAAATAGCCATTTTGGATTCGAGCGATTCGGTCGATTTGTTGCGTTTTTGGTAGTTTTGGTCCATGGAACTGTTGCTTTAGGATCACCTCCACCTTTGTTTGCGTTCCCTAGCCTCAATTTTGCCAATTTCCCACGAAATCGGGGATTTTTCGAGCCCAATTTCCGCCCAAACCGTGACCAAGAACACCAGATCTCAGGCCGCCGGTACTACCGGAAGTAAACATCGGTACTACCGGGGCGAGAAGAGCGGTACTACCGCCGGGGCTGAATTTTTCAGAATTTTTATTCTTTTCCTCGATTCGTTTTGGCATTTCCTATTTGTTGTTTGAGTCCTTTACTCGTGTGTTCAACGTCTACGACATCGACAAGCTTCCGTAACAATGCGTCATCAACGACAAGTGGCGATGACACCACAGACTCGACATCTTCCCTTGCCATTCCTTTGTAAGCCACACTATATCTTTGCGATTACCATGTCCTATTGAGGCTAGCTCTTAACGATTGCTTGGGCTTTGCACATTTGCACCGTGTAGTTTCCAAGCAAGCATACTTGCGCTAGTTGACATATACCTTGTGTTGGCATCAAAGAAATGAGTGTGCAAAAGAGAAAAGAAGCAAAAAGTGCCAAATCAAAAGAAAGAAAAGAAAGAAGCCACCACTTGCCATATCTCTTGTAGGAAGTGCGCAAGCTCGACGAACATCTTATAGGTGGTGCATTGTTGTGCAAATCTAGTAGTCCACCAATAAATTGTAATCGAGCTAGTGGCTCTCCTTGTACTTGTGCAACACGAGCTTATAGTATTCGCTAGGATCATATGGTTCATTGGCTCATTACTTGGTTGCATGAGTCCCATTTATCTATCTTTGTGTGTGTTTCTTGATCTTTGTATGGTTGGTGTTTCTTTGGTAATTTGATCATTGTGGATTTTCTCTACCTTAGACAATAGACTTTTCGCCGGATTTGCTTGTTTCTTTTGCCACCTCATACCGTCCTATCCTCATAAGTGTGTGTGTTGGGTATTAGAACCGGATTCTCTCTCTTCAAGCAACTATATTCTTTCGATATAGTTTCTCTTGGTTCTCCATTTCCACATATTTCACTTGTTCTTGAGATCATGTTTAGGGGAAGTACAAACGGAAGCTCAAGTTCAGAGGATGATATCCATGGAGGAATTCAAAGTGCCATTGGCTATGTCACTCACAGTGAGTTCGTGGGCCTTCGACACCTTGTTCGTGATGGGCTAGGTCGCTGTGAGCGCCATCTTCAAGCACAGGAAGCCAACTTCAACGACCAAATGGCGCGCGTGACCGAAGCTATCAACAACCTTGCGCAACGTCGATCTTCTTCTTCGGGCTCCCACCGCACAAGAAGCACCTCAAGGTCGACACAACCTCGCCATGCACATCATGAACCGCAACAAGCTCGTCAAGAAATCCCAAGGCGCGACGAACATGCTCAACATCACAATGAAGTGGAACACCCACCTTCTCCTCGTGCGCACCATGACAATGGGCATCAAGAACAACATCTACCAAATGGTGCCGTGAACGAACTCCTTCACCACCACCTCAAAATCAAGATCGTCATGACAATGGTGTCCCGGGTGCGCATGACTATGGGGATCACGGACGTCGACACCGCCATCCTCCAAGGCCACGCCATAACAATCGTGCGCATGGAAACCATGAAGAGCATCATCCTCACCATGAGCCTCCTCACCGCCAAGAGTGTCCGCATGATCGTCACCACCACAACAACTACGAGTCAAGTGATGTGGAGTCCAACCAACATCTTGGTGATGGACTACACCGAAGGAGACATGGACGTGCATTCCCACCTCCAAACCGTCGAGACGAAGATGACAACTTGAGCAACCTTCGCTTCGATATGCCCAAGTTTATGGAACAAGCGACCCGGAAGCATACCTCTCATGGGCACTCAAGGTTGACAAGATCTTCCGAGTCCGTCACTACTCCAACAACAAGATGGTGCCCTCGCATCAATGGAGTTTGAAGAGTATGCTCTCTTGTGGTGGGAACAACTTCAAGATTCACGTGTGGACAACCATCAACAACCAATCAACACTTGGGTTGAGATGAAGGAAGCGATGTACAAGCGCTTTGTGCCAAGTCACTACACTAGAGACTTGTACAAGAAGTTGCAAGAGTTGAAGCAAGGGTTGAAATCCGTTGATGAGTACTATAAGGAGATGGAAATTTCCATGATGAGAGCCAATATTGAGGAATCGAAAGAACAATCATGGCTCGCTTCATGAATGGTCTAAACTATCCAATCAAGAAGATTGTGGAATTCCAACCCTATGCCACCTTGGTTGAGCTAGTATCAAGCAACAAAGGCCGAGCGTCACGTGCTTGAAGAGCTCAAATACCTCAAGGCAAAGGCATTCTTCGCTAACAAGCCTTCATCATCCACTCCTACATCCGCAAGCCTCCTCAAGGAAACACTAAAGGTCCTCCAAGAGCTCCTACACCATCCACTCAAACTACTCAACCTTTCAAGAAGGCACCTCCCTCAAGCAACACACCTCAAAGATCTTCCGCCGGCACAAGAGGATTGCAATGCTTCAAGTGTGGAGGACAAGGACACAAATCCTTTGAGTGCACAAACAAGAAGTCATGATTGTCAATGACACGGGAGAATATGAGTCTATGAGTGAAGATGAGTATCATGCTTTGAACCAAGCCACCGCAACACAAATGTTGAAGAAGATCCAATGACATCTATTGTGATGGTAACAACCCTTTTGGTTGTGGCAAGAGCATTAACCGCCAATGTCCAAGTAGAAGAAGACCAAAGATGCAACTTGTTTCAAACAAGAGCGGGAATCAATGGAAAGTCTATCAAGGTCATCATCGATGGTGGAAGTTGCCACAACTTGGCTAGTAAAGAGCTTTGTGATAAGCTCAACTTGAAGTTCAAGAAGCATCCACACCCATACCATGTGCAATGGTTGAGCGATTCCGGATCCGTCAAGATCCAACACATGGTGCAAGTGTCCTTCAAGATTGGCGCATATGAAGATACCGTTGATTGTGATGTTGTGCCTATGTCCGTTTGTCACTTGCTTCTTGGACGTCCATGGCAATATGACAAGGGTGCAATGCATGATGGAAGGACCAATTACTATAGCTTCAAGAGCAACAACAAGAACTTCGTCCTTCGTCCCATGACACCAAGCCAAGTGATTGCCGACAACGCCAAGACAATAGCAAGAGCACAACAAGAGAAAGTTCTAGTGAGAAGAGTGGTGAGAGAGAGATCCACCAAAATGTGAGTGAGTGCCACAAGCCAAAAGAGAGTGCACATACTAAGAGAGTTCCACAAAGCATGTCCTTGCTTGCCACCAAAAGAGAGATGAGAGAGTTGAGAGAAAACCCATCCACCCTCCACTATGTCCTCATATGCAAGGGAGAGGTTTCTTTAACTAACAACTTCACAAACCTTCCTCCGCCTTTGATGTCTCTTTTGCAGGAATTGAAGATGTGTTTCCCAAGAAGTGCCACCGGGACTACCTCCTCTTCGCGGCATCGAGCACCGCATCGACCTCATCCCCGGCGCCCCTACCAAACCCGCCCCATACCGCACCAACCCCGAAGAAACCAAGGAAATTGAGCGTCAAATACAAGAACTCCTTTCCATGGGTCACATTCGAGAAAGCTTGAGCCCATGTGCCGTACCGGTGATCCTCGTTCCCAAGGCCGACAACACGCTTCGCCTATGCATGGATTGTCGCCCCATCAACGCCATCACCGTACGGTATCGCCACCCTATCCCGCGCCTCGATGACATGTTGGATGAGCTTAGTGGTGCCACTATATTTTCCAAAATCGATCTTAAGAGTGGATACCACCAAATACGAATGAGTGAAGGTGACGAATGGAAGACCGCTTTCAAAACTAAACTTGGTCTTTATGAATGGTTAGTCATGCCATTTGGTCTTTCCAATGCACCTTCCACATTTATGCGTCTTATGAACCATGTTTTGCGACCTTTCATTGGAAAATTTGTTGTGGTATACTTTGATGACATCTTGATCTATAGCAAATCTTTGGATGAGCACACTTCACATGTTGCTCAAGTTTTGTTGGCTCTTCGAAAGAAAAGCTTTTGCCAATCTTTCCAAATGCACTTTGCAACAAACAAGCTTGTTTTCTTAGGATTTGTTGTTTCTTCCAATGGAGTTGAAGTTGATGAAAAAAATCAAGCAATTCGCAATTGGCCATTTCCTATGTCACTTGCCGAGTTGAGACGTTTTCTTGGATTTGCCGGATTCTATCGCCGCTTTATTGAGAACTTTTCCACCATTGCTTGCCCTCTTCATGAACTTACAAGAAAAATGTACCGTTCATTTGGGGCCATGAGCAAGATTTTGCCTTCAATGAGCTCAAAAGGTTGTTAACCGAAGCTCCCCTTCTTGCTTTACCAGATTTTTCAAAACATTTGAAATTCATTGTGATGCTAGTGGTTTAGGCATTGGAGCCGTGCTTATGCAAAATGGTAGACCAATTGCTTACCATAGCGAAAAACTTGATGGAGCACGTTTGAATTACCCCATCTATGACAAGGAATTGTTTGCTTTGATTCGAGCTTTAGATGTTTGGCAACACTACCTTCGTCCTAAGGAGTTTGTCATCCACTCCGACCATGAGTCCTTGAAGTTTTTGAAAACTCAAACAAGTTTAAAAAACGACATGCTAAGTGGGTTGAGTTCATCGAATCATTTCCCTATGTCATCAAGTACAAAAAGGGCAAAGAGAATGTTGTCGCGGATGCTCTTTCACGCAAAACCAACCTACTTACGCATCTTGAAATCAATGTTTTGGGTTTGGATGAGATCAAGAATCTTTATCCACGGATACTTTTTTTGGTCCAATTTTTACCATGTGCACGGAATATAAAGGAATTGATGATTTCTATTTGCACAAAGGATTTTTGTTTAAGGCTAACAAACTATGCATACCCGAGTCTTCGCTTAGTTTGGTCCTTTTGAAGGAATCACATGGTGGATCACTCATGGGACACTTTGGTGCGACAAGACCTACGCCATGCTCGCCACCAACTACTATTGGCCACGAATGAAGCTTGACGTGGACGCCTAGTGCGAAGATGTTCGACATGCCCAAAGCTAAGTCTACTCTAAACTCTCATGGCTTATATACACCATTGCCTATTCCACATCACCCATGGTACAACATAGCTATGGATTTCGTCTTAGGACTCCCACGCACTAAAACAAACAAGGATTCCATATTTGTTGTCATTGATCGATTCTCTAAGATGGCACACTTCATACCATGCAACAAGACCGACGATGCTTCACATATTGCTACCTTGTTTAGGAAAAACGTCCGCCTTCATGGAGTGCCCAAGACCATTGTGTCGGATCGTGACGTCAAGTTCGTGAGTTACTTTTGGAAGACTTTGATGTCCAAGATGGGAATCAAGCAACTTTTCTCCACCGCATACCACCCTCAAACCGATGGTCAAACCGAAGTGGTGAACCGAAGCCTATCCACTCTCCTTCGTGTGTTGATCAAGCCCAACTTGAAGAATTGGGAAGAGTGCATCCCACACGCCGAGTTCGCCTACAATCGCGCACTACACCCCGCTACAAAGAGAACACCCTTCGAAATCGTCTATGGCTCCAACCCCTACACCGCGCTAGACATGCTACCACTTCCACTACGTGAGCAAGTCAACATGGACTTCGACAAGCGCGCCGCTTATATGAAGAAACAACATGAAGACACAAGAACTACGCTTGAAAAGCACAATGAACTCCATGCCACCAAGATGAACAAGAACAAGCGCCCCATGATCTTTGAATAAGGTGATCTAGTTTGGGTACATCTACGCAAAGACCGCTTCCCCGACGAGAGAAAGTCCAAGCTAGCACCAAGAGGAGATGGACCGTTCAAGGTCTCAAGCGCATCAACGACAATGCCTACAAGCTCGACATCCCCAAGTCCAAGTATGGCGTACATGACACCTTCAACGTCGTCGACATCTCGCCTTACCATGGGAATTCAAGTGATGATGAGAGCGAAGAGTCGAGGACGACTCTTTCCCAAGGGGGGGGGGGGGGGGGAGATGATGTAGCCCAACCTCGAACACCTACACCAACTACGCCAAATGGTCCAATGACTAGATCAAGAGTCAAGACACTTCATGAAAAGGTGACCTTGCTCCTCTCTACGTGTGATTTTGACACCCCTTTGAATGGTTTGCTACTTCATTCGGATACCTTGTGTGTGCTGAGGTACAACCCTCATGAAGATACTCCACCAAGTGATGAAGATGGACAAGGGTCGAGCCAAGAAGATGAGGATGAAGAGCAAGAAATCCCGGCAGCCGGTACTACCGCCGCCGACCACCCGGTACTACCGGAGCTACTACCGCCGAATCCCAGAAGCTTCGGGTGTCTCGACCGAACTTAAGCGGTACTACCGGGAATCGTTCTGGTACTACCGCTCCCGCCGGTACTACCGGGCCGTCCCCGCCGGTACTACCGGGCCTGCGCAAACCGGCGAGCTGAGTTGACCTTCTTCGGTACTACCGGACCGTTTCCGCTGGTACTGTCGGGGCTGCGCGAGCCTGTGTGCTGAGGTGGCCCTTGAGCCATGTAATCCTAGCCACTCATCTACCTTTTCGTATCTAGACTATAAATAGGTGCTTCCCACCTCTGGTTTAGGGTTAGACTGAGATTAGACTTGAGTTGAGATTTGCTCCTTTCCACCCCTTGTTGGTGTTGCCTCCTATGGAGATGAATCAAGGCCTCCCCTTTGGAGATGAATCAAGGCCTCCCCTTGTGGAGATGAATCAAGGCCTTCCCTTGTGGAGAAGATCCCTCTAGAGGATTCAAGGCTTCTTCTTGTAGTTGTGATTACTTGTCAATCCTTACTCTTTGAGTGACTAGATTGGACCGGTGGGATTGACCGGTGAGAGAAACAATCCTAAGAGTAAGGTTGCTTGGAGATTGAGAATCGGGGGCTGCCCTTGGGGACTTGTTACCGGTTGATTTCGTCCGTGTTGCTTTGCTAGTTATCTTGTGTTTGACTTTTCCCCTTTTGTGTTCTTCGTTTCTTCGCGTTCTTCGTCCATCCGCCCTCAATCCATGAAAATCGGGACCCTACCCGCATCACCCCCCTCAAAAGCTTGCGGCGCATCGCCCTACCTCCAGGGCACACACATAAACGCGTTGAGCCAAAAACACGGCCAACTGTAATTAGGTTGCTCCATTTGCGAGTTTGCTTACTAAAACAAGACCTACCAGGACTAGCCCTTGGTGGTATTTTTCATAGAAAGTACGTCCCTCGCGAGAATTCCCGGAATTCCGCCCCGACGGAGACTCAAACCCAGGTCGTGAGCTACGCCATTGCGCAGCCAACCATCATGCCATTGCCCTGTTCTCAGTTTGCTTACTATTTTTCATGCTTTCTTAATTAGTGTTCTTTCAATCGTCGCACATGTTTATATTGGGCCGGATAACTTGTGCGGAAATGTTGGGTCAGCCAGTTCATCTCTATGTAATCCCAAAAACACAGCGTCGTCTGATGCCAAGCATGCGAGGACATGCATCCACAATAGGATGGTTCCCGTGTCAGTAAAGGGTCCCATTGCATTTGAGTCACGTTTGGTTACTCGAAACACCAACCAGATCCAGTGGATGAAAAATCGTGTGTGGATGGGTCAGTGTTCCTGCATGTCACGATGTTTAAAACAGTGTTGGGGGAGGAACCGTCGAATCGGCATTTTCTCCAGGTCCAACTACTGCTCACCTTCCTTAAATGGCTCCACTTAGTGCTCTCTAATCTACATAACCATATTTCTATTCAAGATAACATGTACATGAAAAATATGTGTGTCGACGAGTAGGTTCCATTCCCGTACTCGATTTCGAGTTTTGTCGACTGTAACCTCACAATTTTGAATCGATGTTCAGCACTTTTTTAGACAGTTTTTTCAAATTTGTCGCACTGGTTTGACCGTTTGAAATATACTTTGACGAGAAGGTTCATCTCGATGTTTCGCACAACTTTCGTGTTTAGATTGTGGCTAGAAAACGATGGTGTGCTTGTAAACTCATCTCCTTTCATACTCGTATGGCTGGAAAATTGTTGACCACCAAACATAGTGTTGAATACCTCATTTTTCGAGAGCCAGGCCCTACCGAGCCACACGCGCAAATGGCATGAAACCAGCTCTCACACCCTCATGTCGTACACGAGCCCTCTCCAGGTTGCACGCCGCACAATTATTTTTCACTCCTCTTAGCACCCTCACGGGAGAGCTCGAGCTCCGCACAACTTTGTGCCAAGTTCATCCATGCTCGCGTGTATTTTTTTTTTATCAAAAATTGCACTTGGACGAAACTAATGTCACATTTTACCCCTCCTCGGAACTATTTCCCTTGGTTCAACGCCAATAACAATGGAGACAAAGTTGTGCAGCTCGGCGCCAATACTTTTTGGCATCTAGAAGCTTAGGAAGCTCGGCGCCATGGAGCTTGGTGCTGACCTAGCTCAGCTCCAGGGCGCTTGGCGCCGACCTCACTTCGACATAGGAAATTGTTGGCGCCGAACTACATGATTTCGGCACCATCTGTATTGGCACCGACCCAAGCGGACACATTTTGAAATAGTTACACTAAGGGACCAGATTTAGCATTAGTTTCACCGAGGGACCATTTTTTGCAAAAAAAAAAAATCCTCGAGTGCGTTGTCCCGGCCGCTCGCCCTTGCCTATAAATGCCGCATCCAGCTCGGTACTCTCCTTCATTCCTATTTCGTTCTCTGTTGTTCTATGTTTTTTTGTGTTTCTAGATCTCTGGATTTGTGATCCCTCGGGTCGAAGGAGGGACCATGATCATCTCCGAGGACCGACCTCACCATACAAATGGCATTTTTCATGGATGGTGGTTCCTTCTTCAACTCGCGAGGCGCGTTTAGTAAGTTAGCTCTGGCTCTGCCTACAGTGTGCACGGAGCAGTTTAGTTCTTTCCATAGGGACGGCGGTAGTCGTGGCATATTTTGCTTATCACATATCGGTGTTTAGCCATTTTGGTTGCCTTTTCTTGTAGCGCATGATCTTTGTTCTTCTGTTGTTTACCTTCGCCTAGGTTTTGTGCTAACCTCTTGGGGTCTATCTCCTCTTGAGACGGAGGAGCGATCCTCTTATAGGTATGCCAATTGCCGTTGAATATTTCTTTTCGCGGTTTTGATCGTCTTTTCGCACACGCATGCTCTTTGTTCGTGTGATTTTTTATCCCGAGTTTTCATTGGGACCCCAATTTTATATTTTGTTTCCTCTCCAATTGTACCACGATGTGCATAAGTACAAGCACGGGTCCACGGCAACAGCCAACGCCGGCACTGCCTGATCGGTACGGAAGCTAAATCACAAACCAATCGAACGAGAATTGTCAGTTTGACCAGAAGTATCCAAAATTTGAAGTGTGCTTTGCCAAAAGGAATATCATAAAATCCAAGGGACTTCCCTTTTGAAGTATCCAGCAAGGTTGGTTGTATATATTAAGCAGGATAGATATTATAAAACCAACAACTGTCGTAACAAAAAAGGAGGCATGGCTAGAGCTAGAGTATAGTTCTTAGCCGATTCCTCGCAAAGGGTCCGCGAAGGGTAACACCAAACATTTAGCACCGGCAAGACGCCAGTATTCTACTCCAGAAGCAACGAATTTCTTTCATGATGTCCTTCACATGGAGGATCTTGCCTGAGAAAATGTGAAAATTGTGTTCCTGCCAAAATTCCCGCATGACCAAGATGATTAACGAACTGAGTCCTTTAGGGTTGAAGGCCAGGTAACAGGGGCGGACGATGTTTTTCCAAATCTGCAAGATCAAGGAGAAGTACATTTAGGAGACAAGTTTAGAGCAACACACCATTCCCATCCCCGAAGGCCGCAATCAAATTCACATGGTGAGAGAGCACAAACTGAACATGTGTAGAGAAGTTTCCAATTCCCTCATGCAGAGAGGGAAGAAATAGCGGTTAGGCCATCCATGCCGCATGAGGCGATCATCGCACCAAAGTCGGTCCTGAAGAGCATCCACGAGAAGAACTTGCATCGTTGGGGAGCCCATTTTTTCCAAATGAGGTTCTGAAAAAAATTCAATGAACTGAATCTTATGTGCCAAACAAATGTCGTTAACTGGACCAAGGCTTCTTACTACCGTGTGATTTGATCTTGGAATCTAGGGTTAAGGTTAACCTGTTCATGCTGAATTGTACTCCAAAGCTTGAGGATATCGATCTGAACAACCTCGAAGAGGTTGTGTTTGATGTCTTTATCTAGGTATCCCCCAATAGCGATGCTTTAACAGAAAAAAAAAATCACTTGAAGTGAATGAACAACACCGGGAAGGCGAGACACATCGAGTAGGTAGGAGCCAAGCATTCCCAGAAGGTTGCACGCTCACCATCACCGATGGTGACTACGGTAGCTGAAGCAAAGAGGTTGTGATCTGCTCGGTCACGCGTCGACTCCATGCCAACCCATGGAAGGTCAACAGCTTTTCATACAAGGTAGAGAAAGCGGAGGCAGAAAGCCCGACTAAATTTGTCTAAGTCGTGGATTCCCAGGCTAGCATCCACGATTAGGGAGGAGACGATGGTCCAGTTGATGTTGAACTTGCCGCCGGTGACTTCCTTGCTGTGAGCCCATAGAAAGCGGTTGTATGCATTTGCAATTTCTTTGAGAAAGTTCTTTTGGGAACGGATGGCGGTGAGAGTGTACGTTGGCATGGAGTTTAGGATGGAGCGCACAAGGAACCATCGGGCGACAGCAGCGAGCATGGTGAGTCTTGATGCGGTCGAGCACAACTGTAGATGAACAGTACATATCCACTTGGGGGTAATTGGGACACCCAATTATCTCTCTGAAAATCAGCAAGCTTCCAAGCAAGGCTAGATAACACCTAGTACAAATCGATGCCCTAGTAGTAGATAGGAACCACTACCGATTTGGCAGGGTTAATGGTTAGTCCAGAAGCATCACAAAAGAGATGTAGGTCTTGAGGATTGAATCCATCCGGGAGGTGTTGGTGAAGATGGTCGTGTTTTCGGTGTCAAGTCTTCTGCGGAGCTTAGTTTCTCTAATCGGTATGGGAGCCAGGATGCCCCTAGATTTGGCAGCTTGGAGGAGGCGATGAAGGGGGTCGATTGCTCTCTCCCGTTTGCATCATCTACATGACGACCAAAGAGGAGAATAATTGCTCTTCGAACAGGTGGGCCGTCCTTTGTTTTACGTGAGATAACCCATGTTATATGTACTCTTCACGCGACGTCGATGTTCCTTGTCGTTGTGGCTACATCATCGAGCCAGAAGGAGGCCTCGAAGTATCTTGGGGTGCCAAGGTCGAGCGAAGCCATGTGCTCAAAGAGACCTTATAGTGGCTCCATGGTGGTGGGGTTCACCTTCAGCGGGGCGGCACAAGGGTTGGCGAGGACAATGCCCATGACTTCTCCCTCGGCTTGGCCGACTTCGAGGTAGTCATCGTTGTTGGTGTTTAAGGTATCGCTCTTCTCCCTTCCTTGGGTTGCAATCGAATGGCGAGAGAAGAGGGGCTAGATCAAGCAACGTGGTCAATAGAGAGTATGCATGCAATACTTGTGAAAGTTCTTAATGATTCATCATAAGAATAAAACAGCTTACGATGCGAAAAATTCGTGAAGATCAAAATCCTCCAAAATTTCTACAAATTCTTTTGAATCAAAGGAGACCCTAGAGGATCGGGTCATGTTGAATACTCCCTCCCATCCACAAAAACTATCGCACAAACAGTACTACCGTAGTACAAAAGGTGTACACACTAGCGACACAAATTTCGGATCAGAGGGAGTAGAAAACTACAGGAATTTCCATCAAAGAGTACAGAAATAACAGTACTACCGTAGTACAAAAAGTATACACACTAGCAACATAAATTTCGGATCAAAGGGAGTAGAAAACTACAGGAATTTCCATCAAAGAGTACAGAAATAACAAAGGAATTGTAACAAGAGTATGACTGAATGTAGATTTTCTTCCACAACATAGTGTAATGCAATCCTTCAAAAAAGATCCTAAGGATTCAAAAAACCTTCGAATCAAACGGCAAATAGAAAAAAATCCTAAGGATCAAAATCCTCCAAAAAAAATTATGGGGTTCCTTTAAATCAAATGAGCCATAATCATGTGTTTATCCTACTCCTGTGTTTCGAGATTCCTGTGAATCAAGGAGGCCTCTAATCCTGTATTTTTTTATAATCCTGAGTTTCGTGAACATTTTGAATCAAAGAGGTCCTAAACAACCTTACCATTGCAAATCCATAAACTGCAACTGACGTCACCCAAGTTCATCAGCTACAGTCCATGGCCACAGGGGGCAGCATTTCATCCACTTATGCCACTCCAGAAATGCAGTTAATATTTGATGTTTGACAATGCTATTTCAGTTCTTCAAAATAGAAAATAGTTCCTCTACGAAGCATCGCCTCAGTTCTCAGCCCCACACACACACACAACAAACAGGTTCTTAAAAGACAGGGAGCGCCACGCTTATTGGTTAGACGTTATCAACTGATGCAGCCCACTCCAAATATTATCTTGCTCTAACACCATGTTCAAGCAAAGGAGTGCACAGGGAGATACTTAAGCTTCAGTCACCTTCTTGTTCTCCTGTCCTTTTCCCGGTCTCTGCTCCTATCGTAGTGATCATCCTTCCCTCGGCCTGAACTTTTTTCGCGTGCCCCGTCTCTCCCAACATCACTACCATGCAGTCTTCCTCTATTGCGACTGTACTCTCGGTCTCTATCCAGTGATGACTTCCTTGAAGGACTATGGCTCCTAGTTGGGCTGCGAAGCCTCTTCCTGGAAGAATCACGTGCATCATTGGTCCTTTCTTTCCGCTCCAGTGATACTCTTTCTGGATAACAGAATAATGGTTCATATAAGATACACCAGAAAGCTACAGCATGGCTCATTGTTATTATTATCAGATGAGGTTATTAAGCAAAGCTACAAATTACTCCTATCAAAGATGAATGTGCCAAAGAAACAGCAGTGCAACTATCAAATGAACAGGGTATTCCCTTCCTGCCTTCTTACATACCAGAAGACCGCCTGTTGTTTGCACCATCTATTGAAGAAGACAACCCATATTCAGACTGAAGACGCCTACGGTGGCTGGCGACATTCCCCTCAATCTCCTCCGTGTTCTGAAAACCCTTCTCCTCAAGAGAGTCACGATACTGCATTACAGCAATCTCAACCTGCCTCAGCTTCTGCCTGCAGATCAAAAGGTGTTACAATAAGAAACATGATTAAACGTTGTGTGTCTGTGTGTGGGTTGGGGGGGTTACCTATGCTCTTCATCAATAATTGTATCTGGACGATGAATTGTGTGATCCGTACTAATTTCTGCTGTGTCAGCTTTCCCAGGATCAGCAGCATTATCACTTCCAGATGAATAGCCTAATCCCAATCCTTGGTCGTCCTTTCTATCCTTAGAGCCATCACTATCGTCCTCTCGGTTCCATTTAGAAGCTGGCAAAATGGGATCAGCTTTCTGCTTCTTACTTGCAATTTGTTTGGGTTCAGCAGATGGACACTCTCTAGAGCGTCTTTGACCTGTTTCCATACCATGACGAGAGAGACCCAGCATGTCTGATTCAGCCTCACCAGTACCTTCTTCAACTTTCAAAACATTACGGGTGTTCAAACCAATATCCTCTCTTCCAGTTCTGTGAGGTTCTTGTACATATTTCATGCGAACGTCTTTCTGATATACTTGCTCCTTCTCAGCCTCCTCCAAGCTGAGCAGCCTGGCAACCATCATCTCTTTACCACCACATAGTGAGAGGCCATTATGTCTGCAGCGACGTTCCAGTTCAGTAAATGGAAGCCCTAACAGCTCCTTTGTCGCTGCTGCCTTTCCTGTCGCCAGGGCACCATCTTCATCAAGCCTAAATCCATTATTATCGTCCTCAGAATTAGGTTTCTTTTCGATTTCCGGTGCATCATCACATAGAGAGTGAAACAAGGTGCCCCAGAGTTGCCTGATCTAAGAAAAGTAGCTTTCAGCCCATTCAGATATGCATCAGAAAATAGGAACCAGTCTGCCCATACTTGTAAAACTTTCAAAACCCTCTCCTGCAGAACAGCAATATATAAATGCTATTACTTGAGGACATTAAAGAATAACAATGAAACTCTACTACTCGACATATATAGCAACAATTACTTTCAGAGCTTCAGCAGTAATCCTTCCTGTGATACTGCGGTACAAGTCATTGAAGCTCTCCATGACATCAGGTATAGCAGCCTCAAACTTGGTTCGAAATGCAGAGGCATTCTTCACGGGAGCACTACTATTATGAAGGATGTCAGACACTAGCATAAGCCGCGCAACCTTGGTTGGGATAGGTGTCTCCTTGAGCGTCAAAGATTCTGCAAGAACCTCAACAATCTATACACAACAAAGAATCAATGTGTTTTCAGTTTTCATGCGATGTGAACTACATAATATAACTGAAGTATACAACAAAATAAAATAGGCCTCTGAAGTGTATAGTTCACGACAAATAAATGATAACCAAGCAGGCAATAAAACATGTATAGTTTACATGAAATGTGAACTACAAAATAACTGAAGTGTACAACAATATAAAGTAGGCCTCTGAAGTGTATAGGTCACAACAAATAGATGATAACCAAGCAGGCAATAAAACATGTACAGTTATATAAACGACCAGATGGTCTCGTAGGCAACAAAACATGTAGCCAAAATGTACCACTCTATATGGTGCATTGTTCAATTTACGTTAGGTCCCATAAATGGCATGTGTTTTAAACAATAGTTTATACAAAGTATAACCGTTGAATCCCTTCAGTCCACGACCTCAAGGTTTCTTTACTCCGTTGAAAGTGTGAGTTGGTGGCCATGGTGAGCCTGCCTCTTCCAAGCTTCTGTGGCCAAATAAAAAAATTCTTATGGTTCGAATAACACAGCAAAAGCTGCACCTCACTACCACGTTGCCACGTGCCTGAACTTGACAATGTGAACATGACAAACCTAGAGACATAATCCTCGGTAGGTTCCCATCACGTACTACTTCTTTATCTTTGCCCATTAGATTTCTTACCGTGCCCAGGGGAGACTAAAGGGACTTAGACATAGGGCATGTGGAGCTTCAGCAGATGAGAGAGAGGGCTAGTAGAGAGGGAGCTGAACAGGGGGAAAGCTCCAGCCTATAGCTTGCCTGTTTCAGTTATAGTTCCCTACACATGGGTGATTGATTAGAGGGGTGATAACTACTTTCAATTCCTTCTCACTAGATTAGCTAAGGTCTATAGCCTCTCAGCCTGCTTCATAAGTGACTAACAAAAATCTAAAATAAAACATAACCCTAAATTTAAAAAGAGACATAAGTTTTACTGTGTTTGAAACATGGAAATATTGATTTATTACCTGATAGAAATCAAACAACTTCATTTATTTAATAGAATTACATTGATATTGCAAAATAAAATGCACGCAGCGTCACTAATATTGCGCATTTTCAAAACATATGTTGCGAAAAAAATTAAAATGTTTATATTTGTTTGGTCCGTAGCATTCAGCTAGTAACTCATAATGATCGAGCTATTAGTTGATCTCAGAGTGGTTACATATCATACAATTTCCATCTGTACTACTTGAGAAAGAGGAAAATAACAGGACGCATGAAATCGAACCAATCGAAACCACAAAATCATAATCTTCAGTTAGAGACATAAAGGCAAAAAGGAAATAGAAAATTTAGCTGATTAGGTCAACTGTACAAAGAAGGCATTACCTCTCCAGCAGCATCAGCATTATCCAATGCAAATCCCATAGCTGCCTTTATCTGACTTCTCTCCAATGTCAATGCACGTAGCATGTCCTCAAATTCATCACGCTGTGTATCAGTCAATGCACGCTCCACTTCAACACGCTGGAGAATGAAACACAAATTAACATAGTAAATTGCAATGGACAAAAGCAGTTGCACCATCTAAAAAACGCAAACTAAAAAAGCATCTGCCAAGGTCCAACAAAACCTTACCCTGCTTCTACCAGCTGCAAAAGTAGATTCCTTTTCGCGATCAGGGCTTCTGCTGTATGGCAAAGTAGGAGGAACCCATCTAAAATAACACATATAATGCAAAACTGTCACCAGAGAGTCAATAAGCACAGGAACAACACATATTGGAATATCATTGTGCATCTTATTACCTTCCACTTCCTGTAATCATGATAAATGGTTCTGTTCGCCATCGTTGTAAAGTATCGCCCTGCATTCCAATATCATAAGCATAAAGATTAGCATCATATCACTACAGCGATCCCCATACAGCTCATACATGTGGTTTGCATATGTAACAACGTTACTAGAATGCCGAATTTTAGAGAACAAGCTGGACGGAATACTCAGAATAAAGGGCATAAATTTCATCAAACTAAAGAATTATTCATTTTGACAAACTACTAGGCTCTCTCTGTGCAAAACATATACACTGGTAAAATGTCATCATAAAAAAAATGTCTCTATTCAACCAAAGATAGCACATAAGGCCAGCTTTACTATCGCCACATCGAAGAAATACAGAAATTTGAATTGACAGAGCATAAATAATCTACTATGTTAGATCATGAGGAGATAATGTTGAGTAGCACAAAACAACGCATACCTGAGCGAAGGAGTATAGCCGCCAAACATAGTATGTATGTTCTTTTGATTTAAGATCAAACAAGAAGCTAAATAATGATTTTCCTCGTCCTCTCTCCATTATAGCTTGTTCAAAAGCACATCCACCATCAAGTACATGCAGAGCCATCGTATCAATAACATGCCGAAGATGTGAATCCTCGGGTGGAGCAACCATTATATCAGGAACATTTGGAGTAAGGACCTGTCAAACCAAATGGATCCACGAAGTGAAGTTAGAATAGTGAAATTTGACTACACCAACAAAAACTTACATGCCAACATCCTTAGTTCCTTACCAATGCAAAACTTCTTGGATTATGGCTAGGCTTATGAGATACTAAATAACATAGTTGGCAAACTTACATACAAGACAGTGCTGGTCAATAAGGTTTCAAAATCCATATCCAAGAAAAGGACCAAATCAGCACCGGTTTCCGGTCAGTTACTGGGAGGAACCGGTTTCTCTCGAACGGTTTCAGTGTGTACAAGATAGAACACAAAATTGGAATTTGACCAGGGATTACTATTCAAGCATTCACAAATAAACATTTGTCGAACCAGAGTCTTTTCCCGCTAGTCACTGGGATATTTATAATTATTATCGCTGGTGGTGAACATATGTTAAAGAACTACAAATAGATGCGCCAACTGAGAACAGATGAAAAAATATTCCATAAATTTAATTTGTATACGGAGCAAGGGGAACTTAGAATTTTCTTTTGTTCTATCCCTCATCTAAGCACTTAAATATTTTCTGAAGAGGGAACTCCAATTATTCACGAATAATTAACCATTCTGTTGTGGCACAACACGTTCATCCTTCAAAAAGCCTCTCAAAAAAAATATGGGAAAATGCAATGATATTTCTTTTATTGTTATGATGACATGAATATCAAGACCACTACGCAACACGAGAACAAATGCGTATGTAAAAAGTCACCAACCAGCTCTGAGGTTTGTGGTGTAACAGATGCAACAGGAGGACCTCCAGAACCAGATATGATGACACTGCCACCCTGCACAACATAGAAAAAATGGTCATCAACGACAACTCACAGGGCAACACCTAAAACATGTTATCTACTTAAAACTTCCAAACAAATTATAAGAGTTAGCTGCAGATAGAAACTTTGGAATGAAAGAAGCAACCTCCTTGTTTCTTATTGCCATATGTCCTGGAGGAGGAGCAGGCAGTGCTTGTGATGGAAGAGCAACAGATTTGCCCCACCCAATCTTCAGCTCATAGTCGTACACAACAACACCTGAGATAAATAATTTCAGTAAATTACAAGCAGGAGTACAAGTAGTATTTCAAAGAACGAATAGGGTACTATTTCAAGCTCCTATGGCTATAACATGATTGCCATTGCCACTACATGGAATGGAAATGCACAGTAACCTTGCATCTCATCCTTGGCTGCCTGCCCTTCTGCTCTATTCATGAATGCAACAAACCCACAATGCCTTTGCCTTTTACGTTCTTCTTCTGTTCGAGGCCACATGATCTTGACGCTCGCAATAGGTCCAAATCGACCAAATGTCCTCAAAAGAAAATTCTCATCCACCTAAAACCATATGTATATATTGCACAGTTAAGCCAACTGTGATGCCTATAAACTTAAAATTATGTCTAGACAGAACAAGTAAGGCAGGGAAAATCAACCTTAGGAGACAGATTGCCAACATATAAGTTTGTGGTCTGCGGATCCCCATCATCGAATGAACCTGGTAATCTTCCAGTGGGATCAAATTCATCTGGTATTTCATCAAACCGGCTAGAGTGCTGCAGGTAACAGTTTCAAGCATCAGTATACCTATATACAAGGACAAAGTACAAAGATTCTGAAAAAAAAGATGGGAGGCGATACAAATTTATCCTATCAGCTGGAAATCTGTTTTTAAAAAAAAGTTTCTCGAAGTTGGCAAACAGGATAGATTTTCTACATTCTAATCAACTAAGAGAATATTACAGCACACTGAATATAATCAAAATTACCACGTCTAGTGAAAAGACTTAAAGGCCAACCCTTAAAATACACCTACCACAGAGGTGTCACCGTGTCGTCCACCACGTTCTTGATTACGCTTTTCTCGAAGCTCTTTCTCCAACCTGAGTTCCTCCATGACGGTATCTATTGCCCGTGGCTTCCCTTTTTCCTTTTCCTTTGGCCGCTCATCTTCCTTCTGCATGTCAAGGTAATGATCAACAAAAGAACTATACTGAAAAATGAGGCAATCAAATAGGGTAAGCGTCCCAACCTTTTTCTCTGCCTCTCTCCCAAATGATGGTGGCAAAAAAGAAGGAACATACCTGGATAAACATATGCTATGTATAAGATATGTATTACACTCGTAAGTTAAACTATGCCGAAAATAATTTGTACACCTGGGGTTACAAGTAACAACAGCAGCAGGATGCGAGCAATGGAACCAAGAAAATAACCTAATTCACTCTCTACAGGGATATTTCGAATATTCTTATTAAACTAATGAAACTTTCACCTTACTACATTCGGTGTCTTTTTTCTATACAAAATCATGCCAATCCAATATACACACAGTATATTAATTTCCCACAAGTTTGAAACCACTCTACTTTACATGAGAATTCTAGTTAATCCTAAAGCTTACACAATCAGGCCACTGCCTTCAATGATCTACAGATTTAGTGGAAAGTGGAAGCCACAGGATATTTGTAAATTATTCCAGCATGAGTACATAAGAGAGCAAAAATCAAATGGGTAAAGCTCCAATCTGCATTGTGGTTCAAAAGTGACTAAACTTTCACTTTTGAATGAACTAATAAATGTTTGAAAGTATCATTTTTGGAACCGTGATAGCAAACTCATATCGAATTAGTAAACAACTAATCATTCACTGTAAATGACAAATTTAACAAGAAACTGGCCCTAATTATAGACTGAACTTGTTAACTTAATTGGTTGGTTTTCGCAAAATTATGAGACTTTCTTCACAATGCTGCCTATGTGAACAACATTCACGATAGGCTGAAAATGATCCGGCATTACAAAAAATAACATACCACCTCATAAAAACACAGTAAATCTTATATCACTATATATGTTGATCATGACCTAAACATGCAAAACATTCTAATATGCTGGTTATCACATAAACTATGCAAGCAAAGTTTTATTGGAGTGAGAACAGTGTCAGAATCATTTGATTTCTAGCAAGGTTATAAAAGGCATGCCTATGTGCACGCTTAAGCTCGCTTAGGCGCTGAGCGAGGCAAAAACGCCTAGCGGTCAACTACGCATAAACGTACACTTAGCGCTTAGCATCAGATGTTAAAATTGAATTTAGAAGTTGGTTCAGGATTCTAGAGAGTACAGTCAGCGCCATTGACAATCAAAACTACTTCCACAGTGGATTAATGCATGTGGTAGTTATGCAGATTTACAGCAAATACCACATTTGCTGTCAATGTATTATTATTCATACATGTTTTACTAATTTATAACCATCCCACAATCAATTGCACTTTGCTAGAAGCAACATGGATACCCTCTCTGTGGTCCATGACTCTACAAAGTCAGGACCACATTACTAGTGTACTACAAAAAGGGAAATGTAAGTTCCATAACATTAATACATTATCATGACCATGAGCAGTAAGCCAGAAACAACGAGTTGCTCAGTCAAGAAGGTGCAACTACAGTCAGAACTGCAGCATAAATGCAAGTGCACTGTGAGTCATTAAACAGATGGCATGTCTATTCATAAGGCAGATTATTTTCTTCTTCAGACCACTCGTATTTTAAAAGCATTCAGCACTTGGCAACAAAACCCACAAGGCAAATGAACGAATAATTCATGAATCGTAATGGTAGGGTACAGCAAATTATCAAGCGTTTAAAAAACTCTCGTGGTTGCTCTCTGAATTCTTAGTTGTGGTTATATTGGTACATGATTGTCTAAAGACGTAGCTGTGGTGGCACAGGATACCATCTTCCAGAAATCAGGTATTTTTTCCGTTACCTACTGCCCTTCTTGGAACAGACTCCCTATCTTTGGACTTTCCACCTGTCATTGCCGAATGAGTAAAAAGGACAGCCTCTTGATTAATTGGAGCAATAAGAACATAGTGCAAGCATATATCCATCATGATTGATAGTGAAACTACAAAGTGGAAGGCAAGCATGGCAAAGTAGATGAAAATGAAACCCCTGTGACTAACCTTCAGAATCAGCTCTTAGCTTGGCATTGGGATCGATCACACCCCCACGGACAAACTTGGACCCAGATGCACTTTCACCCTCAAATGACTGGCAGAACTCCAAATAGACGCGTGCCTGTTCATCTTCCTCCCTCTTCACATGCCAAAGTAGTCCAAATCAGACATGAACGAACGAAATGGAAGTGCGAAAACAAACGGAAGCATCTCAGGAGAAGGTTAAAAGGGATTCGAATCCATCACCTTCTTCCTCGCCTCCTCATTCTCCTTGTGCCGATTGAATGGAACCTTCTTCGAACTCATCCGGACACCAGCCTGCAACCATCGCCAGAGCATCAGAACCCGAGTATTTCAAATGTGTCTACCACCCTATATGTCAACGAAATCAAATCTACACAAGCACACGCACAATGCAGTCACTCTCGAAGCCAAGAGCGACGGTTCCCAGATCCCTGTTAAGGCGCTAAAGTCTAAACCCAGGCAGACCCGCCGCTCGCACACAATGCAACCTACCAACGCCAGGCACAAACCCTAACTCTCGGTTCAATCCCAACTTTTTTTAGGGGGGGGGGGAACAAGCTGCTACTGGAACAAACCGGGTCAAATCCACGGGCTAACTCAGAAATCAACAAGGGCGCGCACTTGGTTACTCGCAGCAACGAACAAAGCGCTACTTGACCTACGCAAGAGATATAGGTTAGGGCTTCCGTACCGCCGAGAAAAAGGAGTCGGCCTGGATGGATCTCTCCTGTCAGCTCCACTCCACGCTAGGACAGTGGCGGTGGCGCGACTTCACTGGAAAGGAATCTCGGAGGCTTCTTCTACAGCACCGGCGAAGAGAAGGGTTCGGCGGTCGCCGGAATCGGAGTCGGCCGCGACAGGGAAAGAGTTTAAGACGCCGTAGGCAGGGTCTCCCCGTACATTAGTCAGGAGGGTTGCACGGGCCTGCACCGTCCGATCATCAACCGGTTTCCATCTCTAAGAGCAACTCTACTACTCTAGCCGATACCAAATAAGGCCCGTCCCGGAAACGAAAAATAACTGTTTTTTTCCGGCTCCGGGGCAAAATTTCCGTCCGACCAGATGCGGGATAAGCCCTCCTACCGGAATTTTTTTAGGGGAGCAGGATATTTCGACCCCAGTGCCGAACTGGTTCCGTTTTCGTGGTCTCATTTCCCGCATCCGCACTCTTGGCGCGAACCTTCTCGCCCGGAACTTTTAGCTCGGGTACCCGCCCGAGTTTGGCGCCGCCGCCGCCGATTCCACCACCCCACTGTCGATTCGCCTCGTCCGGCGCCGCCCCGCCGCTGATTCGCCTCCGATGGATCCTCCCCGACCTCCCCCCGCCAGCTTGGTCCCTCCGCCGGGCCCAAGGGCACAGCCCGCGCAGCCGGTGGCCGGTGTCCCCATCGCCGCACCAGTTCCGGCCATCGCCGGGAAGAAACGTTCGCGGACGCTCGGGGTGGCCCGTCCGACTGCGGCGTCGCATCCTTCTCCCGCCGCGCCGCACCGTACTCCCGTCGTGGCTCACTCGCGAAAGCCGAAGCCGAAGTCCCAAGCTAGCGGTCGAAGCCACCGAAGAAGGCCAAGGCTCCGGCGGCCCGTGGCCGTGCTCCTCGAGAATCCGGTGCCTCATGCGCCGCCCCATACGCTGCACCAGCTGGTGGCCCATCCGCCGCGCACAACGTGTTCGATGAAACGCCGAAGGGGTAAAATTCTTATCTTTCTTCCGCTTGTTTCTCAAATCGATGGATGTGTTTATGATTTCGCATGTTTCGATACAATAGCTATCCCATGGATACAACATACTCGCAATTGTTGGACGAAAATTCCGTGGACCTCTTGAGTGCTCCACTTGACGCGTTTGATAGCGACATTCCCGAGGTCGAAGCGGAGGAAGATGCACTTGGCGACGATGAGCTACAAGAGATTGGGGAGGAAGAGTTCGAAGAAGGTGGCCCAAAGTTGGGAAAGAGGTCCGGGAACTACACCGAGTTGGAGGACACCATGTTGATCCGAGCTTGGGAGAGTGTGACTCTTGATGTCGGTGTGGGAAATGATCAAACAAGAAATAGGTATTGGTGCCGCATCGAGGACAAGTACCACAAGCTCATGCCGGTTCCATCCGTGCGCACCTTGCGGTCTCTCCAAGGCCGGTGGGACTACATCAAGCAAACATGTAGCCGTTGGAATGGTTGCTTGCAACAAGTGAGGAATGCACCACCATCCGGTTGCACAATTGATGACTATGTGAGTTTTCTTTCACACAATTGGTGATCATGTTTCCATCCGGTTGCAACTTCGGTAATTGACTCCCACATGTTTCTTTTTGCAACATAGGACCGCATTGCTCATGAAAGATTCAAGCAAATGCCAGCTTCCAAGTACCGGCCCTTCATGCTTCAACATTTTTGGAAGATTCTTGAACATAGCGAGAAACGGAGGTTGAGGGATGACGAAGGCATGCCGAAGAAAGGTGCATTCAAGGTGATGGTGAAGATAGCGATGATGCACCAAGAGGAGGAAGAAACAAGGACAAGCCGGATGGAAAGAAGATGGAGAAAGAGCAAGCAAAGAGGTCGGCCGAGGCTACATCTTTGAGAGACCAAATTGCTTCGATGATGAAGTCCAAGGAAGTAATGATGGACAAACATTTGGAGGTCAAGGTGCCATTGGCCGAAAAGAATAATGAGGGCAAAGAGAAGAAGTGGTGACAATATGCTCCTTTGAAGAGCGCCAGATCTCCATTGAATAGGAAAAGATCAAGGCGGAGAAGAAAGCCGAAGAGAACCGTTTGATGATGCTTGATCCCACCACCATGGAGCCAATGGCAAGAGAGTTTTGGGAGCTCACAAGGCAAGAGATCATGTTTCGGAGGAGATAATAGCTTCATGATCTCATGGTTGGTTATGGTACTCCGGCATCTTATGGTGGTGGTGGTGATGGTGCTTCGGCCAATGGTGGTGATGGTGGTGTTGGAGGTGGTGGTGGTGGTGATGTTGGAGGTGGTGGTGGTGGTGTTGGAGGTGGTGGTGGTGGTGATGTTGGAGGTGGTGGTGGTTTTTCTCAAGCTTCGGATGTGTTGGACATTGATGCTTGATTGATCATCAAGTTGATTGATTGCGCATTCTTTTGGACAAATTTATTGCTATCTAGTTGCGCATGATTTTGGTTGTGTAGTAGTTTGATGTAATAGACCTATTTCGATGATGAGACATGTTAAAACTTCTATTTGATCCGGTGACAAACAATGTTAAAACTTCTATTTCGTTTGATAAACCCTGAAAAAATATCCGGTACCGGTACGCTGTGTAGAATAGATGCGGTAAACTCGTTTCCGGTACGAGTTTACCAGATCTGATCTGCCGCGGGCCGCGTGGTACCGGATAACATTATTCCGCTCAACCGGATAGCTTTTATCCGGTATGGCAATATCCGGTATCTGCTAGAGTTGCTCTAAGACCGGAATAGACAAAATTGGCCTCAAACTATCAAAATCAATATTGACCTCCTACAGCCGTCGTCACCAAATGTCACCCCAAATTGTCCGGTCACTTGCATGTGATTAGTGAAGAAGGAGAGAAGAATAAAAGAAGGACAAAAGAAAAGAAAAAAGGTGTAAAAGTGGTTCAGAGTGGGTAAGGCGGATATTCCACACATGACCGGACGTTCTCAAACTCACCCCTGCCGAACAGACCGGACAAATAAAACCACATCCGGACAAAAAAAGCCAATTTAGGAACCGTGGTTGGAGATTCTCTAAGTCAGGGGCGGACACGGGCAGATAGACCAAAACTGATGCGGCAAGCTTTTTTCCGAAACACGCCCTTACATACACGCGCATACACTCACCGCTATTAATGCATGCCCTGTTTTATGCATACTGTGGAGAAAATACTTGTTTGTGAAAAAGTAAAATGCATACACGATTCTCGTCCTCTTACTGATCGTCGAGGTTCGCCTTGGTTACCGTTCGCATTTATGATCACCGAACATGTTTTAGAGACACATATGCGGTCACTGCTCACGATAGAGCATTATATTTATCCACGTGGCATGTTGTGGACATACATGGGGCTTTGAAAGGGTGTTTAAAGAAACTAGGGAACTTAGCGCGGCAATGCCGCGCCTGTGTAGTAAATAAAATTTAAATTTGGGAACGTGCACGTTTAAGAATTGTATAGGTTTGAAAATTAGTGAAATTCAAAGAAGTTTGCGTTTAAAATTGTAGCATATCGCCGATTTTTTGAACATTGGTAATTTGCAGTCCATTGGACCATTAGCTGTCAACATCATGTTCATATGCCATTACCATTTGTAGAAATAAGTGCTTTTGCGACGTTTTAATCTCGCCATGTTGTGGCCTATGCATTAGCACAATCGACGTTTCTCCCTAGTGCAATTCGGATACCATTGTAATGTACACTCCCTCCTGCTGTTCCAGCACATCAAGTTCCTCTGAGACAGATATGAAATGCAAAACAGAGCATATAGAAAGAACAAATAAGATCAACTTTGCATCCTCTAATAGCCATCATGTATAGAAATCCTACAGATTTTTGCAGTCTAATCTTTGAACTAAAAGCAAGAATAAGTTGTTCCCGGCGACCTTGGGAAAAATACAACACCCAACAAAATAGGGGTGTGGCGCAAAGTGTGACAGGACTCTGAATTTAGGCACATGTGCTTTTCTAGTACTGAATAGCATTTTAAGACATTTAAGTTCAGAAAATGATTCCGGCACGTGGCAAGGATAACGTGGAAATCAATTTTTGGTAATAATATGAGCATGAAGAAATTACTAATTTGTTCATAAGATTTGAAATAAGTCAATAAAGAATCAAAACCATTGCATCACGTTCGTTTATTAA
Source organism: Poa pratensis (assembly GCA_947311845.1). Lineage (NCBI taxonomy): Eukaryota > Viridiplantae > Streptophyta > Magnoliopsida > Poales > Poaceae > Poa > Poa pratensis. Next base: position 27,843,105 of record CAMZMU010000043.1, read on the forward strand.
TATTACATAATCAGAGTAGTACTGTTGTCAAGCACAAATTACTTAAAAACAAAAGCAATGCATCGCCCTGGATTTATTCAGATCACAGGAGTCCATATATTTCAAAGCAAAAAAAATTAGCTACAAACTTAAATAAACAATGGGAAAAGAGAGTATGAATGAGCCAAATGAAGTATAAAATGCCAACTGATTCATACAGTTCAGCATAATTTCTATCTTTCATACATGGGGACAATAACAGAAGCATTGGAAGGTCATCCAAATTGGAATTTTTAAAGTAACCATTCTTACAATAATACTCCGTACAGGTCAAACTGTATAACCTACCACTTTCAGCAAGCAACTGGACCGTGTGTGAAATCGTGTCACAAAGACCAAAATATTACAAACTGCTAACTTTGGATTCATAATGGTTCCATCACCATGTCACAAACACTATAGTATTCTACTACCCTGTACAACCTAACGTGGGAAAATAAGCACCTTTACATTCACATAACCAAACTAACTTTGGGTTCAATAATGCAAGTGCCTCAATACAGACAAATAAACAACATATCAGAAGAAAAAATTGCAAAGAGGGGAAAATAAATAAAAAATTGCTCCCATGGGAATCATGTTCACTTGGCTCTTTGTTTGTTAATTTGTATTCCTCCTTGCTGAAATATCAGTAGAGAGCTCAACACTGGAAAAGAAACCATTCGGTGATTACATAATTAAATTGCATAGCATGAAGGCATACAAATATCTTAACGGAGAGGAATCACACGCAATCATATAATTGAATCATGATTAAAATCAAATATGACCCCTTTCAAGAGCAATGTGTTTATTTGATCTAGCTTGACAGTAAAAGGTTTATGAGCTCAGAGTAAAATGTTTACCTTAAGATCAACGTAAGTTCGATACTTTGCATTATCAAAAGCGTGAAGTTTAACATCCTGCCATGTACATATATTGCAAAATCGTATGGTCAGAAACCAAATACAGGGATTATAAATGACACGGGGAATGAAAAGAATACGATATGCAGCTTCCAGTTCCAAGCTTTTCCACTTCCACTCCAGCAACAGTGAACATGCATCTGTTTCGATGTTGCCCTGTTATGGTGTCATCTTTCCCTTTTTTGCTGGAACTATCAGCCCTGCACTGGAATCTACAGGTGTAACTGAAGTATGAAGATATAGCTCGTGAGTTTGCTGAAGCTTTCACAGGTGAGGAAATGCCACCAGGTTAAGTGCACAGAATCATGATCATTCCCTTGGTAGTTTGCTGCAATGGGGATCAATGCAAGATCCTGAACTTCCCCGTGCTAGGACGATGAGTCAGAAGGTGGGATCCTGCATTGTATCAACCTAGGTGAGGGTACGAACTTTCATGGTTTACATCTACTCGTAAAGAAATAATATTTTAGAGCATAACTTGATACCTTGCTAAGGATTCAGTGCTATCAACGGTTTCAAGGATTTTAATATCTTAAGGAGCTGCATATTGCGATGGATGCTGTGTACAGTTGGGTTCAAGTGAAGAGCCTAGTTTGTCCAGAATATCATCAAGAGCAATCCAAGCCTGCAATAGGATTGTACTGTCATCTCTGATCTTCTTTCCACGGTGAAGAACACAGACACACAGATCAGCCCAGCATGGCATTCGCTGCATCCAGAACGTTTTTTGCATTGGAAATACACATTAAACCATAGGAAGAATTAGAGAGGGAAAAAATAAATGCTTTCAGCAACTCTTTATGCCCATGAACAAATAAAAACTGTGAATGAACGACGCAAATGCTTCAATTCAGAAAAACAAAACCTTTGAGAGGGGAAAAACCAAAAAAACTTTGGAATCAATAACGCAAATGTTTCAGTACGAAAATGTTTAAAATGAGTACCCTAGCACATACACGCATAGATAGATATCTGTAGCACATGCATTTTTATTTAATTTTGTGGCCCAAATGTGAAAGCTAACTAACATGACTAAATACAGGTCTAGCATAGAAACTATCATGAGCAGAAAATTCATCACATCTCATTGCAACTTAATTTTGCCAACACACAGCTTGTATTTTAGAACCTATGACAAACGATAGGCTATATATATTCTGTAGAAAGTTGGACATTTGAAATTGAATCCACTAAAACCTGTTAGAAATGGAAAACAAAATTTATGGATATGAAACAGAAAAACCAAGAAGCATTGAAACACATGGGTAAGAGCAATAAGGCCACCATGGATAAAAGTACTCATAGTAGATCGAAGTTGCATGAAACACGTATAGGTTCAATGGTTATGTATGGAGACCAAACAATAGAATTTAAAAATACTCTAACTTTCAGCTATACCAATGTTATCGGTAAAATCATTGGACCGGCAGAGAGGCGCACCTAAACCAAAGTACATTGGATACCAAACAATAAGAACTTCAGAAACCATGCAAGCATATGTTTATGCCAAAAGATATGTTTTGGTTTGATTGGAGAACAACATAACAACTGAGATACAATCCACCCTGCTCATGCCGCTACAAATGGAATTAGCCAACATGCAGAATAACTATTTCATGTCTTAATTAAGGTCACATATGCTTGATATGCATTAGGGCAAGTAGCAAGAGAACAACTGAAAACATGTTCTCATTTGTTCAAATTTCAAGCCAGATGTACATTTCTTTGATTTATTGTAAACGAATTGGTGGCTGATGCCGGACCTTGAATAAAATCGCAGCATTTTAATCTAGAAAAAAGAAGATATTTTTATGTACAGATTTAAGTTATGTTCAATATGCTGCAGAAAATAGATATTAGAAATTCAGGATAGGAAAAAGAATAATGAAGGAAAGTAATAACAACAATTTTAATGCTTTTTAGATCTGAAACTCACGACTATGCAAGGAAAGAACAGAAACAAACAAAAAGCAAGCATTGGACATTTGACCTTTAAAACATTACCTGTTAGATGAGATGGATGAATTCCATCAGGCTAATTACGTCAGATGCAGAATGTGCAATTCCCGTAGAAGATATCTACATCATGCTTTGCATCACAACGGCTTTCTCCAATACATGATAAATATGCAATGCATATAAACAAAATACAGTAGGATATAGCCTACGGTTCAGATTGTAAAGGGTCTATCCATTACCCGGTAGAACAGCAAGATATTTGGTACAATCTTGCACACAACTTCATCTTCTTGCCTCAAAATACATTTGAACATAAAACCAGAGGCAAAATCAGATGCACACCAAAAAAAAGAACATGTCCACTCTATAAATCAGCAGCAGTGCTACAGCCAGGTCGAGCCGCCCTCTCACCAGCCTTCCTTATTGGTCTCATACGCACAAAACACACACATGTACAGGCAAAGGAAGATAAACCTGAGAGGGACAGGAGGTGGAGCGCATCATGCATCCTCCATTATGGACGTCATGGCAGCCGCAAATGAGGTGAAAATTGGATTTCTAATAGACATTTCTACTCCTTGTTATATTTTTCGATTGGAGGCGTGCAATTGCACATGTGATGGATAATTAGAAAAGAATTCATCTCAAGGCATGGATAGTTTACACTTGCGCACCAGACAGGAGGGGACGGTCACCGTTATTTAAAGAGTTGCACCAAATCTTCAAGAGCATCTACTTTCCGACAAACTGCAGCACTATTGTTATTGTTGTTCCCATGTGGAGCTAAATTAGCTAAAGCTCATGTAGCCTGCGTGCAAAATGATATGAACATTATCTAAAATACGACCCAACACTGAATAAATCCAGCACAACATGTTTAAGTGGAAATCAAATAAACTCTAAAACAAAAGGAAATGAGAGAAGACACATACCTATAGTGAGGAAGCAACATCAAGGGAGCCCAATGAATCAACATGTGAATTGGTGGCTTACCAGGAAGGGATGGGGCGGGTGGAGTGCTGTGACTCCAGCGTCGTGGAGGTGGACCTGCGGTGGCACGGCGACGCCCCAGACACACCACGTTGCCTCATCCGACCACGCCTTCAGCTTGCTGAACGGGCCAACTCCGGTAGTTCCACAGCCATTCCGGCGCAGCATCGTGCTGGGTAAACATCTGATATACCCTCGAGACCTGAAAGTGATTTATGTATATTACCATATTGAAAGTGATTTATGTATCTAAACATGCTTTAAGTAATTACTACGTTATCCAGTCAATTACTTGATGTTTTTTTAGTAATGTTCATCCCAAATTGGCTTTTCCATCTATTTTTTCACAATAAAATAACTAACATGTAAGCACATTTGACAATGCATATGGTGCTGGCATACAAAATAATGTGTGTAACATACACGAAATCCTCCCATTTGCAAGGAAAAATTAGGAATTTTATAATGGTGCCATATAATCATCTAATTTGCAAATCTAACATACACACAATCTGAAAAAATTGCATATATCACATCTAATTTGCACAATTTACATATACAATCATTTATTTTGAAACTCTCTTACTCTCACATACAAACACTCATCTCATTTGTAAACCTAACATATCACTACAACTTGAGGATGAGCTCCTCGCAGCTGTGACCTAGAAACAGATTCAATGGCATAGCTAGAGTGTAGATAAGCACACGGGTGTAAATTTTATTGGATATGAACTATGAATACTTCCTTCACCATTTGTTGTCACTTTGATCTGTCCTACATCGTCGAATCGTAGATAAAAAGAAGCCAAAATTGAAGAAGAAAGTGAGTGTTTACTTACAATGTGAAGGACTAGCCTCCCACATCATCGCCGTCACCTCCTCCTCGAGCCCGAACTCATGGAAACCCTCCACCTCGACCCCCCTCTGCTGCTGCGGCTGCGAGCCTCTGGCCCTGTCCCTGAGCAGCTTCGGAGGCGCGGGGAGGAGTCCATGAGGTGGCGGAGGCGGAGGCGCTCGAGGAGGAGCTCGTGGTGGGCAGGGGCCTCGCGAGCGGCTAGGGCAGAGGATGGCGGAGGCGGACGGCCGGCCGGGGCAGTGAGCGCGACGCGCACGGCACAGAGGAAGACGACAGGTCGCTCCCCTGTGACCAGCGTTGAGGAGGGTGAGGCCATGGCCGGCCGGGCTCGATCCCCTCTTCCTCCGCCTCGGTCGCCGCCGTGTCGTCGTCGGGCTCCTTGCGGCGCTGACATGAAAGGACGACGGCTGTGGTGCCGTGGCGGAGGACGGCGGCGGCGGCGTGCAGGCGGGCTTGGCGGCGACGGCGGCATCGGGGCGAAGCCGGGCGCGTCGGGGAGAAGCGGTGGATGGGAAAAATGGGGAGGAAAATGGGCGGCTAGGGTTTGTCGCGTGCCGGCGGACGGGAAGCTCCACGCCGTGGAACCGAGTGAGGAGGAGGAGGTGGTGTCGTGGCGGTGGGAGGCGGCGCGACGAATCGCCGGAGCTGGCCGGGATCGAGCGGCGACGGGAGGCGGCGGAAATGGGGCTGCGGCGGCGAGCTCTGGGTCGAGAGGGAGAGAGAAGAGAGAAAGGGGAAATATGGTGGACGCTATTCCAGATAGGTCCCTGTGGTTTTCTGAAATTGCAGATGAGTCCTTTGCGGGGGGTTTTCTATAAGTTGGGCACAGCAGTGCGACGTGTCGTGCCGCGATTGGTAGAAAGTCCAGTGCTACAGTAGCACGCGTTTTTGAGTCAATCTGCACCGTTGGTTGCGAGGATCGGACGGCCACAAAAAAATTGGTGACGTGGATGCGGGAGGGGGCGCGAATTCCTCCAACTTTTATATATAGGTACCATTAGTAGCACATCATGTGTTGATTTACATTTTCCCTAAGGCCGTCCTTAGTTCGTCTGTCGATTATATGAGAGTTTCATGTACATGTGTGTTCCGCTCGGCCAAAGGAGCCGGCCAGAAGTGTGGCGTGCCAACAGTGGAATGAGACCGGGGATTTGAGGCCAGCTCCCACAAGTAATAAAAAAGTCTTAAATTTAGTTATCCGGTGAGTGTGTGCACGTGTATGTGAGCGTCTGCGTTGTACTGTGTTTCGCAAAAAAAACTTAAATTTAGTTATCCATTTTTTAAGGCACTAAGTGACAATGGTATACATCTCGGGTACCCTACTGTGAGGGTACCCGGTGCACGTGACGATTAAGGCCCAATAGCGAAGAGCCTACTCGAAGCCCAAGACAAGAGGCCCAAGAAGATGGAGTACCCTCCAAGATTAGACATAGGCATAGTCGGTTTAGACTTTCCTTGCGTGTAAACTAGGTCGGTTACGAACTCCCGAGACCCAGCCTATTTAAAGGCTGGGAGGGGTGCCGATCTAGGACAAGCCATACTCGAACCACCAAAGCTCTAGCGAGATCGACATCTCGCCAGAGCTCCCTGTAATCGCATAATCCACACATCAATACCAGACAAGCAGGAAGTAGGGTCTTTACCTCCACCCGAGGGGCCTGAACCTGGGTAAATCTTTGCCTCTGCTTGTCAGCCGACGAAACTACCAGTACTACCACGTTCTCTCCCCATAATCTCAACCCTAGGTCCTTAACCATGGGATTTGATGAGTGTACCCTCGTCAATTGGCGCCGTCTGTGGGAAAGAATAGTGCTGGACTCACGGTTTCTTCGGTTCCATCGGAAAACGGCGACTCGCCGATCGGATCTACAAACGGCAACTCGCCGGCTGCATCAACAAACCAGAACTCGCCGACTCAGGCGGCACACGGCAACTCGCCGGCTCACTCGACAAACGGCAACACGCCAGCTTCACCCGCAAAAAGCGCATCGGATCCTCTGATGGATTTCGAGCCACACTCGCCAGGATTCCAGGAGGCCTTCTCCGATCTCGAGTCAGGTTTGGGTTTAACCGTTGGTTCGTTCAATTTTTTCGTCAACAAGCTTGGTGTGCAGGACTTGACGGATCCACGCCAACTCGCGACTTCCGCACCCGAGGCTCCATCGGTTGCGGTCCTTCGACTGCGGATCCCTCAACTGCGTCCATACCATCGTCGATCCTCCAAGCTTGCTCGTCTGCAACAACCATGTCCACACGAGAGATGCACGAGCTCATCGAAGAACTCAGGGCGAGGAGGCCGAATCAGCATACCGCACAAACGATCCCGAGCTCGATCTCTCACTCGAGGATAGTTTCGACTGCGGGATCTCCTTCAGCGACTTCGACGAACCCGAAACTCATATCGACAACCACGTCGACTCCGAGATCTGCACCAACAACAACAACCTCGACTTCGAGATTCATAACAACTTCGTCGACGCCGAGATGAGCATAGGCGATGAAGGCATCGACAGCGAGATCCGTCCAGACGGACCACTCGACGGGCATATCGACTCCGACATGAGCCTTGATGACGATGTCGAGTCCATGACGGGACTCGAAGACACACATACATACCCTCGGGTGATACCCCAGCAGGTCTACGTCGCCATCGCCGCAGAATCATCAGATGCTGCGGCCAGCCGCAGGCCTACAGAATTCCCGTGCACAGTTACTATGCCGGACGGAGTCACAACTCTCACAATCACTGCTGAGATGGCAGCAAAAGCAGATAAAGTCATCAAGGAGTGCACAATGATGCCAGCAGACGCAACACAAGAGGAGATGTTGACCTTCCAGTACTTCAACTGGCAGGAATCACTTCGACTGCGGCAGGTCAGAGCAACACTCGAAGAACGCAAAAAGCAAGCTAGCTTGTCGAGTGCGCGAAGAAGACAGCTCTCCCTGAGCTCCACCGGGCGAGCAGACACAAGACCCAGATCAAGGTTGTCACACCTCTCGCCAGACGAAAGGGCGGCACTCACCCGCAACTTAGGCAACTCTTTCATGACATACGACGAAGAGGGAGTGCCAGTACCCAAAAGCTGCGGGTGCCCTCTTCACCGCTGCAGCATACCTAGAGGCAATCAAGCCTCCAGCTGATGACCCCAATGCAAAACTGCATCGCCAGCAGATCAAATCACTCGCCTTAGCGGCGAAGGCCATACGCCAAATCCAAAACTCCAGGTGGGAGTCGAGACCGTGCCCTAGTCGACGCGCGTCGGGAAGAGCATAATCACAGTGGTCACCGCCACCACTCGAAGGAAAGAAGCGGCTCGCGTAGGCGCAGGTCCAGGAGCAGATCACGCAGATCTTACAGTAGCGACTCATACTCTGATCGAGAGCCTGAGCCACATGGAGCTCTGTGCTTCACTCGACGCGTCCGCGAGACACGGATGCCCAAAGGGTTCAAACTCACATCTGAACAGCCCAAGTACACGGGTCGACAGGAACCTTCGGGTGGCTGGAAGACTACAGGCTGGCTGTCGCGTGCCAGCGAGGCACAAACACCACAGCCATGCAATACATACGACTCATGCTCGAAGGCACAGCCCGCGACTGGCTCAAGGCCCTACCTCCATCAACATACGACTCGTGGGATCACTTCCGCATGACTTCATCAAAAACTTCGAGCCTCTATGTGAGCGCCCAAAAACGTTCGAGGAGCTGCGAGCCTGCGTTCAACGTCAGACGAAACGTTGAGGTCATACATCAGACGATGGACTGAGATACGCAACTCAGTCGGAGTAATTTCAGAAGATATGGCCATGGATGCTTTCATAATGGGACTCGCCAGGCGGGACTCAAAGAAGCACTTGGTCGCAAAAAGCCAACCTCTGTGGCTAACCTCTTGATGACCGCGACTGAGTGGGCAGACGGAGAAGACATGGCGCGCACCACACGCGGGTCCTCACCCCGTGACAATCATGAAAGCGGCAGTCGAAGCCGCAGAGACTCGTACAGAGACGACCGAAGGCGCAAACGTTCAAAACGTCACTACGACGATGACAGACCCGAATTCATGGCGGCTGGGTTCTCCACACCCCGCAATGACCAAGACAGAAGCGACCGACGGTCAGAAGATCGGCGAGACAGTCGAGATGATCGCGGGACAGTCGAGATGATCGTCGGACAGTCGAGACCGCGGCCAACGCAGTGATAGCTACAAGAGGAAGGACTGGCGCAAGTCACGATCGGGCACAATCTGAGCGATCATTCGAAGAAAAGATGGATGCTGATTGCAGATTCCACCTGTACAAGGGGGACGACGGAAAACTGCGCTCCAATCACTCGATGAGAAACTGCAGGGAGTTCGACCAAATGGCGACTGATTACGTAAATCTCAGAAAGGCAGCAGCCACACAAGCACCTGCACCCGTGCCTCAGCCAAACAATGTGCCTGTTCTGATGGCACCACCTCCACCACCACAGCCTGCCGCAGGCGGAAATCTCGCGGGTGCCATACAGCACATACCTCGGGTGGACGAACCACAGTACCCTCCGCCCCAAGGGCAGATGTACATGATACAGAAAGGTCGCCCTTCCAACAGGGAGCAAAAACTTCGCACTCGACAAGTAAACATGGCGGTCATGTCACCTCCGCTGTAACTGAATTCTTGAAGGGTTCGAAACCGCAATAAGCTTCAGCAGAGAGGACCACCCTCCATCGGTTGTTCGTCCAGGGCACTCTGCTCTGGTACTCGACGCGCAAATTGGAGGCTACGCCATGTCCAAGGTATTCATGGATGGGGGCAGCGGCATAAACATCATCTTCGCAGATACGCTCCGCAAAATGAACAGGTCAGTCGAAAACCTGCCAAGATCTTCAAATACCTTTCACGGTATCGTCCCAGGCAAAGCAATAAGCCCAGAAGGCACCATACAACTCGACGTAACGTTCGGGGACAAGAACCACTTCAGGACAGAATCGATTGAGTTCGAAGTTGTCGACTGGAAGTCACAATACCATGCTATACTTGGACGCCCGACGTTCGCTCGATTCATGGCGGTGCCACACTACGCATACCTCCAGCTGAAGATGCCTGGACCAAAAGGAGTAATCACAGTCAAGGGAACTTCCAAAAGTCTGACTCTTGCGACCGAGAATTCAGCAAAATCTCTGAGATGTTTGGCATGGAAGCAACACTCGCTGATCTAGCGGTCTCCAACGATCGAACACTTATGCCAGAACACAAAAAGGTGGCAGTCGACAGAGCATTCAATGCCACCAATGACACAAGATCGCATCAGGTGCACCCGACTGACCCGACCAAGACAGTCAATGTCTCGTCGAGTCTGCCTATCGCATAGGAAAGCGCGCTCGTCGAATTCCTCCGTGAGAACTGGGATATATTTGCATGGTGTCCAGCCGACATGCCAGGTATTCCCAGGGAATTCGCCGAGCACTCTCTCCAATTATTTCCAGATGCTAAACCAGTCAAGCAAACAATGCGCCGCATATCCGGCCCAAAAAGAACCGCAGTCGAAGCCGAAGTCGACAGGCTACTCGCAGCAGGTTTCATCAGAGAATCAAGAAATCACAATGGGTGGCCAACCCCGTACTCGTAGAGAAGAAGCACACAGATATCCTTCGGATGTGCGTAGATTTTACAGCACTCAATAAGTGTGTCCAAAGGATCACTTTCCACTACCTCGAATCGACCAGATCGTCGACTCCACCGCCGGGTGCGCTCGCTTGTCCTTCCTGGATGCTTACTCGGGTTACCACCAGATAAGGATGAAGGAAGAGGATGAAGAAAAACGGCGTTCATAACCCCACTCGGGGTCTACTGCTACACCACAATGCCTTTCGGGCTCAAGAACGCAGGCGCAACCTACCAGCGCATGATGCAAGATTGCCTCAAGAAGCAAATTGGGCGAAACGTCCAGGTCTATGTAGATGACATCGTCATCACACAAGGAGGAAAACACACTACTCGATGACTTGCGAGAGACGTTCGCAAACCTCAAACGCTTCCACATCAAGCTCAACCCGAAGAAGTGCACGTTCGGCGTGCCAGCCGGGCAACTCCTCGGGTATCTAGTCTCAGCTCGAGGAATCGAGGCAGACCCGGAGAAAATACAGGCCATCTTGACGATGCAAAGGCCTTCAAAGCTCCATGACGTGCAAAAGTTAGCGGGTCGAGTAGCAGCACTCAGTCGATTCATCAGCAAGGGCGAAAAAGCACTCCCGTTCTATCGACTGATGAAGAAAGCAGACAAATTCGAGTGGACGCCAGAAGCCGAAGCAGCCTTCACGGACCTCAAGCGAGTCCTCACAAGCCCTCCAATCCTCGTCGCACCAAGGGAACGCGAGCCACTGTACCTATATGTCTCTGCAACTAACAGGGTGGTGAGCACCGTACTGGTAGTCGAACGAAGGGAGGAGGGACACACCCAAAGCATACAACGTCCAGTCTATTACTTGAGTGAAGTGCTCTCCATCAAAGCAGCGGTACCCGCACTATCAAAGCTGGCCTACGCCGTGTTCATGTCCTCAAGGAAGCTGACGCATTACTTCTCCGAGCACCCGATCACTGTAATCAGCACCTCAGGGATCGGGGACATCCTCACAAACCCCAACGCAACTGGGCGAGTAGCAAAATGGCTCATCGAGCTAGCACCGAGACATCAAGTATGATTACCCGAAGGCCATCAAAGCACAAGTTTACCTGACTTCCACACCGAGTGGATCGAAGCTCAGCTCCAGGAGCCAGATGTGTCCAACTCATGGACTATGTACTTTGACGGCTCGAAGAAAAACGAAGGCGCAGGCGCAGGTGTCATCCTCATATCACCAAAAGGCGACAAGCTCGCTATATCCTACAATGGGATTCGAGTTCCCATCCAATAACGAAGCAGAGTACGAGGCCTGATCCATGGCATGAGGATGGCCAAAGCCCTCGGGTGCACTCGACTGATGATCTACGGTGACTCGAATCTTGTGGTACAGCAAACAATGAAGGCCTGCGATGCAATCGCAGATAACATGATCGCCTACCGTGACCTGTACAACATCATGGAGGGCAGCTTCGAAGGCTGCGAGTTGCGGCACATAGGGCGTGAAGCAATGAAGAAGCAGATAAGTTAGCCAACATTGGCGCGACCAAAGCACCAGTTCCACCTGGTGTCTTCTTCGAGCGCATCGAGCACAGATCCATCAAAAAGAAGCGAGCAACTCCTACATCAGCCGCACCAGCCAAGAGCAAAGCACCTAGCACAGAGGACCCGCCAGTCGAGGTACTCCTCATCGAGCCAACTTGGACTCAACCTTTCCTCGCATACATACTCCGCGGCGAGGTACCCGAAGACATAACAGAGTCAAGACGCGTCACTCGACGATCTAAAGCATACACTGTCATCAACGGTGAACTTACAAACGCAGCATATCAGGTATGTTCCAACGTTGCATAGCATTTGAAGATGGCCAAGCCATCCTTCGTGATATTCATGCAGGTACTGCGGGCATCACGCCAGCAGTCGATCACTCGTAGCCAAAGCCTTTCGCGCAGGCTTCTACTGGCCCACAGCACTCAAAGACGCGGAGGACATAGTCAAAAGGTGCATCGGCTGTCAAAAATTCGCCACAAAGCCGCACGCACCCGCATCGGCGTTGAAGACAATACCATTGGCCTGGCCCTTCGCCCAGTGGGGGCTCGATATGGTTGGGCCACTCAAAAAATCCTCCCATGGAGGGCATACTCACCTTCTGGTGGCGGTCGACAAGTTCACCAAGTGGATTGAAGCAGTCCCTATCACAAGTTCGACTGCCACTACAGCAGTCAATTTCATAAAATCCATCATATACCGCTTTGGTGTGCCAAGTAGCATCATCACTGATAACGGTACAAACTTCACGGCTGAAGAATTCCGAACTTTCTGCAAAGAGCAAGATATCACGCTCAACTATGCATCCGTGGCACACCCGCAGTCAAATGGCCAAGTCGAAAAAGCCAATGGGCTTGTGACGAGTGGAATCAAGAAACGCCTCCTGGTCCCACTCAAAAGAGCAGCGGGTGCTTGGGTCGAAGAACTTCCATCTGTGCTATGGAGCTTACGCACAACTCCCAATGACTCAACACAATTTACGAGTAGAACTAAGCTTGGGGATGCTTGATACTCTCCAACGTATCCATAATTTCTGCTGTTCCATGCTTATATTATACCATTTGCTACATGTTTTATATACACTTCGTACACTTTTATGCATTTTCTGGGACTAACCTATTAACAAGATGCCACAGTGCCAGTTCCCTGTTTTCTGCTGTTTTGGTTTCAGAAAGTTACTTCTGGAAATATTCTCGAATTGCACGAAACAAAAGGCCACGTCCCTATTTTTCCAGCACCATCACGGAGTCCGAAGGAGAGACGAAGATGTGCCAGGAGGTGGCCAAACCACACCTAGGCGCGGCTGGGCCCACAGCCGCGCCACCAGGTGGTTTGGGCCCCTCGGGGTCCGCCGACATCGCCCCTTCGCCTATTTATTCCCCGAGACGTGAAAACCCTAAAACACCGAGCCTTTCATCCAGAACATATTCGCTGCCGCCGCCGTCGTCAACCCTAACTCGGGGTTTCCTGAAGCTCTTCCCGGCACCCTGCCGGAGAGGGGAATCATCACCGGAGGCTCTACATCGCCATGCCCGCCTCCGGAGTGATGCGTGAGTAGTTCATCCTTGGACTATGGGTCCATAGCAGTAGCTAGATGGTTGTCTTCTCCACTTGTGCCATCATGTTTAGATCTTGTGAGCTGCCTATCATGATCAAGATCATCTTATTGTAATACTACATGTTGTGTTTGCTGGGATCTACTTATATTGATACCTATGTGGAGCTGAATATTATATTATCATGTCTATGTCATTTGTGATCTTGCATGCTCTCCGTTACTTGTTGAAGCCTTGGCCACGTGAATACTTGTAACTCCAAGAGGGGGTATTTATGCATGATAGTTGGGTTCAACCTCTATTTAACCTGCGATAGTGACAGCAAGTTCTAAGGTTGTAGATGTGTTGTTGCCACTAGGGTAAAACAGCAATGCTTTATTCAAGGATGAATGTATTGTTTACATTACGCACATTACTTAATGCAATTGTCTGTTGTTTGCAACTTAATACTGGAAGGGGTACGGATGTTAACCGGAAAGTGGACTATTTAGGCATAGATGCATGCTGGATAGCGGTCTATGTACTTTGTCGTAATGCCCAATGAATCTCATAGTAGACACCACAGCTCACACATGCATGTTATATGCACTTATCAATTGTCAATTGCCCAGCTGTAATTTGTTTACCCAGCATGTTAGTTATCTTATTGGAGAGACACCACTAGTGAACTGTGGACCCCGTCCATTCTTTACATCTGAAATACAATCTACTGCAATCATTGTTCTCTACTGTTTTATGCAAACAAACATCATCTTCCATTCGATACGTTTAACCCTTTGTTTTCAGCAAGCCGGTGAGATTGACAACCTCACTGTTAAGTTGGGCAAAGTAGTTTGATTGTGCTGTGCAGGTTCCACGTTGGCACCGGAATCCCTGGTGTTGCGCCGCACTACACTCCTCCACCAACACCTTCGAAGCAAACCTCGTTTTCCTACTGGTCCGATTAAACCTTGGTTTCATACTGAGGGAAAACTTACTGCTGCACTCATCATACCTTCCTCTTGGGGTTCCCAACTGACGTGTGACGTACAAGCAATTGTTTCTGGCACTATTAACCTAGAGCCACCAACAACGTTTTCTGGCGCCGTTGCCGGGGAAAACAGAATTGCTTCTGCAAGGGGAGTCTCTCACACCCAATCTCTTTACTTTGTTATTTGTCTTGCTTAGTTTATTTTTAGTTTGTTTTGTTTGCTTTCTCTATATCAAAAACACAAAAAAATTAGTTACTTGTCTTGCTTAGTTTATTTTTATTTTGTCTTGTTTGCTCTCTTTATCAAAAACACAAAAAATTAGTTACTTGTTTATTTCAGTTTAATTTTGTTTTTTCAAAATGAATGCTCCTGAAGTTGAAGTTCGTTCTTTTAGGCAACTAGGAGGTGAAAATTTGAAAGATGCTTGGTATAGAATTAGTGATGCTCATCATAGATGTACTAAGAAACACTCTACCACTATCCTCCTTAGGAACTTTTATGTTGGTATCTCTAGTTGGTATAGGTATGTTCTAGACACTCTACAGGTGGAAATTTCTTGGGTACTCCTGCTTTAGAAGCCTGTAATATTATTGAAAGTTTGGTAGGAACACCACCCACTAAAGATATTAAAGTTGAGATTACCTTGGAAGATGTTATAAATAAGTTAGACTCTATGGAGAAAAAATTTCCAAATTTTCTTGATTGTATTGGCAAGATTAATGAATCAATAGCCACCATCAATGAAAGAATCACTGTTCTTGAGGATAATCATATCCATGACACCCAAAATCATAGAATTGATGAGTTAGAGGAAGCTATTGAAACCTTAAGTTCAACCTTTACTTCTCTTAAGTCTAAAAAGGAGAAAGTTTATGTGGGTAGAGAGCAAAAGTTTATGTATGTTCCTAAAGTGCCAAAACCAAAGACTCATTATGAGCTTAAAATTGATAAAACTTTTAGTACGGTTAAAGGTAATGAAACACCTCCAGGAACATCTAAGATACCCATTGTTACAAGCTGTGTGTTGGAAGAGGCTTTTGATGATTTGAATGATTTGCCACTTGACAACACTTGATTTTCACTTTCTGCGCCTAGCTGAAAGGCGTTAAAGAAAAGCGCTTATGGAGACAACCCATCGTTTTTATTTGCTGTTATTTTTGTTTTCTTTGAGTCAAGGAGTTTTTGTTACTTCTGTAGCAACTCCTTTGTATCTTTATTTTATCGCAATGTTGTGCCAAGTAAAGTTCTATATTGAAAGTTGATGCAAGATTTGGATTTCTGCGCAGTGACAGATTTTTGGCTATCACGGATTTGAGCTTATCTCCCTGTAGCAAATTCAAAAAATTCTGAGAAAAATCACGCATATTCCTGAGATATGTACGCAACTTTCATTATTTTAGCCCAGATCCATCTGAGCAACTTAAGTGCCTCGAAAAAATTCGTCATTCCAGACTGTTCTGTTTTTGACAGATTCTGCCTTTTGTTTTGCATTCGCTCTTTTACTGTGTTTGTGTGGATTTCTTTGCTCCACAAAGCATTGTGGCTGTAGCTAATGTCCAGAAGCTTTGGGATTGATTGTATCATTACAGAATATGAGAATTTTTGATTATGCACTAACCCTCTAATGAGAAATGTCTTGAGTTTGGTGTGAAGGAAGTTTTCAAGGATCAAGCGAGAAGGGTGATATTATGTGATCAAGAAGAGTGAAAAGCCTAAGTTTGGGGATGCCCCCGTGGTTCATCCCAACTATATTCAGAGAGACTCAAGCGTCTAAGCTTGGGGATGCCCAAGCATCCCTTCTTCATCAACAAATTTATCAGGTCATCTTTAGTGAAACTACATTTTAATTCTTTCACATCTTATGCGCTTTACTTGGAGCGTCTGTGTGTTTTTATTTTTGTTTTTGTTTGAATAAATGTGGATCCTAGCAATCCTTGTGTGGGAGAGAGACACGCTCCGCTTTTTCATGTGAATACTCATGTTCTTCACTTATATTTGTTGAGTATTCTTAACTAGCTACTGCAGTGCTTTTAGCTCCTGTTTTCGTGCATCTCTTCGAGCTGTTAGCACTTGTTTATTAATACTCTCTTGCTGCATTATATTATCATTTGGAGAGTTTATGTTTAAATAAATTGATTGGTGTTTGTTTGAAAGAAAATGCTACATGTAGTAGTTGGTATTGGAAAAGACATATGCATTCTTGTAGATCATTGTCTAGTTTTGATTTGATGCTTTGCAATTGTTTTAAACTCTCAAGTAGATCATGTTTAAGCTCTTGCATCATGTAGTTAAAGCCTAGTAGTGGAGAACTACTGTAGAGCTTGTTGAGACTTGTGATGCATATTTGTTCTCTCTAAGGTCTAGATATTTTCTGGTAAAATGTTTGAGCAACAAGGAAGACAGTGTAGAGTCTTATAATACTTGCCATATGTTTTTATGTGATTCTTGCTGTACCGGTTTATACTTGTGTTTGCTTCAACAACCTTGCTAGCCTAACTCTGTACTGAGAGGGAATGCTTCTCGTGCATCCAAAACTTGAGCCAAAACCCATGCCATTTGTGTCCACCATACCTACCTACTATGTGGTATTTCCTGCCATTCCAAGTAAATATTTCATGTGCTACCTTTAAACTATTCAAAACTTTATTACTCCTTATTTGTGTCAATGTTTTATAGCTCATGAGGAAGTATGTGGTGTTTTATCTTTCAATCTTGTCATTTACTTCTGACAGACTTTCAACCAATGGACTAGTGGCATATACATCCGCTTATCCAATAATTTGCAAAAAGAGCTGGCAACGGGGTGCCCAGCCCCAATTAATTACAACTTTCATTAATAATTCTCTTCACATGTTTTGCCCTGATTTATCAGTAAGCAACTTAATTTTGCAATAGACACTCCTCCATGGTATGTGAATGTTGGAAGGCACCCGAGGATTCGGTTAGCCATGGCTTGTGTAAGCAAAAGGTTGGGAGGAGTGTCATCTATAAAGAAACTAAAATACATGTGTAAACAAAAGAGAAGAGGGATGATCTACCTTGCTGGTAGAAATAACGTCCTTCATGGGAGCCGCTCTTGAAGTCTGGTTGACAAGGGGGTTAGAGTGCCCACTACCATTCGTTGACAACAACAAACACCTCTCAAAAACTTATTTTGTGCTCTCTATATGCTTTCGAAAACTTAAAAAGCTCTAGCACATGACTTAATCCCTGCTTCCCTCTGCGAAGGGCCTATCTTTTACTTTATGTTGAGTCAGTTTACCTACTCCTTTCTATCTTAGAAGCAAACACTTGTGTCAACTTTGTGTGCATTGATTCTTACATATTTACTTATTGCACTTGTTATATTGCTTTATGTTGACAACTATCCATGAGATATACATGTTACAAGTTGAAAGCAAATGCTGAAACTTAATCATCCTTTGTGTTGCTTCAATGCCTTTTACTTTGAATTTATTGCTTTATGAGTTACCTCTTATGCAAAACTTTTTGATGCTTGTCTTGAAAGTACTATTCATGAAAAGTTTTTGCTTATATGATTCATTGTTTACTCTTTATCTATTTGTTAGCAAACTATAGATCATTGCTTTGAGTCACTTTATTCATGACATGAGCCTTGCAATATATTGATCAAGATTGTGTGAAAGCATGTCTCCTCAGAAATTATTTGTTGTTATCGTTTTTACCTACTCGAGGACGAGTAGAACTAAGCTTGGGATGCTTGATACGTCTCCAACGTATCCATAATTTCTGCTGTTCCATGCTTATATTATACCATTTGCTACATGTTTTATATACACTTCGTATCACTTTTATGCATTTTCTGGGACTAACCTATTAACAAGATGCCACAGTGCCAGTTCCCTGTTTTCTGCTGTTTTTGGTTTCAGAAGTTACTTCTGGAAATATTCTCGGAATTGCACGAAACAAAAGGCCACGTCCCTATTTTTCCAGCACCATCACGGAGTCCGAAGGAGAGACGAAGATGTGCCAGGAGGTGGCCAAACCACACCTAGGCGCGGCTGGGCCCACAGCCGCGCCACCAGGTGGTTTGGGCCCCTCGGGGTCCGCCGACATCGCCCCTTCGCCTATTTATTCCCCGAGACGCGAAAACCCTAAAACACCGAGCCTTTCATCCAGAACATATTCGCTGCCGCCGCCATCGTCAACCCTAACTCGGGGGGTTCCTGAAGCTCTTCCCGGCACCCTGCCGGAGAGGGGAATCATCACCGGAGGGCTCTACATCGCCATGCCCGCCTCCGAGTGATGCGTGAGTAGTTCATCCTTGGACTATGGTCCATAGCAGTAGCTAGATGGTTGTCTTCTCCACTTGTGCCATCATGTTTAGATCTTGTGAGCTGCCTATCATGATCAAGATCATCTTATTGTAATACTACATGTTGTGTTTGCTGAGATCTGACTTATATTGATACCTATGTGGAGCTGAATATTATATTATCATGTCTATGTCATTTGTGATCTTGCATGCTCTCCGTTACTTGTTGAAGCCTTGGCCACGTGAATACTTGTAACTCCAAGAGGGGGTATTTATGCATGATAGTTGGGTTCAACCTCTATTTAACCTGCGATAGTGACAACAAGTTCTAAGGTTGTAGATGTGTTGTTGCCACTAGGGGTAAAACAGCAATGCTTTATTCAAGGATGAATGTATTGTTTACATTACGCACATTACTTAATGCAATTGTCTGTTGCTTGCAACTTAATACTGGAAGGGGTACGGATGTTAACCGGAAAGTGGACTATTTAGGCATAGATGCATGCTGGATAGCGGTCTATGTACTTTGTCGTAATGCCCAAATGAATCTCATAGTAGACACCACAGCTCACACATGCATGTTATATGCACTTATCAATTGTCAATTGCCCAGCTGTAATTTGTTTACCCAGCATGTTAGTTATCTTATTGGAGAGACACCACTAGTGAACTGTGGACCCCGGTCCATTCTTTTACATCTGAAATACAATCTATTGCAATCATTGTTCTCTACTGTTTTATGCAAACAAACATCATCTTTCATTCGATACGTTTAACCCTTTGTTTTCAGCAAGCCGTGAGATTGACAACCTCACTGTTAAGTTGGGCAAAGTAGTTTGATTGTGATGTGCAGGTTCCACGTTGGCACCGGAATCCCTGGTGTTGCGCCGCACTACACTCCTCCACCAACACCTTCGAAGCAAACCTCGTTTTCCTACTGGTCCGATTAAACCTTGGTTTCATACTGAGGGAAAACTTACTGCTGCACTCATCATACCTTCCTCTTGGGGTTCCCAACTGACGTGTGACGTACAAGCAATTGTTTCTGGCACTATTAACCTAGAGCCACCAACAACGTTTTCTTGCGCCGTTGCCGGGGAAAACAGAATTGCTTCTGCAAGGGGAGTCTCTCACACCCAATCTCTTTACTTTGTTATTTGTCTTGCTTAGTTTATTTTTATTTTGTTTTGTTTGCTTTCTCTATATCAAAAACACAAAAAATTAGTTACTTGTCTTGCTTAGTTTATTTTTATTTTGTCTTGTTTGCTCTCTTTATCAAAAACACAAAAAAAATTAGTTACTTGTTTATTTCAGTTTAATTTTGTTTTTCAAAATGAATGCTCCTGAAGTTGAAGTTCGTTCTTTTAGGCAACTAGGAGGTGAAAATTTGAAAGATGCTTGGTATAGAATTAGTGATGCTCATCATAGATGTACTAAGAAACACTCTACCACTATCCTCCTTAGGAACTTTTATGTTGGTATCTCTAGTTGGTATAGGTATGTTCTAGACACTCATACAGGTGGAAATTTCTTGGGTACTCCTGCTTTAGAAGCCTGTAATATTATTGAAAGTTTGGTAGGAACACCACCCACTAAAGATATTAAAGTTGAGATTACCTTGGAAGATGTTATAAATAAGTTAGACTCTATGGAGAATTTTTTTCCAAATTTTCTTGATTGTATTGGCAAGATTAATGAATCAATAGCCACCATCAATGAAAGAATCACTGTTCTTGAGGATAATCATATCCATGACACCCAAAATCATAGAATTGATGAGTTAGAGGAAGCTATTGAAACCTTAAGTTCAACCTTTACTTCTCTTAAGTCTAAAAAGGAGAAAGTTTATGTGGGTAGAGAGCAAAAGTTTATGTATGTTCCTAAAGTGCCAAAACCAAAGACTCATTATGAGCTTAAAATTGATAAAACTTTTAGTACGGTTAAAGGTAATGAAACACCTCCAGGAACATCTAAGATACCCATTGTTACAAGCTGTGTGTTGGAAGAGGCTTTTGATGATTTGAATGATTTGCCACTTGACAACACTTGATTTTCACTTTCTGCGCCTAGCTGAAAGGCGTTAAAGAAAAGCGCTTATGGGAGACAACCCATCGTTTTTATTTGCTGTTATTTTTGTTTTCTTTGAGTCAAGGAGTTTTTGTTACTTCTGTAGCAACTCCTTTGTATCTTTATTTTATCGCAATGTTGTGCCAAGTAAAGTTCTATATTGAAAGTTGATGCAAGATTTGGATTTCTGCGCAGTGACAGATTTTTGGCTATCACGGATTTGAGCTTATCTCCCTGTATAAAATTCAAAAAATTCTGAGAAAAATCACGCATATTCCTGAGATATGTACGCAACTTTCATTATTTTAGGCCAGATCCATCTGAGCAACTTAAGTGCCTCGAAAAAATTCGTCATTCCAGACTGTTCTGTTTTTGACAGATTCTGCCTTTTGTTTTGCATTCGCTCTTTTACTGTGTTTGTGTGGATTTCTTTGCTCCACAAAGCATTGGTGGCTGTAGCTAATGTCCAGAACCTTTGGGATTGTTTGTATCATTACAGAATATGAGAATTTTTATTATGCACTAACCCTCTAATGAGAACTGTCTTGAGTTTGGTGTGAAGGAAGTTTTCAAGGATCAAGCGAGAAGGGTGATATTATGTGATCAAGAAGAGTGAAAAGCCTAGGCTTGGGGATGCCCCCGTGGTTCATCCCAACTATATTCAGAGAGACTCGAGCGTCTAAGCTTGGGGATGCCAAGGCATCCCCTTCTTCATCAACAAATTTATCAGGTCATCTTTAGTGAAACTACATTTTAATTCTTTCACATCTTATGCGCTTTACTTGGAGCGTCTGTGTGTTTTTATTTTTGTTTTTGTTTGAATAAATGTGGATCCTTGCAATCCTTGTGTGGGAGAGAGACACGCTCCGCTTTTTCATGTGAATACTCATGTTCTTCACTTATATTTGTTGAGTATTCTTAACTAGCTACTGCAGTGCTTTTAGCTCCTGTTTTTCGTGCATCTCTTCGAGCTGTTAGCACTTGTTTATTAATACTCTCTTGCTGCATTATATTATCATTTGGAGAGTTTATGTTTAAATAAATTAATTGGTGTTTGTTTGGAAGAAAGAAAATGCTACATGTAGTAGTTGGTATTGGAAAAGACATATGCATTCTTGTAGATCATTGTCTAGTTTTGATTTTATGCTTTGCAATTGTTTTGAACTCTCAAGTAGATCATGTTTAAGCTCTTGCATCATGTAGTTAAAGCCTAGTAGTGGAGAACTACTGTAGAGCTTGTTGAGACTTGTGATGCATATTTGTTCTCTCTAAGGTCTAGATATTTTCTGGTAAAATGTTTGAGCAACAAGGAAGACAGTGTAGAGTCTTATAATACTTGCCATATGTTTTTATGTGATTCTTGCTGTACCGGTTTATACTTGTGTTTGCTTCAAACAACCTTGCTAGCCTAAACTCTGTACTGAGAGGGAATGCTTCTCGTGCATCCAAAACTTGAGCCAAAACCCATGCCATTTGTGTCCACCATACCTACCTACTATGTGGTATTTCCTGCCATTCCAAGTAAATATTTCATGTGCTACCTTTAAACTATTCAAAACTTTATTACTCCTTATTTGTGTCAATGTTTTATAGCTCATGAGGAAGTATGTGGTGTTTTATCTTTCAATCTTGTCATTTACTTCTGACAGACTTTCAACCAATGGACTAGTGGCATATACATCCGCTTATCCAATAATTTGCAAAAAGAGCTGGCAACGGGGTGCCCAGCCCCAATTAATTACAACTTTCATTAATAATTCTCTTCACATGTTTTGCCCTGATTTATCAGTAAGCAACTTAATTTTGCAATAGACACTCCTCCATGGTATGTGAATGTTGGAAGGCACCCGAGGATTCGGTTAGCCATGGCTTGTGTAAGCAAAAGGTTGGGAGGAGTGTCATCTATAAAGAAACTAAAATACATGTGTAAACAAAAGAGAAGAGGGATGATCTACCTTGCTGGTAGAAATAACGTCCTTCATGGGAGCCGCTCTTTGGAAGTCTGGTTGACAAGGGGGTTAGAGTGCCCACTACCATTCGTTGACAACAACAAACACCTCTCAAAAACTTATTTTGTGCTCTCTATATGCTTTCGAAAACTTAAAAAGCTCTAGCACATGACTTAATCCCTGCTTCCCTCTGCGAAGGGCCTATCTTTTACTTTATGTTGAGTCAGTTTACCTACTCCTTTCTATCTTAGAAGCAAACACTTGTGTCAACTTTGTGTGCATTGATTCTTACATATTTACTTATTGCACTTGTTATATTGCTTTATGTTGACAACTATCCATGAGATATACATGTTACAAGTTGAAAGCAAATGCTGAAACTTAATCATCCTTTGTGTTGCTTCAATGCCTTTTACTTTGAATTTATTGCTTTATGAGTTACCTCTTATGCAAAACTTTCTGATGCTTGTCTTGAAAGTACTATTCATGAAAAGTTTTTGCTTATATGATTCATTGTTTACTCTTTATCTATTTGTTAGCAAACTATAGATCATTGCTTTGAGTCACTTCATTCATGACATGAGCCTTGCAATATATTGATCAAGATTGTGTGAAAGCATGTCTCCTCAGAAATTATTTGTTGTTATCGTTTTACCTACTCGAGGACGAGTAGAACTAAGCTTGGGGATGCTTGATACGTCTCCAACGTATCCATAATTTCTGCTGTTCCATGCTTATATTATACCATTTGCTACATGTTTTATATACACTTCGTATCACTTTTATGCATTTTCTGGGACTAACCTATTAACAAGATGCCACAGTGCCAGTTCCCTGTTTTCTGCTGTTTTTGGTTTCAGAAAGTTACTTCTGGAAATATTCTCGGAATTGCACGAAACAAAAGGCCACGTCCCTATTTTTCCAGCACCATCACGGAGTCCGAAGGAGAGACGAAGATGTGCCAGGAGGTGGCCAAACCACACCTAGGCGCGGCTGGGCCCACAGCCGCGCCACCAGGTGGTTTGGGCCCCTCGGGGGTCCGCCGACATCGCCCCTTCGCCTATTTATTCCCCGAGACGCGAAAACCCTAAAACACCGAGCCTTTCATCCAGAACATATTCGCTGCCGCCGCCGTCGTCAACCCTAACTCGGGGGTTCCTGAAGCTCTTCCCGGCACCCTGCCGGAGAGGGGAATCATCACCGGAGGGCTCTACATCGCCATGCCCGCCTCCGTAGTGATGCGTGAGTAGTTCATCCTTGGACTATGGGTCCATAGCAGTAGCTAGATGGTTGTCTTCTCCACTTGTGCCATCATGTTTAGATCTTGTGAGCTGCCTATCATGATCAAGATCATCTTATTGTAATACTACATGTTGTGTTTGCTGGGATCTGACTTATATTGATACCTATGTGGAGCTGAATATTATATTATCATGTCTATGTCATTTGTGATCTTGCATGCTCTCCGTTACTTGTTGAAGACTTGGCCACGTGAATACTTGTAACTCCAAGAGGGGGTATTTATGCATGATAGTTGGGTTCAACCTCTATTTAATCTGGGATAGTGACAACAAGTTCTAAGGTTGTAGATGTGTTGTTGCCACTAGGGGTAAAACAGCAATGCTTTATTCAAGGATGAATGTATTGTTTACATTACGCACATTACTTAATGCAATTGTCTGTTGCTTGCAACTTAATACTGGAAGGGGTACGGATGTTAACCGGAAAGTGGACTATTTAGGCATAGATGCATGCTGGATAGCGGTCTATGTACTTTGTCGTAATGCCCAAATGAATCTCATAGTAGACACCACAGCTCACACATGCATGTTATATGCACTTATCAATTGTCAATTGCCCAGCTGTAATTTGTTTACCCAGCATGTTAGTTATCTTATTGGAGAGACACCACTAGTGAACTGTGGACCCCGGTCCATTCTTTTACATCTGAAATACAATCTACTGCAATCATTGTTCTCTACTGTTTTATGCAAACAAACATCATCTTCCATTCGATACGTTTAACCCTTTGTTTTCAGCAAACCGGTGAGATTGACAACCTCACTGTTAAGTTGGGGCAAAGTAGTTTGATTGTGCTGTGCAGGTTCCACGTTGGCACCGGAATCCCTGGTGTTGCGCCGCACTACACTCCTCCACCAACACCTTCGAAGCAAACCTCGTTTTCCTACTGGTCCGATTAAACCTTGGTTTCATACTGAGGGAAAACTTACTGCTGCACTCATCATACCTTCCTCTTGGGGTTCCCAACTGACGTGTGACGTACAAGCAATTGTTTCTGGCACTATTAACCTGGAGCCACCACTCACCGCGGGTATTCTCCAGCTCTTGCTCCAGTTTTGCGACTCGAGCCTTCATATAACGCATTACTGCGGCATCGTTCGCCACCTGAGCTCGAGATCGAGTGGGGGCACGATGCCGCGACGAGCTGGATGAAGTGGCGGCTGGTTATTTCTGTTCCAAATATCATAAAAGTTTCGTGAGAAACTCATCACAAAGCTTAGGCGAATAACAGCACACAGCCTTACAGGCAGAAGCATAACGAGGAAATTAAGTTCATACAAAGGTAGCAAAAGCGCATGCGTACTCGCATGGTCATAAGTTTAATTACAAGGCATAAAAGGCGCGGCTGCCCTACTTCTCCGACACCGACTCAGACCTAGCCCTACTCGCACGGGCGGCGACCTCTGTTGCCCGGCGTTCCATGGTGTTCATAAAAAGGTTGGCCAGCCGGGTGGCTCGCTCGCTAACATGCTTCAAAGATATAAGCTTCCCGCCGGCCTTCCGAGGGAAGTCAGACATCGCCGCCTCGAAGTTCCCCTCTATCACATGACCTAGTATCAGCTTGAGGGTGGACTCCGAGCCGCGTACCGTAAGGGCGCGAGCAAAGTTCGCCATGGTCGAAGTTCCTGGACCAAGAACATCAGCGAAGCCGTCAGCAGTCGACGGCACCTCCGTGGTTGGGAGTACGTTCTTGTGCACGGCGCTGAGGGTGCTGGCAGACTTGGCAAGGGCATCCTTCGCCTGGGAAAATTGAGTGCCAATGTCACCTATAACCTGGTCGAGTGATAACTTATCACTCACCATGTCAGTAGGTGTTGGCACACCAATCGCCTCTGCAACAAATATCAGAAAGAGCAAATATTAGTACATAAATACCCAACAGGGTACACACGAAGCATGCAAAAGGAAAAGTTGCTAACCTCCCACGCCCCGAGCAAGGCCAGCCAGTCGTTCAGCAAACCCTCTCTCGCGCACGGCGGCTGTGTCCTTGGTGGCATCCAAAGTCTTCTTCGACTCAGCGCGCTGGGAGGCGATTGCTTCCTCCAATTCCTTCACCCGGGATTCAGCATATGCCTTGTCACCTGAGTTAGATGGCCAGATGTCATTCACAGTCGACAAAGCAAAGACGGAGCAAAAGGAATTTCGAATTCAGAAGTCAAACACACTTACGGCTGAGTTGCTCCATGGCAGCGCGCAGATTGTCCCTGTCTTGTTCAAGCTGGACAAAAGCTTTGCCTACTTCCACCAGGTTGAGGTAGAAGGGCTGCATGTACATGGAACGAGCATAAGTTATATACAAATAGTCCCAGGATGAAGGCTCAGCAAACGACACTTACGTGTTCAACCCAAGGTGCAGGCTTGGCAGCAGAAGTCCCAATTTCTGGAGTTGACACACTCGCAATCTTGGCGGCCTCAATGGTAGTGGCCGTGGCTACTGTTTTCACGACCTCAGTCGTAACAGGAGAAGCTTCTGGCTGATCTGGAGTCGAAGCTCTCTCGGCTGGAGGAGTCGGAGGGCGCACAGTCTCAGCACTACGAGTGACCGAAGACATACAACATAAGCAAAAGAACTCAACAAGCGAAAACTTTAGTACAAAAAGCTCAGGAGCAAACCTGTGCTCTTCTTCCTCCTCACTGTCGAGGTCTTCAAAGTTTGGGCCTCCAAAAAGCAGCTCCCCTCTTGACTTGGGAGGAGGAGCTGAGCACAATGGGCTCACATCCAGGGAAGCAGCCTTGGCAGAATGTGAGGAGATCGAGTCTTCGTCATCCCTCAAATCCTCCTCCTTTGTGGGCGAGCTCATAGAGGAAGACACAACTTGAGCCGCCCGACGGCGCTTGCGAGTAGGGACCTTGCTCACATCATCAGTAGTGGCAAGCTCCTTGTCCTGTGCTTCTTCAACCCCTTCCTCTTCAACCTCTTCTGTGGGAGATGTAGTAGCCGAAGGTAGGGGCGATTCATCTCCTCCCTTCGCTTCTAACGTCACCTCTGTTTCATGAGTTGGGCCATCTTCGGGTAGAGGAGGAAGGGTTGAGGCGGTCGAGTGGCCCTGCATACAAAATACAGCAGTCGAAAGTCACAAAGATGCACAGTATAATAACAAAAGCAGGAGATCATAAATTCGATAGATTCACTAACCTCTGGCAAAGGCTTTTCAGCCCCATAAGGAGCGACAGGGCAGTCGACGTTGCAGGGCTCGCTGGATTTTGTGCTGGTGATGGACCGCACATGTTACACCGGCTCGCTCCTAGACAGCTCCTCCTTGTTCATCCGAGTGGAGTCGAGAGGACCTTCATACTGCCACATAGGGTGAGCACGCGCGCGGAGCGGCCACACCCGCATCTTCACAAAGGTGGCAATTAGATGCACACCAGTGACGCTGTTAAGCAGTCCTCCAATCGTCTCCAGCAGAGGCGCCGCTTCCGCCATTTCTTCAGTCGAAAACTCATGGTCCCAGGCCTTTGTCCTAGCGGCTATACCGGCAGTCGAAAATGCTGGGACCCCTTCCTGGTCGACTAGCACATAAAACCACCTTTTCCCCCACCCTTACGCCGAGTCGACTGGCTACAGGGCAAAGTATCGGGTGTCGCTGCGCACATGGATCTGAAGGCCTCCAACTGGATAGGTTCGGCCGCCTCGGTTGTTTGGTCGGACCATGAAGATAGATTTCCACAGAGCCCAGCTGGGAGCAACTCCCAGGAAGCACTCGCACAATACCATGAAGCAGGCAATGTGCATAATGCCGTTCGGGGTGAGATCATGGATCTGCACCCCATAGGCGAACAGCAAACCACGAACGAAGTCGTGGAGGGGAAAAGATAGACCCCTGGGCAAAAACTCCGCAAAACATACGCGCTCATTTGCGCGAGGCTTGGGGAGTACCTCTTTCGATGGCGCGCGGACGGTAAGCTGGTCCGCCGGTGGCAGCAGTCCATCCTCGCGGAACTTCTCGAGATGTGCCGCTTTGATCGTGGACTTCATCCAGTCGCCGTCACTTTTCTTGAGGTCGACGGCGGCCGCAGATGCGCTTGCCGCAATTTTCTTCCCCTTCAGAGCGGCCGCGTCAGTCGCGGGCGCATCGGTGGCAGAAGCTTTCCTCTTTGGCGCCATGGCGATGGTGGCTAAGGAGAACAGCAAGAGCTTGGGCACAAGAGCAATGGAGCAGGAGCGCAAGGAAGAAGATGGAATAGGGGCGGCGCGCAGAGCAAATGGCTGGTAAAAAACAATGCCAGCGCCATTCCCCTATTTACCACAAATCAAAGGCAATCACAGCCATTCAGATCCTAACCGTGTTCTACGCACGCAATCTCGCCGTACACGTGGCAAACGCGGAGGGCAACCGTCGCCGGCCACTTCGCCCACTACGCACGCAAAAAGAGGAGCCATAATCACCTCTCCGTAAAAAGTGGGCCAGAGTGGTCAAATCAAGTCCAAACTGCACCGTCGTTCGGTCAGCTCTGCACAATGGGCCCACCTATGTGTCACCTTTCATTCCTTGCGAGCAAAAACGTAGCTTCTACTCTTATTGACAGGGAATTTCAGCGCACCACTCAAGAGAACTATCCTGATGAATGGGATCGCAAGATCCCCAACAAGAAGGTGCCAAGCCCGGAGTGGAAGCCTTGCAAAGAGTCTGTGGAGAAGAATCTCATGCAAAAACTGGGAGAAGCCGCAAAAGAGTTCGAAAGAGCCTACAACCTCATGATGAAGATCATTGGGGATCTTGAAGATAATTATTATGAAGGCAATGTGAAAGAAGAGAGGAAGTTCTAGCAAGACGCCAAGCTTGGGGGAGTTCCATCTAGTCTTTCTCTTTATCAGTCTATCATATCTATCTAGTCATGGTGTGGTTTGCTTTTATCGTTTAGTTATCAATCTCTCTTAGGCGTGTGTGAGCTCATGGAGCATTATCATGTATCCATATCTTATGGTTTATCAATGAATATTAAAGTATGGTGTCATCCATGATTCTCTTGTTTGGGGATTTATGGGTAACACTCATGCAAATGAGCGTGGCATATTTAGAATTTCAATCACATCTTGCCTTGAAATTAATTAACTTGAGTATGTTAGACAATTATAGAATTATCTCAATATAGTAGAAGTAAAAAGACTTGTGGATTAATAGTTTGAGGTTGAGATATAGTCTTGTAGGATAAGAAGTTGAGAAGATTTAATGAAAAGGATATAAAACACTCTTGTTACAACCTAGTAGCTTTTGAGCAAATTAATGATCATGGATATTTCAATACTTATGCTCTTGAAAGTGAATGAAAGGAAGGCACCTGAAATTTCAGCTAGCCATGGCAAGTGTAAGAAAAAGGTTGTGTAGAGCATGGGAACTTGATTGAGATATCCATGACTAAAGTTTGCACTAGTTACTAGTCAAGCAAGAGTGATAACAATTTTTATATCTATCTGTCTTTTCATTTGTCTTCTTTTGAACTTGTTATCCAATGAGAGTTTATCTTGTCTTTGAATTTCAGCAAAGTATAAAAGATTATAATGCTTGCCATGAAGAGCAAAAGCATGTGAAAAACAATATGATTCGATTGTCCAACATACAATGGTTATTTGCTTTCAAAAGTAAGGGGTGATTGCTAGAGTTCTACTTATGTTGCCCTCATATGTATGAGTTTTGATCATTAATCTTATCTTGCAATTGAATATGATGATGATACAATGCCCGTATTTATTTATCAACCATGAGTCCATTTATGCATGTAATGATCTATGTCCTTACTTACTCGAGGACGAGTAAAGGTTTAAGCTTGGGGAGTTGATACGTGCATTTTATATCATCATTTATATAACTTTTAGTATCATACTAGAATGTTATTTGCATGATTATATGATTGTTTCTACATGTTTTAGATGATTTTGGGGACTTTCATACAAAGTCCCTATTTTTGGTATTTAATTTCTGGGAGGCAGAAAACCTCCTTTTTCTTGTCTTTAATGTTTCAGGAGCTACAGGACCTCAAATAATAAAAGGAAAAATACTGCGTCAGTTTTTCATCGGGAGAAAGGCAGAGGGAAGAAGACCGAAGAGAGGAGAGCCACGAGGGCCAAATGGGGGTGGCCCACGCGGCCCATGTACCTGGCCGCGTGGGACCAGCCCAAACTGGCCTCGGGCACCTCCTCGCCTGGGGCTTTTTATCGACGCCTTCGTCTCGCCCGAAAAGTAACGCCCTAATTTTTCCAAGTCCATCCGAGGTCGCGGCGGCGGCGAAACTCCTGATCCCTTCCGAGGGGGGTCAGATCCTGCTGCTCCGGAACTCCGGAGAAGGGGGAAATCATCGTCATCGTCATCACCTCTCCTCCTTGGCGTGGGAGGAGGCCTCTACATCATCACCCCCATCAAGACCAGCACCATCATCATCGTGATCCACTCCGTTCCCCTCGCAGTTTGAGAGTTGCTATACCCTAGATACTTGTCTTGTGCTACTATTCATGTTTGTGATTGAGTACTTGTCATTATTTGGTGGTGAAGTTATAATTTCAGATTGTGTTGTACCACTTATGCCACTGATTATGATCATGTTCGCACGTTGTGAGTAGTTCCCGTATGTTCCTGAGGGCATAGGATGAATTGGCATGATTTATATATGACATGTGTTGGTATTTTGTCAAGAGTTTATCTTTTATGTGATTCTATGATGGTGTTGTGCGAACGTCGACTGCACAACACTTCACCTTTATGGGCTCATAGGAGAACACCGTAGTGTAATGAATTGATGGAGACTTGGGAGGACACGTAAACCTGAGACCGAGTCATGAAGTTATATTATGAGGGTATTAGTATCGGGGACCTTAGAGTGTAATGCTATGGTGGGACTTTATGTCTTAATAATTCTTGTGCAGTCATTTGCTTGGCCACATGATCCATCATAAGGGGTTGTAGTTTATTTATTTAGCTATACCTAATTATGGCTCCGTCCAAAGAGATTAAAACTTGACAAGATATTCAACGTGTTGTTTAATAAATCTCTATGCCTAGCATCATCCATGCCGCCCTCGGGAACGTTTGCCACATATAAGTTACACATCACTTGAGCTTGTCCTTTTGCCACATAAGAGGATTGGGCTTTCTCTCTTTGAGAGCTTTCACTTGCTACTGTTATGCTGCTTGCAATTATACAACCAAAAATACCAAAAACACTTGCATCTTTTATTGTTTTATTTATCAATCTTACTAACCAATACCTTCAGCTCCTCGTGGGTTCGACAACCTTTTCTAATTGAAAGGTACTACAATTGATCTCCTGCACTTGGGAGCCATCAAGATACTTTTCTGGCGCCGTTGCCGGGGAGCGTAGCGCTATTGGTAAGAAGTTTGGTAAGGAAACTTGAAAGCTGTTTATCTCATTGTTACTATGGCATTTATGAATCGTGCCTCGCTGCATCTTGCTCTATATGAAAGTGCTTATGCCACTACTGCAAAGGTGGTTGAAACTACTGTGTCTGAGGTACCTAAAGTGGGATATAAAATTCCCATGGGTCATGTTAAAAGAGTTATGAAAAATCCATTTACAGGTGATGGAACTAAGTCGGCACGCGAGCACATGGAAATAATTGAGGACATATGTGGCTTATTCAGACTACCTGGTATTTCAGAGGATCAGGTAAAAAGGAAGCTATTGTATTTGTCTTTATCTGGTAATGCTCGTGATTGGTACAGGTCTTTGGATGAAGAGGTCCAGAATGAATGGAGTATCTTGAGGAAGGTTTTCTTTCTTAAATATTTTACTCCTAAAGAAGCTTATGATAACCGCTGCTATATATTCAATTTCTGGCCACATCTGGGAGAGAGTATTACTCAAGCTTGGGGGAGGTTAAAGGAACTCCTTCGCAAGAATCCATGTCATGATCTTACAAGGAAACTTATATTGATAAACTTTTATGTGAGACTACCTATGAAGCACAAGGAGATTCTGGATAATTCATCTGGTGGAAGTTTTACTAATAACACTGAAGAAGAAGCATGGAATTTATTGGAGACTATTTCTGAAAATACTAGCCACTGGGATCTTGATAAAGGTAATGAGCCATATTTTGATTATGAATATTCATGTGTAGAGAATTTCTCTACTTCTATTTGTTTAAAAATCTGAGTGATACTTTTGGTCTTGATCCTTATGTTATAATTGAAATAGCTAAAGGTTTTGCTGATCATATCTGTGTTCCAAAAAGTGGATTTGAAGTTTATGTTGAACCTGTTAAACAATCTATTGTTGTTCCTAAAGTTATTAAACAGGTTGAACCAATGTCATCTGTGACAATTGAGGAGTATGTTGAACCACCTCCATTTCCAAACCAAGTTAAGGAGAATTTACTTAAAGCTGTTACTAACAAGAGTAACAAAAGATGTTCTCAGCCTTATGAACAGGTGGAAGTCAACACTCAAATTTCTGTTATCAAGCAACTAAATGAAGAAGACCCAGTGGATGTTTATCTATGTGAAGATGCTACCAAAGTCATCAAAGGTAATTCGGCCAAAGTTGGGAAACCTGTTATATCATGCTCTATTGGGACTTCAAGTTATCATGGTCTATGTGATATTGGAGCAAGTATTAGTGTCATTCCATATTCTCTTTATCTTGAGATCAAGCCTGATATTGATCCCATTGTTATGGAAGAGACAGGTATGACAATTCAACTTGCTAATAAAGATTATATTAGTCCATTTGGAATTGTTAGAGATGTTGAAGTATTGGTTGGCAAAATAAAATACCCTGCTGATTTTATTGTGCTTGGTTGTCCTCAAGATTCATTTTGTCCTATCATTTTTGGTAGACCTTTCTTACATACTGTTGGTGCTGAAATTAATTTGCCTAAAGAGAAAGTGTTTATTAAATGTGCTGGTGAGAAACTTGAATTTAACTTTTCCAAATTTGCTGATAAACATGTTGAGAAAGAGCCAATTCCTAATTTAATTGAAACTCTTGCTCATATAGCTGTAGCTTCAACTGATGTTGTAGAACGTTATATGCTTAATCAAGATGAACCATTTAATGATGAGGAAAAAGAGGCTTTGGAACAAATATTATGGCAACAACCACCACAATTACAATTGCATATCCCACCTGATAATTTAGGAGTGCTACCACCACCTAAAGGGGATCCTAGTTTTGAATTGAAACCTTTGCCTGCAAATCTGAAATATGCATATTTGGATGAGAAGAGCATATATCCTGTCATTATTAGTGCTAACCTTTCAGCTGAAGAGGAAGAGAAATTACTTGATGTGCTAAAAGCTCACCGACCAGCCATTGGATACTCTCTTGATGATCTTAAAGGTATAAGCCCCGCTCTATGTATGCATAAAATTAATCTGGAGGAAGATGCAAAACCTGTTGTTGATTTTCAACGCCGCCTCCATCCAAAAATGAAAGAAGTGGTAAGAAAGAGGTAATAAGACTTATTGAAGCTGGTATCATTTATCCTATAGCTGACAGTAAGTGGGTTAGTCCTGTTCATTGTGTTCCTAAAAAGGGTGGAATGACTGTTGTTCCAAATGAAAAGGATGAACTTGTGGCTCAACGTACTGTAGTTGGTTATAGGATGGTTATTGATTTCAGAAAATTGAATAAAGCAACTCGAAAAGATCATTATCCATTGCCATTTATTGATCAAATGCTAGAAAGGTTGTCTAAACACTCTCACTTTTGCTATCTAGATGGTTATTCAGGTTTCTCGCAAATTCCTGTCCATAAGGATGATCAAGAAAAGACCACTTTTACTTGCCCATATGGTACTTTTGCTTACAGGAGAATGCCATTCGGTTTATGTAATGCTCCTGCTACTTTTCAAAGATGCATGAATGCTATATTTGCTGATTATATTGAAAAGATAATGGAGGTTTTTATGGATGATTTTTCTGTGTATGGTACTTCCTTCGATAATTGCTTGTTCAACCTTAACAAAGTTTTACAGCGTTGTGAAGACCAACACTTGGTTCTTAATTGGGAGAAGTGTCACTTCATGGTTACTGAGGGTATAGTTCTTGGGCATAAGATTTCTGGAGAAGGAATAGAAGTTGATCCAGCAAAGATTGAAGCTATTGAAAAACTACCATATCCAAGGGACCTCAAAGGTATAAGAAGTTTTCTTGGGCATGCAGGTTTTTACCGTAGGTTCATTAAGGATTTCTCCAAAATATCAAAACCTCTAACCAATCTTCTGCAAAAGGATGTTCCTTTCTCTTTTAATGATGATTGCATTGAGTCCTTTAATATTTTGAAGAATGCTTTAATCACTGCTCCCATTATTCAACCTCCTGATTGGAACTTGCCTTTTGAAATTATGTGTGATGCTAGTGATTATGCAGTTGGGGCTGTTTTGGGCCAACGTGTTGATAAGAAACTGAATGTTATTTATTATGCTAGTAGAACACTTGATGCTGCTCAAAAGAATTATGCTACAACTGAGAAAGAATTTTTAGCAGTACTGTTTGCTTGTGACAAGTTTAGACCTTATATTACTGATTCAAAAGTCACAATACATACTGATCATTCTGCTATTAAATACTTGATGAATAAGAAAGATGCTAAGCCTAGACTAATAAGATGGGTACTTCTATTGCAAGAATTTGATTTACACATTGTTGATAGGAAAGGGGAGGATAATCAAGTTGCTGATCATCTCTCTAGGATGGAAAGCATACCTGATGATCCTATTCCTATTAATGATAGCTTTGTTAATGAACAACTTGCAATTGTTAATGTTTCTAGTGCTAAAGTTGCATCTCCTTGGTTTGCCAACTATGCAAATTTTATTGTTGGTAAAGTTTTGCCTCCACACTTCACTTCTCAACAAAGAAAGAAATTCTTTTATGATCTTAGACATTATTTTTGGGATGATCCTTTCCTCTATAAGAAAAGTGTGGATGGTATTATTAGACGTTGTGTACCTGAGCATGAACAACAGGCTATTATAAGAGATTGTCATGACAGTCCCTATGGAGGGCATCATGCAGGAGATCGCACAGGAGCAAAGGTATTACAATCTGGTTTCTATTGGCCTACTTTATTTAAGGACTGTGCTGAATATGTTAAATCTTGTGATAAATGTCAAAGAGTAGGAAACATTGGTAGGAGGAATGAAATGCCTATGAATTATTCATTGCCACTTGAACCATTTGATGTGTGGGGTTTTGACTTTATGGGTCCTTTCCCAGAATCAAAGACAAAGCATACTCACATTTTGGTTGCAGTTGACTATGTTACAAAGTGGGTGGAAGCAATTCCAACCAAAAGTGCAGATCATGCCACAGCAATGAAGATGCTCAAGGACATCATTTTCCCCAGGTTTGGTGTTCCTAGGTTCTTAATTACTGATGGTGGTTCTCATTTCTTGCATGGTGTTCTTAGAAAAACTTTGGCAAAATATGATGTTAACCATAGAATTGCATCTCCTTATCATCCTCAAACAAGTGGGCAAGTTGAATTAAGCAATAGGGAAATTAAACTCATTTTGGAAAAGACAGTGAATAAGTCTAGATCTGATTGGCCAATTAAGATTAATGATGCTTTGTGGGCTTATAGAACTGCTTTTAAAAATCCTATGGGAATGTCTCCTTATAAAATGGTTTATGGAAAAGCTTGTCACTTACCTGTTGAACTAGAACATAAAGCTAGATGGGCTATTAAACAACTGAACTTTGATTTTAAAACTGCGGGAGAAAAGAGAATTCTTGACCTAAACCTACTTGACGAATGGAGAAATGAAGCTTATGAAAGTGCCAGGATGTTTAAAGAAAAAGTTAAGATTTGGCATGACAAGAAAATTAAGAAAAAGGAATTCAAAGTAGGTGATCAAGTTTTATTATACAACTCTCGTTTCAAGTTTTCTGCAGGGAAGCTAGCTTCAAAGTGGCAGGGACCATTAGTGATACAGGAGGTGTACCGTTCAGGAGCTATCCGTCTTCACGGTGACATGAAAGGTAAACCTCATGTAGTCAATGGACAACGCCTTAAACCTTATATTGCAGGAAAGAGCTTCATCGGAAGGGTGGAGGAGTTGAATTTACAAACACCGGAGGAGGTAATTGAGAGAAACCGTGCAGTTTCAGAAACCCCAAATCAATAGAAGGTAACTTACTGTTGGAAAGTTTCTCGGAATTGCATAAATTTTACGGAGGTCAATTTTTATGGAAATCATCGTATGGGACAAGAAAACTGGACGAAACGGAGACCCGAGGGAGAAAGAGAGGGGCCCACGCGGCCCATGTACCTGGCCGCGTGGGGCTGTCCCTTTTCCACCTCGGAGTCCTTTTTCGTCTCGTTTTCGATCCCGACGCTTCGCCTTGACCCAAAAACTCTCAATATATACCCCTCTCTGTCGATCTAATCTCGCACCGAGCGTTCTCGAGCGATTCTTTCTTTTGCTGTTTCTGCCTGTCAGGTTTTTAGCCATGTCTTCGGGAGACTCCTACCAATGCTCCTCCATGGACGACGATGATGATGAACTCGATGGGTACAGCCCCACGTCCATATGGAGGAGGAATAGGAAGAGGAAGGACTACTCCGACGATGAAGACTACAAGCTTGATGAAGAGGAGATGGACAAGCAAGAAGCTGAAGAAGAAGAGCACAAGCCCTCCGTCGACATCGCGCCCTTGGCGACAGCACCTCCATCACCCATTGCTGTTGCCGGCGTGAGGGTGAACCACTCTCTTGGAAACAAGAGGCGGGGCGCGCGCATGCAGACCGGAGGGAAGGTTCCCAGGCACTTCCTTGCGAGCAAAAACGTAGCTTCTACTCTTATTGACAGGGAATTTCAGCGCACCACTCAAGAGAACTATCCTGGTGAATGGGATCGCAAGATCCCCAACAAGAAGGTGCCAAGCCCGGAGTGGAAGCCTTGCAAAGAGTCGGTGGAGAAGAATCTCATGCAAAAACTGGGAGAAGCCGCAAAAGAGTTCGAAAAGCTTACAACCTCATGATGAAGATCATTGGGGATCTTGAAGATAATTATTATGAAGGCAATGTGAAAGAAGAGAGGAGTTCTAGCAAGACACCAAGCTTGGGGGAGTTCCATCTAGTCTTTCTCTTTATCAATCTATCATATCTATCTAGTCATGGTGTGCTTTGCTTTTATCGATTAGTTATCAATATCTCTTAGGCGTGTGTGAGCTCATGGAGCATTATCATGTATCCCTATCTTATGGTTTATCAATGAATATTAAAGTATGGTGTCATCCATGATTCTCTTGTTTGGGGATTTATGGGTAACACTCATGCAAATGAGCGTGGCATATTTAGAATTTCAATCACATCTTGCCTTGAAATTAATTAACTTGAGTATGTTGGACAATTATAGAATTATCTCAATATAGAAGAAGTAAAAAGACTTGTGAATTAATAGTTTGAGGTTAAGATATAGTCTTGTAGGATAAGAAGTTGAGAAGACTTAATGAAAAGGATATAAAACACTCTTGTTACAACCTAGTATCTTTTGAGCAAATTAATGATCATGGATATTTCAATACTTATGCTCTTGAATGTGAATGAAAGGAAGGCACCTGAAATTTCAGCTAGCCATGGAAAGTGTAAGAAAAGGTTGTGTAGAGCATGGGAACTTGATTGAGATATCCATGACTAAAGTTTGCACTAGTTACTAGTCAAGCAAGAGTGATAACAATTTTTATATCTATCTGTCTTTTCATTTGTCTTCTTTTGAACTTGTTATCCAATGAGAGTTTATCTTGTCTTTGAATTTCAGCAAAGTATAAAAGATTATAATGCTTGCCATGAAGAGCAAAAGCATGTGAAAAACAATATGATTCGATTGTCCAACATACAATGGTTATTTGCTTTCAAAAGTAAGGGGTGATTGCTAGAGTTCTACTTATGTTGCCCTCATATGTATGAGTTTTAGATCATTAATCTTATCTTGCAATTGAATATGATGATGATACAATGCCCGTATTTATTTATCAACCATAAGTCCATTGATGCATGTAATGATCTATGTCCTTACTTACTCGAGGACGAGTAAAGGTTTAAGCTTGGGGGAGTTGATACGTGCATTTTATATCATCATTTATATAACTTTTAGTATCATACTAGAATGTTATTTGCATGATTATATGATTGTTTCTACATGTTTTAGATGATTTTGGGGACTTTCATACAAAGTCCCTATTTTTGGTATTTAATTTCTGGGAGGCAGAAAACCTTTTTTCTTGTCTTTAATGTTTCAGGAGCTACAGGACCTCAAATAATAAAAGGAAAAATACTGCGTCAGTTTTTCATCGGGAGAAAGGCAGAGGGAAGAAGACCGAAGAGAGGAGAGCCACGAGGGCCAAATGGGGGTGGCCCACGCGGCCCATGTACCTGGCCGCGTGGGACCAGCCCAAACTGGCCTCGGGCACCTCCTCGCCTGGGGCTTTTTATCGACGCCTTCGTCTCGCCCGAAAAGTAACGCCCTAATTTTTCCAAGTCCATCCGAGGTCGCGGCGGCGGCGAAACTCCTGATCCCTTCCGAGGGGGGTCAGATCCTGCTGCTCCGGAACTCCGGAGAAGGGGGAAATCATCGTCATCGTCATCACCTCTCCTCCTTGGCGTGGGAGGAGGCCTCTACATCATCACCCCCATCAAGACCAGCACCATCATCATCATCACCGTGATCCACTCCGTTCCCCTCGCAGTTTGAGAGTTGCTATACCCTAGATACTTGTCTTGTGCTACTATTCATGTTTGTGATTGAGTACTTGTCATTATTTGGTGGTGAAGTTATAATTTCAGATTGTGTTGTACCACTTATGCCACTGATATGATCATGTTTGCACGTTGTGAGTAGTTCCCGTATGTTCCTGAGGGCATAGGATGAATTGGCAATGATTTATATATGACATGTGTTGGTATTTTGTCAAGAGTTTATCTTTTATGTGATTCTATGATGGTGTTGTGCGAACGTCGACTGCACAACACTTCACCTTTATGGGCTCATAGGAGAACACCGTAGTGTAATGAATTGATGGAGACTTGGGAGGACACGTAAACCTGAGACCGAGTCATGAAGTTATATTATGAGGGTATTAGTATCGGGGACTGACATGGGTATGCCTATCGGGTACCCTACCATGAGGGTACCTGGTGCACGTATTGACTAGGCCCAACTATCAGAGCCTACATAAAGCCCATGAAGGGAGGCCCACGAAGATGAAGTATCCTCCAAGTTTGGCGAAACAATAGTCGGTTTATAGTTTCCTTACTTGTAAATCGAGTCGGTTACGAACACCCGAGACCCATCCTATTATTTAAGGACTGGGAGGGCCATCGAACCAGGACAGGTACTTTCAGAGCCACCAAAACCCTAGCGAGATCGACATCTCGCCGGGACCCTTGTAACCATCATATTCACAAAGCAATAACAGACAGGCAGGACGTAGGGGTGTTACCTCCACACGAGGGCCCTGAACCTGGGTAAAATCTTTGCCCTGCTTGTCAGCCGACGATACTTCCAGCTCTACCACGTTCTCTCCCCCATATTCATAACCTAGGGACCTTAACCATGGGTCTTGATGAGTCTACCCCTCGTCAAGGACCTTAGAGTTTAATGCTATGGTGGGACTTTATGTCTTAATAATTCTTGTGCAGTCATTTACTTGGCCAAATGATCCATCATAAAGGGGTTGTAGTTTATTTATTTAGCTATACCTAATTATGGCTCCGTCCAAAGAAGATTAAAACTTGACAAGATATTCAACGTGTTGTTTAATAAATCTTTGTGCCTAGCATCATCCATGCCGCCCTCGGGAACGTTTGCCACATATAAGTTACACATCACTTGATCTTGTCCTTTTGCTACATAAGAGGATTGGGCTTTCTCTCTTTGAGAGCTTTCACTTGCTACTGTTATTTGCTGCATTGGAATTATACAACCAAAAATACCAAAAACACTTGCATCTTTCATTGCTTTGTTTATCAATCTACTAACCAATACCTTCAGCTCCTCGTGGGTTTGACAAACTTTTCTAATTGAAAGGTACTACAATTGATCTCCTGCACTTGGGAGCCATCAATTACTCGAAAGGTCATTTAAATCTTCTCCCTTTGGATGCAAACAACTAGGCCATTTTCAAGTTGGGATTTCAACTTGAGTTATCCTCAATAAGATGCTTTGACACAATAAGGGTAGTGGCACAAGCATCAACATTTAATTCAATAGGAGATTGCAATATCTAATCGAAAATTAGTTTGAAGTTGATGTAACACCCCAAATTTTGGAACCAAGAAAAACTTAGTTTTACAATACCCAAAATTCAGAGCCAACAAAAACTTTTGTTGCATGATGTGTGTTGATTGTTCCTTGTTGATGGTGTGGCTTGTTTGATTAAATTAAAAAGCTGGAACCCAAAAATAAAATTGGAAACAATCACACAAACTGTCATGTGACATAAAAATAGCTCAAAGTTAGAAATCAATATTTCTTTCACACAAAATTCGGAGAAGTGATAATATAATCACTTTCATTCTATTCTTACAACTTTTCCCTCTCAAACAAATATTTTCAAAAATCTAAATTTAAAAATTCTATTTCTTTCTTTATTTCTTTAGATCATCAAATGTACCAAGTTATACCTACACAATAAATACCAAAGCAGAACCAAAAACCTTGATAAATCTATATTTAGCAAATTATGAAAAGAAATCACAGAAATTTGAATTTGGATTTGGTTCAAGCATTCTGTCGAACACCTGGTGGGCAGAATTGAACTTTTCCCAAATCCGAATTCAATCCGATCGAATTCGATCGAAATTCAGCAAAACACCTCACCCCTCCCACTCTCACTCACCTCTCTCATCTCCCTCACTCGCTAGAGCACGAAGGAAACGTGCAAAATCGGCCGTGATGGCCGTAGCCATGGGCGTGCACTGTGCCGTGACCCCCCACCTCTGGAAGATAGACATGGAGGACGCCGAGCTGGCCCCGCACCGCCTCTTCCATCCTCCTTGCCCATCCGCCCCCGTTGGACGCGATAAGATCGCCTCGGAAGCTCCTGCACGTGCGCATTTTCGGACGAACCCGAGCACGCCATGCGCATGACCGCGCGTGGCCATCGACGACGAACTCGGCCTCCACTGCACCACTTGCCAGCGCATCGCCGCCCAGCCACTCCCATCCTCCCCGCGGCCTCAAGGACACCATGGCATCACCGAGGGAGGCCCACGGTGACGAGTGCATTCCGTCGAACGCCGTTCGCGCGTCCACGGCCGTCACCACCCCGAGCTGACTGTGATCACCTCCACACGCCCATTCTCGCTCCTCTGACCTCTAACGACGTCCGTCGATGTGTCCGCACAGTCCAGCCCGCCAATGGTGAGCTCTCTCCCCTTCTGCACCCCTCCTGCACCTCGACCACCATGGACCGAGCTCCGTCCTTATAAGCACACCGAGCCCTCTTATTCTCTCCACGCCACACCACTGTCCCTCCCTCACTCTCCACTCACTCGTGCCAGGAGGGCGGAGCCACTGCAACTGAGCTGCTGCTGCCCTTGGCCGTGCTGCCAAGCTCGGCCGTGCTCGAGGTTGAAGACGACCGCGCCGCCGTGCTGCTGCTCTCATTCCTCTCCCCCTGACCCCTCTGCGTTACTTCTCTCACTCACCGCACTCACACGCCCGTCTCTATCGTGCCCAGGAACGCCCAGGAGCATCTCGCCGTCGACGTGTCGTGCCCGTGGAAGCGGAGCTGCTCGCCGCCGACGATTCGGACTGTCCCAGCAAGTACGACTCCTCTAGCAAGCTTCACCAGGCCGCCACGTTCGTTCTGCATCATCCACACCGTCTCCAGAGCCCCTAGGTGAGTGAATCATCCACCTCGCCGTCGCCGGCACGGCGGCGCCGCCAGTTTTTGGTCGTCGCCGTTGCGACCACCGTGAGCCGTTGGATCTTAAATCCACGGTATCGTACCGCTTCATGTAGATGGGACGCTGACAAGCGGACCCCACTGTCAGCGTTTTAAACATAACCAGCGCGGGAGACTTTTCTGTTTGAGTCACTGACGAGTAGACCCCACCCGTCAGGGATTTCAACATTATCCAGAACAGAGAGTTTTTCCTAATTTGAACCTCTGGAAAAAATCAGTATTGGATCTAACTTTGAAAATCAATATCTCGAGATTTATAAGTCTAAATAAATCAAATCAAAATTCTCTGGTTAGCTTATGAAATTGTTTAACCAACCAAATTGGTTTCATCTTGTTTAGATTAATAACAAATGTGTAGTATTTAAATTGCTACAGAAGATTTAAAACATAAACTTGTTTGTTTCTGATGCTCTATTAACCCAAATAATACCAATCCAATTTTGTTAGCTTAGCACTGTGATCACTTAGCCTCCCTAATTTTGGTAGAATTAATTAAGCAACAGTTATTGTTTAGCATTAGATTAAGCTAGCAAACCCTTCTGCACTGTAACAATTATAGATGATTAATGCTTAACCCAAATGAGTTAGAACCAATTTTGTTAGGTCACATTTAATCAGTGATAGTTATCCCTAAAAGGATATAATTTATGATCAACAGAACTTAGGCAGTAGCTAAAACTTGATTGACAAGCTTCTGAAATAAAACAATTGTGTAGGAAATTTAGTAACTCAAATTGAATCCAATCCAATTGACTTGTCTTCTAGATATCAGTAGCTATCTGTAGAATTTTAGTTTGTATTTTTGTGACCAACAGAACTTGAGTTATACATTTAAACTTGTGTAGCTAGTTTCTGCCATATTCAAGTCATGTTTAAATTATGGTTCATTCATTTAAATTGAACCCAAATTGTTTTGCCTTGTGTGTCGCAGTAGCTATTTGTAGAGTTTAAGATTGTAATGTTGTGATGTTTGATTGAGTAGTATAGTGATTATTTGTACTTGTTTCCTTTACGACGTTTAGACGAGATCGTTGTCGGGACTTGCGAGGAGGGGGAATACTTTGAACAACAGGAGCAAGACCCCGAGAACTTTGCTGAGCAAGGCAAGTTACTCTCTGATCATGCACATAAAAATATATATCTACTTTGTCTACATGATTTATTCACAAGTAGCAATGGTTTTGAAAA
This sequence comes from Poa pratensis, assembly GCA_947311845.1. Taxonomy (NCBI): domain Eukaryota; kingdom Viridiplantae; phylum Streptophyta; class Magnoliopsida; order Poales; family Poaceae; genus Poa; species Poa pratensis. Next base: position 27,886,185 of record CAMZMU010000043.1, read on the forward strand.
CCTTTTCAAAAAGTGTATGAAAACTATTTTGCCACCCTATGTAGAAGTATAAGCTAGTTTAAATCAAATTATAGGATGGGAAAAATATTGTTTACTCAAAACTCCTTTGAAAATCCTCGAATGGATTATGGTATGCCGAGATGTCGGTGTTGAAGTGGAGAAATGGAGAATGATGGTCTTGATAAAAAGCACATTGTGTCTTAGTACTTACGTCAACCAACCTTACCCTGTGCGACCACATTTACCTGAACGGGCGTAGTCATATAATTTGCTCATATTAGTGTAGGATACCTCAACAACGGAGATGACTCCGTTTCATGAGGGGATGGTTCGGTGACCTACCCCTAACCTGGGTCCTCTAAATCGAGAAAGAGGATAGAAGACGCCACCTTTGGGTCGCCGGGCAAAACTATGAGTCCTCACACTTAGGTTCCGAAGGGCTGGACTGAGTGTCGATGGAAAGTGTCATACGGGCAGGGCCCTATACTAGCATGAGCAAATGAGAGGCTATGGTCGGTGACTCAACTTCGCATACACCTTGTATGGCGGGACGTGGCTGACACGATGAGTTACCGAATGGATGTGGGAAAAGCGTGCTACCTCTGCAGAGTGTAAAACTATTCGAATAGCCGAGTCCTCGGTCATGGATAGTTGGAAGGCCCTACTTCGACCTATGTGCAAGTTTTTGCAAAGTTTTGAGTTTTAAAAAGAAAATGAAGTGGAGAATGTTTTATACAACTATACCAAAGGATCGGTATGAGATTGTTGGAGGTAAATTGACCATGAAGGGCTATGGTCGGAAAAAGGAGGAGTTTTGGAGAAATAAATAAGATGTTGAAATGCTGGAGAAAAGTTATAAAAGTTTTCTTACCTTTTTCAATAAAGATATAGAGATGTCTTCAATAAATAAAAGTCTTATGAAATAAAAATAAACTAGTGCATGTTCAAGTTGGGGTAGTTTGCGAGTACAATTCAAATTGTACTCATATTGGTTTCGTCCCTGGCTATTGTCGTAGCCATATTTTGAAGAAGAGCGGTTCGAAGAAGAAAACTTAAATGACGTCGATGCGAACTAGGGCGCTTCCCAGTCAGCTGCCTGTAGGGTTGTGGCAAATGACTTGGGCTCCACGTGGTTTGGTGATTTCCGCTGCAAGTACCTGTTGAAGTTTATGACTTCAATCAAGTAAGTAAATTCATTCGGTATTTATGGATGTTCTTTGATACCAGTTTGATTGTGCTCAGCGACACACTGATCATGGGATCGCTGATGTTGTAGGCACAAGGGTATTTCGGACAGCTAGTCCGGGGTCCCCACAGTTGATCTTAAAACTCCTTGAGTTTGGTGAGTTTACTTGATAGTGCCCGTGAGCTTTCTAAAGTTGCTCAAAATTCTAAACGAGCCTACCGTGACCAACCAAAAGATCATCATTTTGGTTTTAAATATTCTTGCATTCTCGAGCACACTATCACAGGTTTCCTCCATTTTAGATAAGTCTAAAGGTTGGATCTCCTCAAATGGCTCTCTTAGGTTTTGCTCGTCTACGAGAGCATTTTCTAGGTCCACAATTATTAGCATGATCGCGGGCATGTCCTTCTAGTTCCATGATGATCTCCTCATTTCCTCATGGTGAGTGCTAGCCTCTCCTAGGTGATAAAAGAGGGACTCAGATATTTCTCCCGAAGCGACTTCATGAACTAGGCAAAGCCATTATCTTCAAATTTTTGCTCGCCTTTATATTCTCAAATACAATCCAACAAAGACGGGTTAGAGGATACATGATATTTGGGTGGAAGAGTCACCATGGTAGACTTGTCCTTAAGGCATTTGCTGGACAAGCTCTTGTTCTCGTTGGGGGCGGTGAGAGAGATCCCAAAGATGAAAAAGAGGGGCAAATAGCAACGAATGACATTCCCACTTCCTCATCTTCTTCTTCATCTTCATCAACATCGGAGATATTTTCCTAATAAGTGCAAAGTGACTTTTGAGGTGTCTTCTTCATGAAGTTATTATTCCTCGGGGAGCACTTAGTCTTGTTCTTGTGAATGAGTTGAGCAGTGTTCCATTCTATCATAATGACACCCCACCACGAAGTGATGATAAAGATGCTCGACTCATTACTCTTTTTCTCTAGATATAACCATGCTGCTAACTGTCGAGCCCTTGTTAGCTTAGACTTCATACGAAAGACGCGCGAAGTGTCGAGAGAGAGTGTGTGTGTATTTTCAAATTAAATGAACTATTCATGTCCTTCGCTTTAAAGCATTTACGAGAAAGATAGTTGAGTAGGAGATAACTCACAAAAACAAGACCGGAGGGAAGAGGCCCTCGGTATTTTAATGCAGAGAATTGTGCGTACAACACCGTGGTGCGAGTGCAGAGACTCGAACGAGGGTGACTAGGACGCATCAGCCCATCCAAACCATCGGGTTATGCCTTGGTCCACCACCCATTGACGTTATAATGAAAGGTGCCCAAATTTGCGCCACCATCAAGACTCAAGAGTGCTTTTAGCGCCTAAATGAAAGAATGATGGTTTACATAATTGCTTACTCATACCAGTTCGTACACAAGAAACATGCCCGCTCATAGCGGGAGGCCAAGTCTTGGAAAATCAATGGATTCTTATGCTATGGGAACCTAATTATCTAGAAATCCCAAAATTTATCTTTTCACTTCAAAAAATTCTAAAAGAAAATACACAAATATATACAATGTCTGGTTTGTAATATAAACTTTTTTGTAGTTGTGAGCTAAACAAAAATTCAGATGTGAAAAAAGACACCTATTTAGAACCATATTTTTCAGTACGATTTTACACATTCATAGAAATCATCTTCACTAAGAGATCATTTTTTACTTTTAAATTTTTTTTTTGATTTTTTAAAGTACCGGGCTCCCTGCTACGTCCACACTGGAGGAAGTGCGTTACAAACACATCCAACGGTCTGAAATTAGTGCAATGATAGAGTAATTAACATTCATATTCCATTCCCATCAGAAAATCAGAAGTGACACCAACCCACCAAAAAAGATCCCATTTACGTCTGCATCTTATCGTCGTCCTGCCTGCCCGCCTGCCCCTCCGCGATCGCAAGGGCCGCGCTCCCCCGCCCCGCGGCCGCTTAAATCCAAATCGAATCTCCTCCCCAGCGACAACCGGCACGCGCACACCCGGCCGGGATCGGCCACCTTCTAGCTGCGTGAGCCGTCAGGCAAGGTATAAATCCTGGCCGGAGTTTGGTTTCTTTCTTGAAGCTGGTTTCTTGGCCTGTGTCTTCGTGGTGCGTTTTTCCCAATTCATTGCCGATGTTGGATTTCTGGAGGTGGGCTGTTACCTGTTGTTATCGCAGTCGATCTTGAGACGGGGTTCTATCTTGTGACGGGGACATAGAGAGGATATATTTTAGCTGGGAGTAGTTTTTGTGTGAGCATGGTTCTATGCTTGCATGTACGGCCATCATGGGCCATTTCTTGTTTATTGATGATAGATTTGCACGAATCGAGTCTAGCTTAGAATGTGCTGAGAGGCTTATTTTATTCATACGAAGCAGTACAGGTGATTTGCTTATTTTATTCATTTATCTGAAGAATTCACCTGCTGCCTACATTATCACAAAAATATGTGTTTCCGGGTTTAATTGGTGCCTAATCTCATCTGAACCAGTGCTACATTTGAAATGAATTATCATAGTATGCATTGAGATAATTATTGGTGGTAGTTGGCTAAAGTGTCCTAGTTTATATGGTAGCTGCGGGGGTTAGACTACTACTGTTGCCGTGCAGGGTATAATTGGTATTTTGCAGTTGTCTCTTGTGACTTCTGATGTCTATCGCAAAATGATTGGATTTCTTATATGGAGGTCTAGAACTGTGCTAATGATAAGCTGGTATTGGGAGACTGTATAGCCTTGTTGGTGTACATGGCACTTCTCTGATTGTGTTAGGTTCTCGATTCTGCTATTTTCATCCTGTTCCACCTCATTGACACTTTCTGCATACGCTGTGTGGTAATTTGGGTAGGTGCGCTCTTGATTGTTTGGCTTATCGTGCTGATAATTGATACACTGTCGTTTGTTGTCTGGTTGCAATTTGGGCTTGTTGTACGTGGCTGCTTTTGCTCTTCATTTTGGTGATGATTCTTGTGATCTCTTATTTTCTTCAGGAATTTTCTAGCTTCATACGAACTGTCGAGATTTAGATGCACTAGAATGTTGTTAAGAAGGTTCAGAGCTACTTGATATAACTGTGGTGTCCATCATACATCAGAGGTATATCGTTCATTATTGACTGATGCGGCTATTGATGTAGGTGTCATTCAGTATGACCTTATTAATTTTTGGTGTTTAACTGTTCTAATATATTACAATTTGTTTATGATACAGAGATTTCTTTTCTTGCCAAGATGGGAGTTTACCTGAGTACCCCGAAAACCGATAAGCTATCCGAGGATGGGCAAAATGATAAACTCAAATTTGGTCTTTCATCTATGCAAGGATGGCGTGCAAGCATGGAAGATGCCGTGAGTTTTCCACTACAAAGCTATACTCATTGTTTCATGTCTCTCAACACTATTGGACACTGAGCACCTAATGTGTGTCTTTGTGTATTAAAATCAAAAGAAAACAAAGACAGAAAAATGAAAACCAAACAACATTGTGCTCATTTCTTCATAGAAACCTTGATGTTATTATCCAGCTTTCTTATCATGATCGTATTCCTAAAATAATACTGATACCTTGATTCTGGTGGGCACACACATTCTAGTTTTTGAACTTTGAGTTTTGCTTCTATGCTGTCCCAAAAAGTGTAAAGCAGATATTGTAAAGCAAACTAAATGCCTATACTCATTGTTTCATGTCTCTTAACACTATTGGACACTGAGCACCTAATGTGTGTCTTTGTGTATTAAAATCAAACAAAACAAAGACAGAAAAATGAAAACCAAACTACATTGTGCTCATTTCTTCATAGAAACCTTGATGCTATTATCCAGCTTTCTTATCATGATCGTACTTCCTAAAAATGATACTGATACCTTGATTCTGGTGGGCACACACATTCTAGTTTTTGAACTTTGAGTTTTGCTTCTATGCTGTCCCAAAAAGTGTAAAGCAGATATTGTAAAGCAAAGTAAACTAAATGCCTGATTTGCAACCACCCAGTACTCCACCAGTGATATAATGTTGCTTCTGGATTTTGTCCAATTTAGTTCCTGGGAGAGCATGAAGCACTACCATCTCTCTTCTGCAGTTACTCCGTGAGGACCATGTAATTAGATTAAAGAATTTACTTGTAGTTTTATTTTCGCTAGAAAATTGAGAACCATTTGCAATATCTGAAGTTGTTCATTAGTGAACTGACAAATAATAGGTTTCTATTGTTTTTTTTTTTTCATAGTTCCAAGCTTTCAGTTTAATAACCATCAGTGCCGGTTGCATAAGCTCTCATTCATATCTTTCCAAATTCTAATGAATCAGTATTAAAGTAATATCAGAGATTATTTTGGTTTATGCTGGTGCTTTAGCACAGTGATCTGAACTATTTCTCTGTTGTACAATAAAACATTGTTGATGACTTCCAAATACTGCACTTTTGTTGATATCAACTAAACATATTTCTGATATATTGCACAAGAAAAATACATTTCTGAAATCTTTCTCTTATGTATTATTTAATGTCTTGTACAATTCTGCAGCATTCAGCATTGTTAGATCTTGACAATGAGACAGCATTCTTTGGTGTTTTTGATGGCCACGGAGGTAACCACTACTTGCAAAGATCAGTGATTTTGCTGTCTGTACTCACTTGCTTTGTCTCAGTAAAAGTACCTTAAAACTAAATGTGCGACATATATATATTATATAAAGAACAAGTACTTCAAATGTCGCACATCCTCATATTTCTGGTGTTTCTCAGGAAGGGTGGTTGCTAAATTCTGTGCGAAATATCTACACTCTCAAGTTCTCAGAAGTGAAGCATATTCTTCTGGTGACCTAGGAACTGCTGTTCATAGAGCTTTCTTTAGGTATATGGGTCATTAGATCACCACATGATGTAAAGCTTTAGCATTTGTTTTGAAGTTACTGACAGCATCAAGATGATAAAGATAACTCTGTTGTTATCTTACTTCAGAATGGATGAAATGATGCGAGGACAGAGAGGTTGGCGAGAACTATCTGCACTCGGAGATAAGATGAACAAGTTCGGTGGCATGATAGAAGGGTTGATTTGGTCTCCGAGAGGCAGTGCTTCAAAAAATGGAGATGATGATTGGGCTCTTGAGGAGGTATATATGCAATGGGAGTACATCGCCATTTTTTATTTCCATGGTTATGAAACACACAACATGATCTTATTGAAGTATGGATCTTATTTGTCTTCAATCCTTAACGAGTTTCCTAAGCTTTGCGAGGTGCAATAATTTCCAAACCTTTATGTTAAAAAAAGGAAACCCGTGCAATTTACACTGCTGTGCAAACTCAAGGCTGTCTTGTCAAAATGCTTCTCACACTTCACAGTAATATAAATGCGATAGTGCTCTCAATCATTTGAAGTGCACTTATTGCAATCCTATGCTTAATCCGCGCGGCATAGCATTTTATGGATAATGTGACTATCTCAGGGTACTATCGCTTGTTGCCTCCATTGTTTAAAGCATATCATTATCCACCACACATAACCACAAAAATTAAGGGGTTGTTTGGCACCCATCATTTCAAGCCGGAATCATCGAATTCATTTGTGATTCCATACCCAACCTGTTTGGCTGTCATGGAATTGGCATGTCATTTCATTTGGAATTCCAACAAATAGCTATTGTATGTTATGTCAATTCCTATCTCTAACCTTGTCATTTCACTTTCCAAATGAAATGAAATGATGGGATCATTTCGTTTCTGCCAAATGAAATGAAATGATGGTTGCCAAACGAGCCCTAAGAGATTGTTGACCTCCTCGAAAGAAAATGAGATCAATCAGCAACACCGCTCTTGGCAGCACCAGGATGAAGTCGTTCTTACTCATAACCTTTCTCTGCTAGAGTTCTTGGTGAATGTTCTTTTTACCATAAATTGCCTCAAGAAGTGACCTTACTGCTTTAGAGAAGATACTTTGTTAATGTTGCTATCCCAACTGAAAGGGTAGAGTATTCAGAATTTCTTGTTCTGATTAATTGTATTTGGAGTTTCTTCTCTGCACGCTTTGTTCTCATATTTTGTTTATACCTGGTACTGCATAGTGCTATCCATGTTTTTGAGGATGTTTATGAGCCAGCAACATATTTGCTACAAGATAATAGCCAAAGAAAATTGTCAGACTGCATATGAATTTGACGTATGGGCAGTGGCCTCGTATGGGTGGACTGATTCACACATAATTTTATGTTTTATTAGTTCGTGTGGTGTTGTGCTAGCAACCAAAATTGAGAGAAAAAAAGGAATGGCTCTGCTGTAATTTTCGTTGTCCTGAAGATGCAGTTATTATGTCACTATCGTTTTATGTATGTTAGCTTAGTATTTGGGCTACTAAGCCATCTCACATCGATAATCTTTTACCAGGGACCCCACTCTGACTTTGATGGGCCCACATGTGGAAGTACAGCATGTGTAGCACTAGTAAGAAATAACCAACTTGTCGTGGCAAATGCTGGTGACTCTCGTTGTGTTATTTCTAGGGGTGGCCAGGTATGATATTCTTATGCCTCATATTAGTCTTTATTAGTCACGAAGATATGTCTTGGAGTTAGAGTGTCCGTTCTGTGTCACATCTTGACAGGCATACAATTTGTCCAGAGACCACAAGCCAGAGCTTGTGGCTGAGAGAGAAAGAATACTAAAAGCAGGCGGATTCATACGTATGGGGCGGATAAATGGAAGTTTGAACTTATCAAGAGCAATTGGTGCACATTTCTCCTTGCTTACTAGTTTGTTCCACCTTAATTGGTGCCTTACCTATATGAATACCTTCTTGTAGGTGATATGGAATTTAAGCAGAATAAATTCTTGCCTCCAGAGAAGCAAATAGTGACTTCAAATCCTGACATCAACGTTGTAAGCCCTCTAAATGCTGGCACTACCTTAAATTTCTGCACCTAATCATGATCTGCAATGATTCTGTTATGTGCTGCCATTCTGAATTATATAATCTGGTTTCTAGGTGGAGCTCTGCGATGATGATGACTTTCTTGTTTTAGCATGTGATGGCATTTGGTAAGGCTCACCACTTGTAGTTTTCATAGCCATACTTTTCGTCTTTGTTCTCACGGTTTATATGCATCTTAAGTGCATAACTTACCAGCAAAGTGCTTCGCTACATGTTACCTAACGCACTTAAGTCCTAATGGAAGCAACAAATTTATTTAATGCACAGGGACTGTATGTCAAGTCAACAGTTGGTGGATTTCATCCATGAGCATATACACACGGTTAGTGCAAAGTTATTTCCAATCTCAGCAATACACATTGAGGAGATTACGGTATCTGAAACAAAAAGAAATGCAGGAGAGCAGCCTTTCTGCAGTGTGCGAAAGAGTGCTCGATAGATGTCTGGCTCCGTCAACAATGGGCGGAGACGGATGTGACAACATGACCATGATCTTGGTGCAGTTCAAAAATCGAGCGAGTGAGAAGAAAAAGGCTGACTTGGGGGAGCAATCTGCAAAAGGCGAGGAAGAGTCTGAGGTTCAGTGAGTATAGGCTGTTAGTGGAGAGGCTCTGTCCCCTGTGACCAGTGATGCCGAGGGCAATGATTCTTGACACTGACAAGGATGCAAATGTGTCAATCTGAAATTGTGTGCTGGGGTATCAAAGTATTAGTCCAATGCTGTGGCTGTGCACATTCTTCCTGGTGTGCAGCTCTGTTCGTCCTCATGCCAAAGTTGACTCTTTTGGTTACGGCTTAGATCATCGCCACCTCACCTCATCGATCTGGCGACTGGCCTGTTATGTTCTATGTATGTTGTAAACGTTGCTGCGTCGTTCGTTGTTTTTTGTTGATATTCTTGTGCTGTTCACACCATTCCATGCCTAAGCGGGCTGGCAGTTGTTATGATCATGTAATATATTCAATATTTTTGGTTTGTATATTTTTTTACTAGCTGTTTGCCAAGAAAATATCTAGCTAGTGCCCTTTCTCCTGCAAAATCTTGATGTTCCTCATGACGGTCAAAACCACTTCAGAGTTCAGAAATACCATTAATCTGGAAGCTTCTTTTATTTTTTATATATATGTAGTTCACATGATCTTAATCTTTAAATATTCAGTATATTTGGAGACAAGTTTGGGAACAGTCAAATAGGGAAGCAACCCGAAAAATGAGCATAAATTCTGGTAAGAGCCAGGGTACCCCTACATATTTAAGATTTGCCTGAATACACTTGGACCATAAAATGCATGCCATATCTAGGACTAGAGCTACAGGCACATTCGGCAAGAAAACAAGAAACAAGCCCGTCAGTCAGCCATAAGAACACAAAGCCAGTCAGTCAGCCATAAGAACACAAAGCCAGCAAGGATCATCTCTACACGAAGTCAAAACAATCAGAGCGATAAAATTTACAATGCAGATCTCACTTGGGGTTACGGCTGTGAGAACTCCGTTTTGCCTTCTCTATCAGGGGCTTCAGCTGCTGCTTCTCCTCTAGGATCTTAAGGAAATTGAACAAGAAAGGCACGTAGTTGTGCTTCCTCCTAATGTTCTCTGTCTTCCACTTCTTCGACTTCTCTTCCTCCATTATGATCTTCTCGGTCACAGCCTCGATCTGAGCAGCAACCTCTGCGAGTGACCGCTCAACAGATGGCCTTTGGCGATTGGCAGAAGGATCGCCCATTTGTGACAAGAGGTTCTCCCTCTTTCTCTGAAGTTCCTTGAGCTCTACGATGTACATATCCTTCCGGTTCTTTGTGATAGCCATGACACTGAACCTTATCTCGTTCTCAGAAAACTTATCAATGTGTTCCTGAATGACAGGCTGCACCATCTTCAGCCACCCCATCTCACCAATACCACCTGGGCATTTTCCCAGGCTAATCGGTCCTTCCTTTAGTCCATCAAGCTCATACAGGACACCGTCAACAGGCACATAGCTAATGAAATGGTAGACATCATCATCCTTGCTAGATGATTTCTGTTCCTCAGGGTCTTCTGACCTTGCAAATGAGTTACTGGTCATACGAATGCTTTCACAATTCACTATAGCCAATCCTTTTAGCTCTGGCGGCAAGTCCTTTGCGAACTCCTTTAGCTTTCTGAGGTCATCACTAAGGGTAATGCCAGAAGAGTTCAACAGAACAGAAATGATAGCTTGGGTTGCACATGCACTGTTAATTATCTGAAAGTATAAAACGGCTTGGTCATAGAAAAGATGCAGAGTGAACATGGCATAAAAACACTCAACGCAACTATGCTCTGACCTGATTGGCAAAGAATAGATTTGGAACCGAATCCTTGATAACAGGGCGCTCATCCGTCTCTGGAGGTCGCCATCTGTACAGAATTATAAGCCCATAAATTGGCCTGCAAGATACCAATTGTTTGACGCAGTTGATACAGGAAAAACAGCATTCATGGTAACAGGTAGCAAGGACAACATACTGAAGATCATTGAGGGCATCCAGATCAAGTGAGTAGAGTTCATCGACCTGTAAAGGAAGAATAACATGGAATATCATAGAATGCTAGCTTTTAAGGAGGTCAAAGATCCCAATTCGTAATAAGAAGCAGATGTAGAAACTAGAAACTGATTATGAACTCCCAAAGCTTACATCAAATTGTAGTGCATTACATGCATAGCCTGTCAACATTTTAAAAAAAAAAAAAAAAAACCATCGCGTCGTTGTATTTCAAAACATAGTTTTAGTTGGAAAATCTAGAAGCCTGAATTTCAACCAGATACTGGAATGAAAAAACATGCTTAAATTTTAATCCTTCCTTGGAAAAAATAGCAAGTTTATTTTGTAATGGAAGCCTTGAATGCAAAACCTGGAACATATGTTCTGAACTTTTGTATTAATGCATAAAATGATTATTACCTCCTAATGAAAAAACAGTGATCTGGTGGTAGGTGAATACTTACTTGGAGACCCTTCAACTGCATTTGTTGCAACAGCTCTGTAAAAACACCTACAGAATGTGCAGACTGCAGAGGTTAATAATTCTTCCCTCTTTCCTTGGAAAAGATTAAAGCCACGGTTTACAGGGAAGCGGGAAAATCTAGTTTTCTTTCAGCATTCCAATGCCACTTGCTAAGAGAGGGAGAATGAATACAAACTTGAGTAACTTAATACAAGAGGAACTTCCTCTTCACTAAAAATGCAGGCACACGAGTACTGTAAATTTTGAATTGCAAATGGCCATTTTATTACTCATATACACATTAAACTTCAAACGACAGCTTACAGCGCAAGTCTCCGTAAACAACCTGAGGAAACAGCTGGGCACTCTCCTGAAGTGAAATAGGTGATGCTGTACACATCTCACTCTTCTATTACTACTGAACACTAAATCAAACAGCTTGACCAAGTAACAACTCACAACACGAGGGTCCAAGAGCAAGTTTTGTAATCCGAGATGCCACTAAGAGCATCTCTAGCAGAGCCTGCAAAACACGGACCCACAAAACTGTTTTGCGGGTCACAGAACGCGCGTTTTTTGGCTCAAAACGACACCGCGCAGAACAGAAACCGCAAAACCAAACCGTAAAACGGAATCTGCTGTGGAATATTCGGTCGTCTTCTTCCATCGTATTTTTCCCCAATCTGACCAGCAGAGGCACCCGCGGCGCTGGCAGACGGAGCCCCCCGCTGGCCGACGAAGCCCCTCGTGCAGGCCGCCCGAAGGCCGGAGACGAAGCCCCCCCGACGGCGAGTCCGCCGACCGCCTGGTCGACCAGATCCGGCAGGCGCGGCGCGGCGGGAGGCGCCCGCTCCTCGGCTTCGATGACTTCCAGTGTGGCTGGCCGACGAAGCCCCCTAGGCCGTCCGGCCGACGAAGCCCCCAGGCCCGCAGCGGTGGCAGACGAAGCCCCCCCGGGCAGACAAAGCCCCCAGGCCGTCCGAAGGCCGGAGCCGCCCGCGGCGGCGGCAGACGAAGCCCCCCGCGGCGCTGGGCAGACGAAGCCCCCCAGGCCGTCCGAAGGCCGGAGCCGCCCGCAGCGGTGGCAGACGAAGCCCCCCGCGGTCGCTGGGCAGACGAAGCCCCCGCGACGCGCGCGGCCGGAGCCCCCCGCGATGCCGGCCGACGAAGCCCCCCGCGCTGCGAGGCACAGACGAAGCGAAGCCGTTGGAAGCCCCCCGCGGTGCCGGCGGATCCTGTCCCATCCGAACGTCGCCGGCGTGCTCTTGTGCCGGTGATTCCGGCGAGTTTGGCGATGATTTTGCCGGACTCCGGCGAGTTGCACGGCGGAACGTCACCGTCGGGTCCTGAATATTCAGCCCGCCAACCACTTGTGCGGGATACAGGCCCCCTCAAAATCGAACGCGAAATCTGTGAATTCACGGTTTGGAGGAGGAAATTTACGGGGGCCCTTAAAAACTTTTACGGGTCGGGAAGTTTTGAGGGTTCTGTTCTTTGCGTTTTTGCAGTTTCGAATCTGTATCCGGCAGTTATTTTGCGGTTTTGCGCGTTTTGCAGGCTCTGCTAGAGATGCTCTAACACATTACATGACTGTTTCTGGCATGTCCAGATATCCTCCACATCTAATCCAGATGCTCTAAATTTCCAGTCAAACTAGGGGCCATAATCAGTTAAGAACCATTGAGGGTCGATGTGCAGAGAAAACTTAGCTCAACTTATTCGCAAACAAAACTTAGCTCAACTAACTAGAGAGTCCATCAATCTGTTATGTTGCTGCATAATAGATAATAAAGGTAAAATTTACCAGGATCATTCTCGATTGCCGCCCAAGACATGCTGAGGAGCCGTCTGCAAATCCGCGAAGAATCCTAACGAGCAGGGGCGGATCTAGACACCAATAAATTGTGGGGGTTAGTTTGGGGTTTAAGTAAGTAAATCACTTGATGAGTAAAAGCACGCATCTAAAACCCGATTGTCCAAGAGTGCGGACTGGGTTGGGATAGTAAGGACGCAACGGAGACGGAGGTGGCGGCGGCGCGCGTGAGGGGGACGGCGAGGGCGCGGCGGCAGCTCTAGGGCATAGCTGCGGTGGACTGGAGCTTAAGTAGGTCAGGAGAGGAGAGGAGAGGGATGATGTCCGACGCGAGGAAGGGACGGGTGCCGGAGCTCACCTTGGCCGTCGGCGAGGTCCTGCTCCGCCCTCTGGTCGCCGTGGACGTCGCTGGAAGGGGGGATTTGATTATTTGCTCTCCATTACGTTGAACTCTTTTGCCAGGTAAATTATGATTTGCCCTTTTAAATTACTTTCTTTTCTTCTGAGGATTTAGGGATTTAAGAGAAAACTGCAAGACAAAACTACCCCTAACTGCCCCTTTCTCCAACGGGTTGAATGAGGACAATATATTGTTATTCCTCGCAAGGAAAGTTGATGAATACAATTATTATTAAGAAGCTATAGACCAGTGTAGAAGGGATGTGTTCATGGAGGATTCTGACTTTAAGATCGAAGTATTTATTCCCTGGAGAATTAAACTTGCTGGAGTTTTGATTTCTCGTTTCGGTCAACCATCCGACCAGGACCTGCCTGTCCAAACATCTTGGTAAGGCAAAAAAGAGAGCAGAAGAGGACCTTCATCATCGTGGATTTGGTGCTATTGAGATATATTTTAATTCAATTCATAATTGTTCTCGGCGTTTTATTGACTTATCGTGCAATGCAGTAAAAAGAATATGTTTGCTGGCCGGGCTAGCTGCGAAATCAAAGAGCATATGGTGTGCAGAAGCAACTACTCCGTTGAAATACATTCTGATGGGTCTCACTCCTTGGACCAATCGGCTGACTGCGCAGTTCTTGCTGCCTTCTGCCGGCTTCCCCCACAAGCTCCTTCTCCCAGCTTCTCTCATAAGCCGCCACCTAATTTCGTTTAGGCTTGCGGACTAGTTTTCCCCTTGCTAGTTTACAAATGTTTTCACTATTTGTTGGCATACTAACAAGCAGATGTTCAATCGGTCCAGCAATATTTAGGACTTACGGTCACCGCACGCCCAATAGGATCTTGGGATAAATTTTTCACTATTTGTAAAAAGAATTGACTCTACAATTATTAGTTTACAAATTTTCTCCGGGGTGCCAGTCTACTAGCACAAAAGAAACAACGGATTAGCACTAATGATGTTCAAGTGAGCAAGCAAACAGGTGTTTTGAGTTACAGTTCTTGCACAACTAACCGATGTTGTAGACAGGTTTAACTAATGACTCGATATGGGCTAGAATGCAAAACCGAGAGACGTTTCTTTTCTTACTGAAAACATTCAGAGTAACAAGCCATCACTTGAGCCCATCGCCAAGCACCGCAGGCATACCTATGCGGCTATGCTCTGTGCTAGATCAGCCATTCTTTCCTTCATTGCCTGCATCAGCAGCGGAATTCACACGTAGACGCTCCTCTGATGTGCATCCTTCTAGGCTTCATTGACTAGCACCGACACTTTCTGAAAGTAAAAACAAAAGTTATACACAAGAAGTTGCAACAAATGGATTGGGTTTTGGTCTGCTAATCTGTGCTAAATCGATTGTGTGAGCATGAAATTGTAGGAAATCTCCCAAGAAATGATCAAACTAAGAAATACATATGCACACGTCAGCACCCAACGCCATTGCAGCTTCCATGATTTCAACATTTACTAGTTGAATGCCCATGCGTTGCCACGAGCTTTCCAATTAGTTATTATTTGCAAGTCAAAGGGAGAAAAACAATGTACCAGATTCCAATCTCTTGAAAATAGTGCTTTTGTTTTCCGCATGGTATTTTGCATCATTTGATGCAGAGCCTGGGGCTGCCACCTTTTCTGATTTTTTAATTTTCTGTTATGGAATCACACATCATGAGCATCTTCCTCCACATTGCCACCGCATACCCCTCTGCCTCATTTGCCATTTCTCAGTGCAACTGCATTCCGAAATATGATGTTACATGTCATGAAATCGTGTAATTGTGTAGTACTACACTAATGCATTAAATTCATTTTTTCTCTCCCTAGTATTTTTTGGGCATAAAAACAACTCACTGATCCCACACACGTTGATAGAATGTGCGTTGCCAGGAGCTAGGCTTGTCTATATCAGAACAATAATATTAACTGTCGGATGAAAGGGGTCATTTTCTTTACAACAATAGATCTAAGAATAAAGAGATGAGAGAAAGAGCAAAACACACATATAGAAACCATCCCTGGAACTGCAGCTTGTTGCTCTGATAAATAATTGTCTTCTAAACGGTAAAGTTGCAATTACAGTTTTCAGTTAAAAAAAACACATGCCAAAGAAAATTAGCAACTATATATACCCCATATGTTAGTCCCTGAAAAAGGAAAGAGCAATCACATAAAATAAGCTCCCAATTTCAAAACTAAAACCAGAAAAATACATATTTAAATCTCAAGCACTCGGCCAAAGCAAATTTGAAGTAACATTTGTCTATATTGTCAGCATGTTGTCGCAACATAGCTAAATACCACCTTATTTAGTTTCACCTTTTTAATGGTCTAGTTATCTGTCAATGCACCAGATTGCTAGTACAAAGGATATCAAGCTAAGTTGATAAATTGAAAAAATAAATACTTGAAATAAATGTGCTAATACAACAAAATTTTGAATCATCAAGTGCAATACATGCACAAGGTGTATAAGCATCTATACTACAGTAATGACGGGCCTGAATAGCTGAAATTTCCTACAACTACATAAAGATCAAATTCAAAAATTTATCCAGGGGAGCTCCCCATTGTAGTACGCACTGTTTAAACTGTCAATATTATGCCATCTGACAAGGTACACACGGAAGCATCAACTACATGGTTAAGTGACTTGCTTATGTTAAATGTCTGGATTTGACAACCTAATCGAGGGCATACACGACATTTTGAGATTTAACCTCGGTTTGAACTTTGAACTATTTGACCAAACAGAGCTACGACGCTCCTATGCGACATTCAAAACCATACATCAACGGAGGTACTAACTATACTAAAAATCAAATGTGCATTGGGCAAAAAAACAATGTGATTGTCCATGGTGAAGAAACCGGAAGAGAAAATGTAAAGGTCATGCCAGGAGTACTTAACAATCCAGATTTCCGTCCGCAAGCAAGGAAAATGAAATCCTTTATGAGAAAAACCATCAGTTGTGAACTCACTAATGAGTAATCACCCAAATTTGATAAAGAACATTATATTTTTCCATATGAAGTGGGCCCATAATAACAGATAAAAACTTGACATGTCATAGTCAATCTATGAAATAAGTACCTTCATTATGAGTAAAAGGGGATTCACTGAAGCTAGTGTAAGGGCCGGCTGCGCCTTAACAGTAAAGTTTACTGGCACACAAAATAGCTCAATCAGATACTCACACCACGAATATACAAGGGCCTGCCATATATGATTCATTTTTGTACCTGACGAACTGACATGAATCAAAGGTTTAGCATTAGCCACTGTACACATATGCCTTGCTAAATGTATGGCTGCAAACACATATACAGTATATAACAACCAATGGAAAATTATACAAAAAATCTTTACTGAGGTTTAGATTAACACCATAGTTATTGTGCCTAACATATAAATTTGAAAACGTATCATCCAGAGATGAAAGAGATGCAGGGCAACAGTTGCATCTCCATCGCCAACCAGTCAGTTGGTCCACTACGAGTAGCTGAGGCAAATGAGCTTACAGACTGGAGGAGGTTGGTGTGATGACCCGGGATTGGAAGGGAGGAGTCACAGAGTATAGGGCAGGAATCGAACAACAATTGGGGTGAGAGAGAGAGACGAACAGGGGGTGAGGAACAGACGCAAGGAGGTGAGATAGATTCAGACTTCAACTCAACCATATCGAGTCTGCTACAAGCCTGGGTACAAATACCCGCAACGCACGCTTACAAGTGGCCCCTAGGGTCCACCACACGACAGCTTACTAGCTTTACACGCTGGCACACAACTGGCCAATAGCCGATCACCAGCTCAGCCTGGTGACTCACTGTTCACCATCACGGAGGTAGAGGGTGTGACAGTTGCCCCTCCTTGAGAAGTTGCTTCTCTGGCGCGAGCTTGATCTTCCTCCCAAAGAGCAGCATCTGGAAAGCGAGACTTCAACACGTAGTAATCCTCCCAAGTAGCCATATCGTCTGGGAGATGTGCCCACTTGATCAAGACATGCGGAGCAGCTGCATTTCCTTTGCGCACAAGCCGGCGTTGAAGTATTGCCACAGGAACAGGTTTTGCTGCTGAGAAATCAGAGACTGATGGCAACTCCGAGAACACAGGGGTATAGTTAGCATTGAACGGCTTCAATTGAGAAACATGAAAAACCGGATGAACTTGTGCATCAACTGGCAAAGCTAACTTGTATGCCACCTCACCAATGCGTTCCAAGATTGTGAAAGGACCAAAATACTTGTAAGACAACTTTGGATATGGGCGATTGACCACTGATTGTTGAGCATATGGCTGAAGTTTAAGCAAAACCTGATCACCAACCGTGAACTGACGTTCCAATCGGTTCTTGTCTGCATAAGTTTTCATGCGTTGCTGAGCCCGGATAAGTTGAGCACGCAGCAATTCTGTATGAGCCTGATAGTCCAAAGCAGCATCTCCAGCGACAGAATCATCTGCAACTGTCAGATTAGGCATACCACCGAAGTTGGGATCAGACTTGTACAATGCTTTGAACGGAGAACATCCCAAAGCTGTGTGAAAACTTGAATTATACCAGAACTCTGCTAGACCCAGCCATTTCTTCCAATGCTTTGGGCTGTCCTGAACTGCACAGCGCAAATATTGCTCCAAACACTGATTGACCCTTTCACTCTGGCCGTCTATTTGTGGATGATAAGCTGTGCTGTAATGCAACTTGATGCCCAAGGACTGAAACAAATCTTTCCAGAAATGGCTTGTGAAAATTCTATCTCGATCAGATATAATTGCCACCGGCACACCATGTAACTTCACAATGTTGTCAACAAACAATTTGGAAACAGTGGCTGCCGTGTATGGATGCTTCAAGGGAATGAAATGCGCATACTTGGTGAGACGATCAACTACCACAAGTATGCTGTTAGCACCTTCAGAAGTGGGTAAACCTTCAATGAAGTCCATGATAATTTCTTGCCATGGTGCAGCAGGAGGAGGTAATGGTTGCAACAGCCCAGCAGGTTTCTGATGAGTGTGTTTGGCCTGTTGACACACAATACACTGTTTGACATAGTTTTCTACTGCCAGATTCATACCTTGCCAGTAATAGAGTTGTTTGATTCTTTGATAAGAAGCTTGTATACCCGAATGACCTCCAATAGCACTGTCATGTAATGAGGCTATCAATTTAGTTTGCAAGGCTAGATTATCTCCAATCACCAATCTACCCTTATATTTGATCAAACCTTTCTCCAGATAAAATCCCTTATCATTTGGAGAATGGACAGAAAGTTCCTGCAGTAATGATGAAGCTGCCTTATCATTGACATAGGAATTAACCACTTCTTGTAACCATAATGGTTGACAAGACGAAACAGTCTGAATGTCCAGCAGATGGCCAACTCGTGACAGGGAGTCTACTGCCCCATTTTCAGCTCCTTTTCTGTATTTGATCTCAAAATTTAATCCACCCAGCTTCGCCATGGCTTTCTTCTGTAAATAAGAGTTAAGCTGTTGATCAGTGAGGTTACACAAACTCTTGTGATCAGTAATGATGGTAAATTTGCCCCTCTGCAAGTACTGGCGCCATTTATCGATAGCCATGATGACAGCCAAGAATTCCTTGTCATAGATGCACAATTTCTGATTTAACACACCTAAAGCTTTGCTCATATAAGCAATAGGGTGACCTTGCTGCATTAGAACTGCTCCCACTCCAGTATCACAGGCATCAGTTTCGACGGCAAAAGGAAGATTGAAATCAGGAAGAGCAAGAACTGGGGTTGAAGCCATAGCCTTCTTCAACTTGTTGAAAGCTTCAGTGGCTTCCTCTGTCCACAGGAACCCTTTCTTAGTCAACAATTGAGTCAGTGGTTTGATCAACATACCATAACTGGGCACAAACTTGCGATAATAACCTGTCAACCCCAAAATCCTTCTCAATTTGGTAGCATCCATTGGTAATGGCCAATTAACAATAGCTTCAGTCTTTTCTGGATCAGTGGACACTCCCTTGTCCGAGATGATGTGACCCAAATATTGGATGCTAGTCTGTCCAAAGCTACATTTGGAGAGTTTTGCATAGAACTGAGTTTCTCAGAGCTTTTCCAGAACCAATTGCAAATGCTGCATGTGTTCAGCCCATGACTTGCTATAGATCAATATGTCGTCCAAGAAGACAATAACAAATTTGCGCAAGAAAGGTGCAAATATCAAGTTCATAATGCACTGGAAAGTGGCTGGAGTGTTTGTTAAACCGAATGGCATAACTCTGAACTGAAAATGTCCATGATGGGTTTTAAACACTGTCTTAGCTTCATCTTCTGGACGCATTCGGATTTGGTGATACCCAGCTCTAAGGTCCAACTTGGAAAAGAACTTTGTCCCAGCCAGCTCGTCCAAAAGCTCATCCACAATAGGTAGTGGAAATTTGTTCTTGACAGTGACTAGATTCAATCGCCTGAAGTCAATACAAACCGCCAGGAGCCATCTTTCTTTTTAACCAGTAACACGGGCGAAGCAAACGGACTCATGCTCTATGTGATGATCCCATAAGTGAGCATGTCCTGCACTTGCCGTTCGATCTCATCCTTCTGCAGAGGAGAGTATCTATACGGCCTGGAGTTGACTGGTTGAGCACCATTCTCCAAATGGATTGCATGATCCAATGATCGTTGTGGAGGAAGTTCAGAAGGTTCTTCAAACACATCAGAGAATTGTTTCAACAACGTCTGCAAATCAGGGGATACAGAAGTGTCAGAGTTCACCATTGTGTTGGACACCGGATCGACCACTACCATGGCCCATACCTCATTGCCGAAAATCCATTTCTGTAGCTGTTCAGCTGACAAGACTGACAGAGCCTGAGACTGCTGTGGTACCACACCTTGGAGTGTGATTTCTTTGCCAAGATACTGGAATGATAGGTACTTCGCTTGCCAATCCACAGTCATCCTGCCGAATTGCTTAAGCCAGTTTACCCCCAAAATTGCATCATAAGCTCCGAGCTCCAGAATTCTCATGTCAGTGGTGAAAGTATTACCCTGAGTCCACCAAGATAGTCCTGTGACTTGCTCCTTTGATGTCATCAATTCGCCATTAGCCACTTTGACTGGAAGAGCTGGTGCAGGTGAAATGGCACATCCAGCTCGCTCAGCAAAAGTTCTTGTGACAAAAGTGTGTGTGCTTCCAGAATCGATAAGAAGCAGCATTACTTGATTGCCAACCAAGGCACGCAGCCTAATTGTTTCACCACCTTCAGTTCCAGCTAAAGCATCCATAGACAACTGACAGCATGCTGCAGTCACAACTGGTTCATCCAACAGTTTCAAAGCCTGTTCGGCATCATCAGAAATCACTTCTCCAAATTCACCCACTTCAATTGTAAGTAATTGGCCAGAACGCTTGCACTGATGTTCTTTGGAGTACTTATCTCCACATTTGAAACAGAGATTATTCGCTCTGCGAAAATCTCTCAACTGTCTCTCTCGCTGAAAATCATCAGATGGAGCTCGCTTCGGCCAATCAGTGCGAGTGACAGTACTGTTCGCAGTAGTGTTTACAGTTGGTGGGTGTTTTGTTGGTGCACTGGGCCGATGCTTGGGTCTAGTGTGCTCAGCTTCTTCTTCTTGTATACGAGCTAAGGATGTAGCTCTAGTGATGCTTGATGGAGCTTGAAGTCTGACAGCACAACGAATATCATCCCGTAACCCAAAGACAAACTGAATAACAAACCAACGAGCACTGAGAGAATCATCCATAGAAATTAAGTGATACATGCACTCCTCAAACGCCAACCGATATTCAGCTACGGTGCCTGTTTGTCGGAGCTGCAATAGCTTAGTCATTTGTCCATCAAATTCATCCAACCCAAATTCCTCTACCACTGCTTGCATGAATGTGTCCCAAGCAATCAATCTATTCCTGCGCTTGAATGACTGAAACCACAGTGCCGCATGCTGATGCATGTAAAATGCATACATGAACTTTGCACTTTAATTGCTTATATTCCAATCATATTTGCATCATATAAGGGTTATATCAATTTTTTATAATGATTTTGGGAATACTTCATAGTTTTCCCATTTATTTGGAATTAACCATGTTTTTCTAGAAAACGTCTTTTTTAGTGTTTCAGACTTTCCGGGAGCTTCGGGACTCCAAAAAGGGCAAGGTCAAAGAGCACGGTTCAGAATTTTCGAGACGAACGCAATGGGCTTAAATTGAAGACCAGAAGCCCAACAGGCTGGAAATGGGAGGGTCCCACGCGGCCTAAAGTACATGGCCGCGTGGGCCTATCTCGTTTCCACCTCGGAGCTCCGTGGCCGTCGATCTTTCGTCCACCGACTTCGTCTTGACCTAAAAACGCCTATAAAAAAGGACTCCTGGCGTTTCGCGAAAGGAGGCGGCGGAGAAACACAGAACACCGAAACAGAGAGTCAGAAGGCTGCCGCCGGAGAAGATCGGAGGGGGGAAACGCCGCCGGAATCACCTCCGGAGGGCTCCACCCCCCTCCGGCGTGTTCATCATCAACATCTACAGCAAGAACTTCTCCACCATCATCACCATGATGAAGGGGGAGTATTCCACCCCATGGACTAGGGTTTGTGGTGGTAACTTTTGTATCTCTCCTCTCTCTTGAGCTTCACTAATTAGTACCGTATGAGCTGCCAAACATGATTACAGTCATCTATGTAATACCTTTGTGGTGAATATTGTGGTGTAAGATGATTTGTTATGCATTTACCGTTGTGTTGGAGCTTTGTGATTTGTCATACTTTGAAGTGTGATGTATGTGGGTACGGGATGGCCGATGTGACACGGCATAGATATTGAGTGACACAGTACCGCCCAACGTCCTTTATCTGGGGGTAAAAAGAAAGAGTATGATGTGGGAGTGAGAGAAACCACGCTAGCCTTACGAGGGGTGACCTAGCAACACAAATGAGTATTTCTTTCAACTATGTGTTTTAGGACATATAGCCGTCATAAAAAGCTACCATTAAAACATGACAATTGTGTGTACTTTATCTATAACATGATGATCACCGTAGATGAGAGAGAGGATTAAGTGAACCCATGAACCATGTCCATTGTTCCTATAAGAAACACACACTTGAGCTTGTCCTCTTGCTACATAGAGGATTGGGCTTTCTCTCTTTGAGAGCTTTCACTTGTTACTACGTTTGTCTTGTCCTCTTGCAAAGAAGAGGATTGGGACACTTTTACATCCATCAAACCAACCACCTTGCTCCTTAAACTTGTTTAGTGCATAATCAACTAAAACTTGTGACACTTTAGTTGTAGGGAATAGATAATTTTTCCTTCTTGCTCCTGCGGATCGATACCTTACTTCCACATTGAGAGGTGCTACAGTGATCCCTTGCTCTTGGGGGTTATCACATGCCCATCGAGATGCAAAGTAGAAGTGCTCACCCAGTGATGCTCAGGAACCTTATACATCTCAAAATAAGTCATACTGAGATCTACCCAGAGTAGAGGCTTATCACCTGAGAATCGCGGAAAATCATGGCGACGAGGACTAATGACATACTGCCCTTGACGCTCGCCGTCCTGATGCCCTTGACGCTGAACGTCCAGTTGTTCAGTTGGTGATGATGGAGCGGACACGAATTCTGTAGTCGTGCCCGGCGCCGTGAGGATCGGCGGTCGCTGATTCGCCAGCCGTGCTGTCCTCGGAGCCTTGTCAGCGAGCGGGATCTCCACGCGCGGCAGCGGTGCCGTCGCAGCCTTGTCATGCTCCACTAGGCGACGCTTGATGCCGTCGAGATCGACACCGAAATCCTCCACCTGTTTCCGTAGGCCACCCACCTCCGTGGAGACTTCCTTGATCTCAGACGAAATCGTGCTGAAACGCGTCAGCATCTCCTCCAGTGTTTTCTGCACGGCCTCCATTTTTGTGAGCACAAAATTTGTCTGTGCCGAGGGAATGGCGGGGCGCGCCGGCGCCGTCGCGGCTCCTTTGAATTAGGCCGAACTCCGATCAGGATTTCGCGCGGCGTCGCCGAGGCAACACCACACCTTTCTCGGTGGAATTTTACCGGTCCGATCTCGAGATTACGAGCGCGAGCGGGGGAGCGTTGTGCTAAACTTTTATTCTTGTTTGCATTGCATACTAACATATAAATCTAAAACACAAAAAAATTAGAAAATGGAAAAGAACCAAAAAAATTTAGAGTTGTATAATATCTATCTTGAGTTAGGACATGAAGTGTTTGAGGAGAAAATTAAATTTTATTTGCATAACACTCATGTTTGTGGTACTAACTCTTTGAACACCTTTATTGCTAATGCTCTGGAAAAGTTTAAGCTTGGGGAAGCCGTTGAGGATGAAAGTGATTTAATTGAGTTTGATGATCCATTATGCTCATTAGATGATAAGTCTTTATGTGGTGATTCTATTCAAAACTATGTGGGTATGTTTAACTTTAATGCTTGCAACTATTATGAGAGAGGAAGAGATAAGAATCCTCTTTATGTTTCTATGTTATTTAAAATGCAAGCTACTGATCACTACATGCATTGGTTATCACAAAATTGCTGCTATTTATTCATATATAAAATGCCAATGCATAGGAAAAGAGTTAGACTTAAAAGTTGATGGTTTGATATTCTGTGGTGTGTTCTTTATGCTTTAACTTCCTATTCGGTTTGAGCACACCTTTATATCCTCACAACATGTAAAATATCTTTACCTACTGATTTGTGACAATTAGTTTAGGATTTTCATTTTTATAAAATTTGGGAAAGTTAATGAGAAGGATGAGTAATGGAGAAGTTGGGGTCGACCTTGAACATGTGTTGTTCATGCCAATGGAACCATTGCAAATCTCTATCATTTAAACTTTTCCCAAAGCTAAAACCAAATAAAAAGAGTGATAATAGTAATTCGCTGTCCAGTTTTTGACATATCCTGTCTTTATTCTGCATTACTCTCATTACTTGTGTTTTGTGCGGTTCTTTTGATCAAGGAGCATTACATAACCATAGTAACAGTAGCTAATGTTTAAAATCAATTCATGATATGTCTTTGCTGTGCCTATGTGGATTTAATTTATGAAGGCACTAACCCCTCTAATCAAGTTTGTGACGAGTGTTGTGTAAAGAGAATTTTAAGGTGGAAGAATTGAGGGTGATGAACAAGATCAAGAGGGACAAAAACTCAAGCTTGGGGATGTACCCCTAGGCTCACCCTACATATATCAAATAAGTACAAGAATTTAAGCTTGGGGATGCCAAGCCACCTCACTTCAACCATCTTGATACCAAGTAAGTAAGCCTAGCTATATGGCTATAAAGAAAGCGCTTTGCGGGAGGCAACCCGGTTATTTTTGTGTGTGATTTTTCTTTGTGTCCTCTTGCTGTAACAAGAGATTTTGTGTCTAGTTAGTTTCTGGAGTTTTTAATAAAGTGCCAAGTTTTACCCATGTTGGTCTTGAAAAGTTGCTATTTGAGTTCGGAGATTTTATTCCTGCACGAATCTGTGCACGGTATGATTTTTAATTCTTATTCTGTAACTCCGAATGAGCTCATATTTGAACTGTAGTTGCAACTTTTCATCCTCTGTATGCATGAATTTTTCGGAATTTTTCGAGAAAGTTTGGTAGGGTAGAAAAATACGTTTTGCTGCTGCTGTTTTTCTGGACAGATTCTGTCCCATTTTGTTTGATGCATGCTTTGAGCTTTTAAGTTGAATCTTTTTGATCCAATTGAGTTTATGAGTAGGCATACAACATTATACACTTTCTGGACATCTCATATGAATTTTTGTTCAAGGATTATATGCAGCAAGAAACCTATTTGTTTATCACTATTAATGCACCCCACAGAAAAGAATGGGAGAAACGGTGTTTTGAAGTTTTTTCACAGGGATTGGAGGAGATGCACCAAGAGCTATCCAAGGATGGTGAAGACCATAAGCTTGGGGATGTGAAGACAACCCCGCTGGACCTACACACTCTCGGTTTGCACACGTCCAACTTCTGTTTTTCGATCAAAACACTTTATCGCATAAACTTGGAGCGTCGTTTTTGTTTTTGTTTGAGTCTTGAGAGACCACCACACTATCAATTATATATGAGAGAGCTACTGGAAATATGGGTTGAAATATGGATGCTATTATCATGATGGGAAAAGGGATGTTTGAGTTGATTTTTAATGATACATATAGTTGCATGATTCATGAGCTTTTATGAGTAATAATATGTAAATGCTTTATCAAGAGTTATCACTTATTCATGTTTTGATGCTGAAAGTTATTTCACTTGTTTAACATGGATTAGTTAGTTCTATGGACACTCATGCATGCATCTAGATGGTCAACTTTCTCCCTTTTGCTAGCCCAAAAACTCCAACAAGCAAAAACTTGTTTCCAACACCTTCAACCAAAGTTATTCCAGTGAGTCCACCATATCTACCTACTAGCTATATGCTATTCCGAGTATGTTCATCATGATATTTGTGTTATCTATACCTCTGAATGAAAATGATTATGTTATTGATTGCCATGGGAAAAGTTGGTTATATAGCTCTCACGAACTTGATGCACATTTTACTATCATTGCAATAAATAAAACATGACCCATTGTGATTAAGATTATGATGCTAGTGGCTTGATAAATGTTCGAGGTTGGGAGTTAGCCCATATGTGCTGTCACATGCAAAGCTTTCAACATGCTCTTCATCTCATTTAGTTGATATCATGTACTTTTGTTTATGGATGCCTATCATGGTGAAATGAGGTGGAAATGAAGAAGTTTAAATGAGTTTGTATAAATGGTTAGAGAGACGCCTGGGCCGCTAATCTAAGCCATGCATTATTCATGGTGGAAATTTACTTACATGCTATGGTGAATTATCTATGACGCACCTTACAATAAAAAGCTATTCCAATGGTAAATAAAAAGGGTGTTGAGGTTTTTCATCTTGTTTGTTTGTCTTGTCATTTTGATATGGGCTTGTTCCATATCCTGGGACAAGAGGTACCCCAGTTGACGCTCTTGATGATACTATTATTACTTACAATGATATATAACTTGAACTTGCTTTGTTTCCTAAGTTGAGTAATCATGGTGTAGGTACTTGTATTCAAGGGGCATGAGACATCCAACCTTTACTTTGTCAAGCACACTACTCATATTTGCTTTCACTTTAACCTTAATCATTCAAGATGCTATGATAGGGGCAATGAGAGCTTGACACCAATGAATACCTTATTGCAATCATTAACTTAAGTAGAAGAGTTTGGAAGTTGGATGAAACTTATGCATGCTTTACCTCTACTCACATATACATCTTTCCAAAGTGTACACCTATCATATTCAGATTTTCATCTACACTCTATGACCATTGTAGGATGTTCTACTTATCATTATGCATACATGTGTTCCATATTACTTGCTACTATGTTACACTTTGTGAACTATCAATGAACATCCTTGTCTTGAATACTTGATATCACTTCATAAACTATTTGCATATTGCTACTCCTTTGAAGAATGAATCATTTGACTATATGTAGCAATAGTAATCATCTTTGATATTCATTGTTAAGTATTAAATTGCAAAGTCCATGTTAGTTTTATCATCTTCATACTCGAGGACGAGCATGGATTAAGCTTGGGGATGTTGATGCATGTAAAATGCATACATGAACTTTGCACTTTAATTGCTTATATTCCAATCATATTTGCATCATATAAGGGTTATATCAATGTTTTATAATGATTTTGGGAATACTTCATAGTTTTCCCATTTATTTGGAATTAACCCTGTTTTTCCAGAAAACGTCTTTTTTAGTGTTTCAGACTTTCCGGGAGCTTCGGGACTCCAAAAAGGGCAAGGTCAAAGAGCACGGTTCAGAATTTTCGAGACGAACGCAATGGGCTTAAATTGAAGACCAGAAGCCCAACAGGCTGGAAATGGGAGGGTCCCACGCGGCCTAAAGTACATGGCCGCGTGGGCCTATCTCGTTTCCACCTCGGAGCTCCGTGGCCGTCGATCTTTCGTCCACCGACTTCGTCTTGACCTAAAAACGCCTATAAAAAAGGTCCTGGCGTTTCGCGAAAGGAGGCGGCGGAGAAACACAGAACCACGAAACAGAGAGTCAGAAGGCTGCCGCCGGAGAAGATCGGAGGGGGGAAACGCCGCCGGAATCACCTCCGGAGGGCTCCACCCCCCTCCGGCGTGTTCATCATCAACATCTACAGCAAGAACTTCTCCACCATCATCACCATGATGAAGGGGGAGTAGTCCACCCCTGGACTAGGGTTTGTGGTGGTAACTTTTGTATCTCTCCTCTCTCTTGAGCTTCACTAATTAGTACCGTATGAGCTGCAAACATGATTACGGTCATCTATGTAATACCTTTGTGGTGAATATTGTGGTGTGAGATGATTTGTTATGCATTTACCGTTGTGTTGGAGCTTTTGTGATTTGTCATACTTTGAAGTATGATGTATGTGGGTACGGGATGGCCGATGTGACACGGCATAGGTATTGAGTGACACAGTACCGCCCAACGTCCTTTATCTGGGGGTAAAAAGAAAGAGTATGATGTGGGAGTGAGAGAAACCACGCTAGCCTTACGAGGGGTGACCTAGCAACACAAATGAGTATTTCTTTCAACTATGTGTTTTAGGACATATAGCCGTCATAAAAAGCTACCATTAAAACATGACAATTGTGTGTACTTTATCTATAACATGATGATCACCGTAGATGAGAGAGAGAGAGGATTAAGTGAACCCATGAACCATGTCCATTGTTCCTATAAGAAACACACACTTGAGCTTGTCCTCTTGCTACATAGAGGATTGGGCTTTCTCTCTTTGAGAGCTTTCACTTGCTACTACCTTTGTCTTGTCCTCTTGCAAAGAAGAGGATTGGGACACTTTTACATCCATCAAACCAACCATCTTGTTCTCTAAACTTGTTTAGTGCATAATCAACTAAAACTTGTGACACTTTAGTTGTAGGGAATAGATAACTTTTCCTTCTTGCTCCTGCGGATCGATACCTTACTTCCACATTGAGAGGTGCTACAGTGATCCCTTGCTCTTGGGGGTTATCACATGCCCATCGAGATGCAAAGTAGAAGTGCTCACCCAGTGATGCTCAGGAACCTTATACATCTCAAAATAAGTCATACTGAGATCTACCCAGAGTAGAGGCTTATCACCTGAGAATCGCGGAAAATCATGGCGACGAGGACTAACGACATACTCCGCTTGACGCTCGCCATCCTGATGCCCTTGACGCTGAACGTCCAGTTGTTCAGTTGGTGATGATGGAGCGGACACGAATTCTGTAGTCGTTCCCGGCGCCGTGAGGATCGGCGGTCGCTGATTCGCCAGCCGTGCTGTCCTCGGAGCCTTGTCAGCGAGCGGGATCTCCACGCGCGGCAGCGGTGCCGTCGCAGCCTTGTCATGCTCCACCAGGCGACGCTTGATGCCGTCGAGATCGACACCGAAATCCTCCACCTGTTTCCGTAGGCCACCCACCTACGTGGAGACTTCCTTGATCTCAGACGAAATCGTGCTGAAACGCGTCAGCATCTCCTCCAGTGTTTTCTGCACGGCCTCCATTTTTGTGAGCACAAAATTTGTCTGCGCCGAGGGAATGGCGGGGCGCGCCGGCGCCGTCGCGGCTCCTCTGAATCAGACCGAACCCGATCAGGATTTCGCGCGGCGTCGCCGAGGCAACACCACACCTTTCTCGGTGGAATTTTACCGGTCCGATCTCGAGATTACGAGCGCGAGCGGGCAGCGATCCAGGCTCTAGATACCATATTGTGTTGACCCGGGATTGGAAGGGAGGAGTCACAGAGTATAGGGCAGGAATCGAACAACAATTGGGGTGAGAGAGAGAGACGAACAGGAGGTGAGGAACAGACGCAAGGAGGTGAGATAGATTCAGACTTCAACTCAACCATATCGAGTCTGCTACAAGCCTGGGTACAAATACACGCAACGCACGCTTACAAGTGGCCCTAGGGTCCACCACACGACAGCTTACTAGCTTTACACGCTGGTACACAACTGGCCAATAGCCGATCACCAGCTCAGCCTGGTGACTCATTGTTCACCATCATGGAGGTAGAGGGTGTGACAGTTGGATCCTTGGGGAGTTAGGGGACGGGCGCCCGATCGGCAGCCATGGTGGAGACGAAAGGGAAGTGGCAATCTACACCAGCGGTTCCCAGCATATCATCCTCTCCAGGACCAGGGGAGGGCGAGGGGGCCTTCGTTCCTGGCACCCGCGGCCGTGGCCCTTGGAACGATTGCTCCTGGCGCTGTAGTCTGAGTCGGAAGCGGCGCGACGTTGCTCAGCTAGAGGTGATGCCGAGCATGGCGAACTGGCGGAGGTGGCTTTCCACATGGAGCACACGTCCGCCTTCCTCGTTGCTGTCTTCGAGCCCCGGCGGCGCCGCCCGACGGCCAGCAAGCTGCGCCAGGAAGCCCACCGGTGCGACGGCACTCTCCCGTCGGCGCTCGATGCAGCCACTCGGGCGCGGCTCGAGGTGGATATGCGGTGGGAGGGACTGGCGACGGAATACACGGAGGAAAGGAAGCCGAGGCGGAGGAACTGCCCGATATGTTCGCAGCGCGATTTGATTCTAGACGTCGTGCGTACATGGATAACTACCCTCTTCGTTTTTTTCCTCCTCACCTCTGTTTTGCCGTGCGGGATATCAAATTGGTTTCCTCTCGCGGGATCGCACGAACGGGGTGGCAAGACGTACGACCATCGCCACCGAGTGTGCTTTAATATAGTAGAGATAGGTTGCTACTTTTGTTAGTTCCCAGAAAGTGTAAGCTGATTAACAGACCAGGTCAGATATGGTCTGAATAAGCATTAGAAGTGCAATACTACTTGTAGAGAAACACAATAATAATGCATAATTAGGATAGTCTGTTAAATATATAAGTACCATTAACAAACAAATTGAGTATTTTTTTTCACAAACGTATGATTCTGTGGGGTATAGCACAAGAATATAACTCACAAATGTGGGGTTAAATGTAGAATGCTCCTGTGATCACATTATTTTGGTCATTTCGGAAGCTAAAACATTATTCTGGTCATTTCAGCATCAATTGATAGTAATCTGTAGCCGGACATTTCAATTTGCAACAGCCTTCCATGACCAGGGCAAATTTATTATTGACTATAATTGCCTTCCCCCTCATGGCTTTGACCGTGCTCTCATGCCATACATAACAAGAACAAAACATATTTTACTAGCTGCTGAAATTGCATGGTCTTTTACTAGAATGTTATCTAAGGCGAAGCTAACGGGACTATCATGTGAAATTACTTAGTTCATAAAGTCGTCGAGAATTTGTAAAGATACCACAAACTGCAAGTTCAACAGTACAAAGTTTTAGCTCAAATGATAAGCTAAGATACTGAAGGCTGCTTCAACATGTTTTTTCATTAATCTGAGGATATCAATTGCTTGACAGAGTTAATCTACTAAGCTCGAAACACAAGCAAATCATACAGCTAGCAAGTGTGCAGTTAAGGTGAACACGATTAAATTCCTACAAGCATACCTTGATTAACTCACCTTCACAGTATCCCTCAATCCGAGCCTTAAAAACAGAAGGGGGAAGGTCACACAATGCTACTTTGCAAGAGCTTATGAAAATATTACTCAAATATCCAAATGTGTACGCTTCAAGCTCCTTTCGCATCTACGCAGACTCCACTTGGACAACCATTTGAGTCTTCTTCACAGTTTTTTTTCGAATGGTCACCGGGGGAGGGAGAAAACCCTCCACCTGAATTGTTTTCTTCACAGTTTCATAAAGGTTTTTGCACATTTGCAAAGATTCCTTGCTATGAGGAATAATAAAATGGGAGTGCTATAAGATGGTTTCATAAATGCCTACTACATTTTGGGCATGCGCATCAAATGAAAGAAACAGAAGTAGTTTGAGGCACGGAGATAAAAAAATTGAAGAAAGGTAGTTCGAGCCAACATTAGCTTGAAGACATCCAACATAAGTTGATGTTGGAATTATTGGAGTTTGACTACAACAAACTAGCATACAAGAAAGGCTCTAAACTTTTGGTTGCTGATGCTCTTTCAGATAGTATAAGCCAGACAGCGCTGAGAAATTCTCTGCTATCTCTATAGTTGGTTTATACATGGCTAACTGAAGCCACTGATTCTTATAAAGGTGATGATCAGTGCATCAAACTTTTGCAAGAACTGGCCATTGACAACAATAGAGATCCTAATTATTCCTTGTGTTCTGGCATATTGAGATACAAAGGCAGGGTTTGCATTGGTAAAACTAAAAACAGACAAAAGATTTTCCACTTTTTTCGCTCATCTTCCTTTGGTGGACATTCTAGAGCTAGAGTAACTTTGCACAGACTGAATCAAGTGTTTTTTACTCGCCTAACTTAAACAACTTCACTGAACATTCTGTTTTAAGGGGATCTCTACCCGATCCCCTATAATTTAGAGGAGCAAACGACAGAGTAAACTTAGAGGAGTAAATTTTTCCTTCTCTAACGGTGGCCGGACCTAACCGATCCCTCAAATTTAACTACTCAAACAAAGTGACCCCACATGGAAGTCTCTCTACGACTTAGAGATCGGCTAGAGATGCCCTAACATGCCCAATTTCCAAATCTCAAAGTCTAAAGAGTTTCATATCCTGGCATGCTGCAACCCTGCATGTACCTTATATGAAATCGTCCTCTATTAGCATGGATTTTATTGAGGATCTTCCCAAATCCAATGGCATTGATGTCATTTTAGTGGTTGCGGATCGTTTGACCAAATTTGCAAATTTGGGCACTTCATCCATCTATCACATCCTTATTCAGTTCACACTATAGCTAAAATTGTAATGGACGACATATTTAAACTTCATGGCCATTCAGAAGGCATCATAACCGTCAGGGGTAAAATATTTACACGGAAACTATGGCAAGAGATTTTCTCTGCTCTCAAGGTTTTCCTCAACTTTATTTGAGCTTATCATCTAGAATACTATGATGGTCAATCATAGAGGGTTAATCAATGTGTGGAACAATAACTCAGGTGACTAACTTCGATCTGCAAGGTACTGTTACAACACATCCTATCACACTTGTATCAAGATGCCTCCTTTTGAATCTCTCTATGATTACAAACCACAACAACTGCATACACACAGGGAAACGAGATTTTAACGTGAAAAACCCTCCAAGGAGAAGGGGAAAAATCACAGGAGGCAGCCAGCAAAATTTACAAACGTCTGGGGTTTACAATTGTTCGACTTATCCCATGCGGCGGCTTACAAGTGTTATATAAAGAGTTTGTGAACTACGTCGATACCGATCCAGCGACGGGCCTCCATTTCGCTCTAACATAAGTTAGCATTTTATCAACTCTTCATATGAATTTGGATCACATCTCAATAACATTCTTTTCACTACATCTGCTGAAGCACAATCAACCGATCAGATTGAAAAGGCACACATGTTCAAGACTCTTCAATAGAAGTTGCTACCAGCACAACAAATGCGAATCAGAATAGGCGTGGCGGCCATTCTATGGGCAATTTGGAATTGCCGTAATGATATCATATTTAACAATGCACAATCTACTCATTATTTGCAGGTTATAAACAAGGCGACCTATGGGATCCATATGTGGTCCTATCTTCCGCCTGCGGATCAGCGTGGACTCATGGATACCAGATGTACTTGAATGATGATGGTCGTACGGGCTATCTTCTGCCGGGTGGGTGGCTACATCATAAGTCACTAGATGGCTAGGGCCCTTTTTATCTGGTTGAATTTTGTATCCACGCTGAGTGATCCGTGATTTGTAATAACTCTGAATGCTTGAACTATGCAATAAATTGCGGAGGCTGTGTGCATCATTTTGAATACACTTAATGCGAAGAAATATGCAAACCTCAATACAATCTAAGAAAAAAATGCGAAGAAATATGCAAACCTCAATACACTCAATGCACTCAAAAAACTTTTAAATATGGAGAAATAATCTACCTCAAAATGCAACTATGCCGGCAGACTGCCCTAGGACCGAGAAACTCTCTGAAATTCACATGTAAGTGGTATGGTCGTTTCAAAATACTCAAAAAAAAGTGGGACATGTAACACAGCTTCAGTTACCTGATGGGCGCACAAATACATGACGTTTTTTATGTGTATCAACTGCAGAAACATTTGGACTCAAAGGTTGTACCAAATCGAAGATTTCCTTTAGTCACAAAAGATGGATCAAGATGGCTCTTCCGGCAGTTCTGCAACGTCGCCAAGTCCCTTGCAGCGCTGGAACTTACAACATTCTGGTAACCCAATGGCTCATTCACTTGGATAACATGACTCCAGATGACACCACTTGGGAAGATGCCAAGTTTATATATAGGCAATATTCCCATTCTTCAAGTCTTGAAGTCTTATCTTAAGGGGCGGCAATGTCAGGACCAATGCTTGGTTATCTGAAGTCATCGCTACTGTCGCCTGTCGAACAGACAAGCTGAAGAGCTACAGAACGACATCGACAATGTTCAACTGGGATTGGCAGATACCGCTGGAGGATGATCCAACGGTCTACTTACTCTGTTCCGGTTAATCTTGTACTTAATGGGGGCTTATGCAGTTAAGTAGTAGTTATTAAACACCTGCTCTAAATAGCTTGGGCGCACCCGATGTGGGGCAAGCTATCATAAACCCTAAAATTCTGGTCTGGTCCTAGCTCTACTTTTCCGGCAATTTATCTGTTTTTCCTAGTTCGTTCGTTGGATACGTCGCTTCCCAGCGCCGTCAGATCACCGTGGTCTTGACACGCTCCGCCAGCCCACCGGCCGTCCGATCTGCCTAGCTAACTCTCGCTCTCAGCTCACGCTCATTCGGTGGCGAAGCGATATTGCCTGGTAGTATTATTATGCAGTACCTCGACGTCGGGAGCATGGGTTTCGCTGTTGGTTCGTTATCAGCCTGTCACCTCGCTCCTGTATCTAAAGTTTCTTGCCTCGTTTCGAAAAATATGTAAGAAAACTGCATGCGCTTGTGAAATCCAGCTCCTGCGTTGCACGTCCCCGTCTTGCCAGCTTGTGCTGCAGCCTTACAATACACAATTGTACAAGCAGAACCTCAGACCCACGGCTGTATGACCAGCAACGATCGGTGCAAACTATGACCTATTCGCTCATGTAACCCCTCCCCGAACAGAGGGCAGCCAATTAACAAGTGCATATACCTATATATACTGCGCCAAGATCAATGCATAAGACGAGAGCTCATTAAACTAGCCAAGTGACAGTTCTTCCAAGAAGAATATCCAGCTCTCCATGCATATCGGCCAGTCACCAACGGCAAAAACAATGGACGGAGGTCTCCTATAAGTTGGGTTCCATGGGAGTACTCGGAAAGGTCGTCCTCGCCTGATTGCAGCGACCTGGTGGATGGAGAAAGCGGCGCTTTGGCTAGTTCTGATCTTGGCAGCCTCGCTTGGTTGCAATGGTGATCCATACATTGTCACAGGTTTGATTTCCGAAAATAAAGACCTGTCAATTACGAGAGGTTTTCTCGAAGTAACAACCGAATGACAGTCGTAACACAACCTTACTTAGTTAACACGATTCTTCCTTTTGGAAACTGTAGGTGGTGAATACATCAAGATCAAACGTAAGCCTTAAACACTTGTAGCTAGCTTGCACATCCATGCTTGAACACCGCTCCCTAACTAAAGGCTTAATAAGCCATTAATCCGGCATAACACCTCCAAGTAACATTTCAGGTAGCTTGCTGGCCATCTTGATACTTTTCCCCGTCATGGTGTTGGCCCTCGCCGTGGCAATCATCAGATACCTGATGCCCAAGAGTAGATCAGCTGATGATACCACCGGCTCGGCCGATGAGGTGCACGGCGGGGAGGTGATCAACCGGTGGTCGGGGCTGTACAGGTTTACCAAGGCCGAGATAGAGCGGGCGATGGATTACGCCAACTGCCGGATCTACCTCGGCTCCGGCAGCGCGGGGCAAGTGTACCAGGGGGTGCTGCCCAGCGGCCAGCTCGTCGCGATCAAGCACATCCACCAGACAGCCATGTCCGGGTCCTTCACTAGGGAGGCCGACGGGCTGTCCAAGGTGAGGCACCCCAACCTCGTCTGCCTATTCGGCTACTGCGACGACGGGAGCGACCAGTACCTGGTGTACGAGTACTGCGCCAATGGCAACCTAGCCCAGAATCTACTCCGTAAGAAGGACCAATCATGTTATTTTAACCTGCAATAACTACACTTGTTGAATTATAAGTTTTGTTCTTGGTTGCCAGGAGGTGACTCTGTTCTCTCATGGCCAACAAGAGTGAAGATCCTTAGGGACTGTGCGTCTGTCCTAAGGTTTCTTCACACACACTCTGATGGATGCATTGTACACAGAGACATTAAGGTGAGAATGCCGTCATATTTTCGATCCCTCAACATAAGCATGCGAAAAGTTCTGCGCATTCACGAGACAAAAGAATAAGAACAGAGTATCACACTGATTTTGAAGCCATCTTGGCTTGTGTGCTGAATTCTTCTTCTTTTTTTACAGCTTAGCAACATCTTGCTGACGGAGGACATGGAGCCTAAGCTATCTGATTTTGGGCTGGCAAAAATGCTGCAAATGGAGGAGACCAAGGTGTTCACAGATGTGAGGGGAACCATTGGTTACATGGACCCTGAGTACATCACACACTCCAAGCTTACTTGTGCCAGCGATATCTACAGCTTTGGTGTGGTGATGTTGCAGCTTCTCTCAGGAAAGAAGGTCATAGAACTTGATATTGTTGCACGCGATTCTCTTACGAAGAAGGTACATTCAGATATATATTTGTCAGAATTATATTCCAACCTCCTTGAGAAGCAACTCGCCTAAGTCAGTCTTAGAAGTCAGAAGTTATTCTCACCATTAGTTGTTCTGTTTTTGACTTCTTGCAATCAACGAACTAAAGTTTTGATGCACCTTTTCCCCTATGTTCCTGTCTAAAGGCAAAAGATGTTGTAAGTGGGAAAAAACCGTTGGACGAATTCATAGACTCGCGCGTTCGAGATGAGGTAAACATCGAAGATTTTGTATTGATACTAAAGATCGCAGTCCTCTGCGTGGCACACTCCAGCGTAGGGCGTCCGACAATAAAGGACGTGTACGAGGAGATGGACAAAGCATGGATAAATACAAACGCAAAGGTTTGAACCACTTTTGCATCACATAAAACATTATGCTACCTCCGTTCCAAAATAAATTATGTTTTCCCTGCAAAAAATAAAAATAGTTTATGTTTCAAGAGAGAGTGCAACCAATTTTGTATTGAACCAATAAGCAATAAAGAAACGTTTTGGATTGGTTAGTTAAACATAATACAATTAGATTTTCCATGAATAATAATTAATATGATTTGTTATACTGCCTCCGTTCCTTGATGTAAGGTGTATAGTTTTTTCAGAAAAATTCCAAAATGTATGGTATAATGAGATTTATGGACAATTTTACCCATCCAACAATGAATCCGAATTTATAGTGTGTATTGTTTTCAATTTGTGTCTATTAGGAACTCATATCTCCCAATTTTTTCCAGAAAAAAATGAGTACACCGTATGCCAAATACCCATATCTTAATATCCATGCAGAAAACTATACACCCTACATTCAGGAATAGAGGGAGTAATATATAGCGAAAACTCCACTTTTTACCCTGGTTTGTCATTTATGACACCAAGTACCAATTGAACAAAATTTTATTTCGCTTACCTCATTTGGTAAACACTTTAGGTGCAAAAAAAGGGATAATTGTGCAATTGAATGTCCCTGCCAAAGCAAATGGCTAGATCTTCTGAGCTTGTAGAAAATACTTTTTTATATACTAAAGTGAAATTTGTGCAAAACAGTGAGACAGGAGCGAATATGATAAAATGCAAATCAATTGACCACCCAGTCTCACCTCTTGCACTCATCAATCTCTTCAAATTAATCTCCATTTACCCCTTTGTCACGTTGGAAACACCCGCTAAGGGTATGTCTCTGAGCTACAACGCCAGACACGCAGACTTGATCACCCGGGGCCCATCTGACAGAACGAGGTAAAAGATTAAAAGGGATAAGAACTTAAACACGTTTTACTAAATGGGGCAGAGTATTTTTTGTTAAATGAGATAATTGTTGTCACAAATAGTAAATTAGGAGGTAAAAGGGGTTATTCACTCTAATATTTTAGTTGCACGCCAATGGTCAAAGTTATCCGTTGAAAATATTGTAAAGTAAAAAATATTCATGTATTTTTTTAATGGAGTTTTTTTTTAATTCACTGTTCATTGTTTATTGATATTCTGCTGTTATTTGCGCAGGCTGGTAGGTCAAGCAAGAGGATAGATTCACCAAATACATTAGAGTATGCAAAAGTGATATATGTGTAGTTCACATTTTGTCGAAACAAAGAAGAAAAATAGCATGGGGCTGCACATTTTTTCACATGAACTGTGGTCGAATGGCATTGCGATGAAGTGGGGAAGATGTTTCTACACCAAAGCTTCGCGAAAGGAGTGTTGTACATACAAAGTGCACTAGTAGCAGCCCTTTAGATTTTCTGTATAGATTTTCTGTATATATTCAAGGAAGTCAATGGGACTAGCTAAGTAAATAGTTTTTTTTGAATTTTTCCACGTATATTAAACCAGCAAAGAGTACACGATTACATCGATTACAAAAACAAAACTAAAAGAGACTAGCAAATCTATGAGATCTTCAAGCTCTTTCTTCATCCATGACACAATCTTGTACTTTTCTGAAGGCAGCCGTAGAACAACGCCAACACCACCAAACCACAGACCTGTGAATACCACCGAAGGTTCTCCCTTTTTAATTTTGAGCCGCAATGCCAAGGCTTTGTGCACGCACGCAACCATTAAATTAATCAAGCAACATCGGCAAGAGCACCATCACTGATATTTCAGGGACAAATAACCGAACCACTTTGTCGACGTCGTTGGGAGCCGAGAGAACGAATCACCATTGCCGAAGACGTAGTAGCCGGGATAGATATTGCGAGGACAAACCTCCTCGCGGCAAACATGAGAAACAATCCAAGATTGATCTGGCGAAGCAAGATCTGAAGAACCATACCTAGACAGACTTAATCTTCCAAAGCCACCATTGACGTCGGAAAGGATATCTCGCCATCGAACGAAGCGTGGAAGATCACTTATTGCAGACGATACCATCTCCATTAACGAAGAAGATGACGACCAAAACCAAACTCTACCATTAAAGACCTTCGAAAAGCGCCGTGCGCAGGTCCGAGCTGACTAAATAGTTGGTATAAATTGCCAAGTTTGTCTTCCGATATCTCCCTTCTTTTGATATCTCAACTCCCCTTGGAGGCATGCCCGTTGCCAAGGTCCAAGGATGAGTATGCTGCTTTCCTACTAGCCATGAGACGGGCTTGCCATTTTTAGGTATAAATTTATGAGTGAAAATGCAGCCCTGCTGCAAGTAGGTCATATACTAGTTTTCATAGTTTGCTGAAGTGATGATACACTAGTTTTCATGTTTAGATTTATCATATAACATTTACTAAATAATAAAATCATCTTTTTTTAACACAAATAAAATCATCTTTAAGATTGAACTAAATTTACAATGAAACTTATGAACTCCAGCAAAAAAAAATACAAACTATGCTTTTAATTTTACATTACACATAGTAGTCGTACTACTAATAATGATTTCAACTATTCCCTGCAAATTAATAACAGTATTGATCATGATTTTACAACAGAGACTTTACATGTCGTTTGCGCCCATGGAAAGAGAAAAGCAACAACAATCTACATATATGTCAGTATTATCATTGGTTTTCAATGGTTAAAGAAAAGCAAATAAGATCTATCTAGCATGCTTTCCTCTTTCCATTGAATCTACTTTGCTGAATCGACATAGCCATCTACACCTGGTCTGCTAAAGCTCATTTTAATTCTATCATTACTACTCTAAAATATGTAAGTAATTATTGAAGGAAATCGTAGGCAGAAAACAAAAAAATTACTAGCAACGATAACCATAACCTAGCCAAGATCTATTACTATGCAGATATACCGTAACGGAGGGGATCGATGTACGTACCCTCGTAGACCGATATCGGGGATTACGCTCCCGCAACAAGCGTTGTCGAAGTAGACGACGTAGCCGACCTCGAGGTCACGAAGAACTTGGCGCGACGAAGATGAAGACGGCGCGATGATGATGACGATGGCGCCGACCTCAAGGTGGTGAGGACGAACCTCTCCAAGTGCCTCTAGTGTGGCACCTCGCAGGGCTTCACACACGTACGGTGAAGATGACGACCTCCGGGCTCCGATCCAGCCGAGCAGCGGAAGCAGAAGACTTGGACCGAAGAACCGATAGCACAGCGGTGTGCATATGGTGGAGAAAACTCAACCTGTGCACAACCCCATTTGCGGAGTCACATCCAAAACGGATGAGAGAGAGAGAGAGAATTTCTGGTGTGTTTTTCCAAGGCATGGGCACCGCTTTATATAGGTGGAGGGAGGCTGCCAACCTTGCTGGATGGGCGGTGCGGGACTAAATCCCACACCAGCCGCACCAGCATGGTGCGCCGGCCCCAGATGGGCCCCATGTGGCTCATCCGGCCACCTCCCTTGGTGCGCCCCACTTGGGGAAAAGTTTCCCCCCCTCTGGGCCTTTCTTCCACAAGTTAGGCCCATTTAGAATTGGGGCAGCCTAAAAATCCAAAAATAAATAAATAAAAATGGATTTAACTATTAATTATACTAATTAATATTAAATAATATTATCTAATTTATTCCAACTCCGAAAAACATTTCTCCGGCCCTCGAACTCCGTCGGATATCACCCGGAACACTTCCGGTGTGCCTGGAACACTTCCGGTGTTCTTCTCTCTATTTTCTTCTCTACGTCCAATCTAAATAAACGTCACTCCCCTTAAGTGTGTCACCCTAGCGGTTCGAGAATACTCCAGACATGATCGAGACCCGTTCTCCGATCAATGACTATCAGGGAGACCTGGATGGCTATGATAGTCCCTGTGCATCACGAATAACTTTGTCGTTCGAACCTTAGACGTCAAGTCTCAGGCCTTTTGCCATGTGATACTTAGTTTGTCCGAGACTCGTTCCCTGGTATCTTTATACCGAGCTTGATCTCGTTACTTGACAATACTATATTTACTCGTCTGTGATATTACATCCTCGTGACCTAGTCACATGCTTGCAAGCTCATTGATGTAATCTCACCGAGTGGGTCCAGAGTATCTATTCTGCTATGTGGATTGGCAAATCCCGCTCTTGATCCCTCTCCTCAATACTTCCTTCCGATACCTGAGAGGGACACCTTTATTGTCATCCTATATAAGACATGACGTTTGATGCAATCAAAGTA
This sequence comes from Poa pratensis, assembly GCA_947311845.1. Taxonomy (NCBI): domain Eukaryota; kingdom Viridiplantae; phylum Streptophyta; class Magnoliopsida; order Poales; family Poaceae; genus Poa; species Poa pratensis. The sequence continues at coordinate 27,926,903 of CAMZMU010000043.1, forward strand.
TCTTTCAGAAATAGCAATTTGAGTTGATCTCACGGTCAAAGGCGTAAGTACTACGTCCTACAAATATTGGGTGCGTCCATCACATCATTCACCTAATGATTGACTCCATTGCCAATTGACATAAATGTCACATGATCGGGAAACCTCGATCATCGATCGCACAACGGACTAGTTAAATAGAGGCTACTAGGGACCTGGTTGTTTACGTATCACACGTGTTTATTAATGTTTCCGATTAATACAGTTATAGCATGACACAAAACATATTATGAATAATTGAGATATGTCAAATAAAATATCTTTATTAATTGACTCTAGGACATATCTCCAACAGTCTCCCACTTGCACTAGAGTACAATTTAATCTAGTTTACAACTTGATAAAAGCTTGACACTATAGCAATATGGTGCATGTTTGTCTCTGGAAGAGGTATTCAGTCAACAGATCTCCCACATTGAGATCTGTATATACTTTGCAACACTTCTATGTCATCTAGTTTGACACATCCCGTATGTTATGATAACGGTGAAATATATGTTTGTCGATGGAGTGAGACTCGAAATTTCGCGTATCATGGGACTTAAAAGTCTAAGAGACCTATTAAGGGAACCACACATGCTCGGGAAAACCGCTCAGTCCAATCACACTTGCTACTTCTGAAGTAGCCATATATTCTTATACCTATGTAGATTATGCGACAGTGCATTCATATGCAACTCCGCAAGCGAACCCTGTCTTTCTTCAAAACAAAGGACTTCTCCTGTATGAGATTTCTAGTCGTATGGGTCAGTGTCATAACTTGCATCATCGTAACCTTTTACGCAAGTTCACTTTCACCCATACAAGAAACATATCTTCAGTTCTCATTAGACACTGAAGGATATACTTAACGCTTGTTCATTGATCCATCCAGGGATCACTTTAGAACCCGTTCTTCAACCAAGAAATTGGGTCACACCAAGTCGAGCGTTTAGTATGATAGAATCTATGGCTAAGGCATAGAGGATGTCGGACATCCGTTTCTTTCAATAACTATCGCTGAAACACCAAGATGAACTTAATACTTACCTAGTCATACAAGTAAGAACCTTTTCTTCGCTTGTTCTATTCTGAAACATTTCAGAATCTTAACCTAGGAAAATATTCCGACCTAATGTTATTAAGCCCCTTTTGATCTATACAAATTATAAATCTAAAGCCTAATACTTTTAACTTATTCATAGAAAATTTAATCACTTAAATAATCATTTATACTTTACTAGAGGATCTGTATCATTCTTAATATGTCATTACATATAAAATCAGGAATGACATCTAGCTCCCACTTAAATACGCCATCCGTATATAAGACCAGGGAATTTCTTTTAGCTCACTCAAATATGCCATTCACATATAAGATCAAGAAAAGCTACTTAGCTCCCACTCATTCTTTGTAAATGCAAGTTTCTTCAACTATTTTGGATGACTCCAAAATCTTTGATCACATTATCAAAGTGAAGATTCCAGCTCCGATATGCTGCTTCAGCCCATAAATGGAAAGCTGAATTTGCATACATGTCTAGCATCCTTAGGATCAACAAAACCTACTTGTTGTACCAATTACAACTCTTCCTTAATGTTGCCATTAGGGAACACGGTTTCTTTATCCATCCATTAATTTCTTAATTGAAAATAATTGCTAGAACAATCCTAAACAGACTTAGGCATCGCCACTTGAGACAAAATCTCGTTGTGGTCAACTTTTGAATTTGTCGAAACTGTTTTACGACAAATCGATCGAAATAGACGGTTGCCTTTCCGTCAGTGTCTTTTTGTCATAAAATTCCATTTACTCTTAACGACCTGGAGCCCATCAAGAAGATTTACCCAAGTCTTTACTTGATAATCGTACATGGATTTTATCTCGGATTATATATGGCTCATAGCCATTTCTCGGACTTAGGTCTACCATCGCTTCTTTGTAGTTCGTAGGTTTGTCATGTTCCATTAACATGACGTTCATAACAAGATTGTCGTACCACACAGTGCGGAACACATTCTCATACGCCTACGACCTTAGTATGTGCTCAGAGCATCATGATCATTATCATCAGTTTCCTTCCAGTTGTGAAGGACGGTACCGGAATGGTTTCCGTTGCGCCACTCTGATGTCTGGAGGGAAAGTTCATTAACTTCGTCTTGCTCTACTTTCTTTCCCACTTATACCCTTGGACAAGAAACTATTTCTTGAGTAAGGTATATTCCAGCAACTAGTTAGCCATTGTCATGAGAAATGTATCCAACTGATTTCTTAGATACACTACAAAGATTTATCCGTTTTAGGTTTGATCATATCAAAATACTAAAATATCGAAACGACAATCTAGGCTAAAAGCCATGACATCACTCATATGGTATTGCCTCCACGAATTTGGATGGTTTCCCTATTATCTAACGTGAATGTTTTGTTTCTACTATATTGCCTCCACGGATTACGACGTCTTAACACACCATAACATTGTGGTGTTCCATGCGGCGTAATTTGTGGACCTCTTTTCACAAGTCTTCCAATGATATGCCAAACTCATAACTCAAATCCTTGTTTCCTCGATCTGTATCGCAGGAATTTGATTTTCTTGTTAAGTTTATATTTCTTTCTTCACTCTGAACTTGTTTGATCTTATCAAACTTTTCAGACCAGCATTTCATTAAGTGGATATCCATATATCTACTCAAATCATTGGTGAAGTTTATGAAATAATGATTTCCACTACACGTTAACGTACTTCATTGATCCACACACATCATTATGTATGATTATCAATAAGTTAAATGCCTGTTTCCAGAAAACGGTGTCTTAGTTATTTTGCAAGTGTCAAAAGATCAAAATCTAAAGACTTGGAGGTCCATCTGAATGGAGCTTCTTAATGCATATAACATTGACATGACTTAAAACGTTAGTGCCACAATAATGTGGTGTCATTATTAAGTTTGTATCCTTTGGCATTAATGTTATAAATGTGGGAGCTACTACCATCTGGATTCATATAAGAACACTTCATTCATAATTGGTGTATGATCATTAAAGATATCACTCATAAATGTAGGACAACAATTTTGTCACTGACAAATATGAATAATTGTCTCGCTAGAGGCAAGACACACTTATAATGATCATGATAACAAGCGATCAAACTGAATTTATTCTGATCCAAATTAATCCAAAATGGTAGATGCAGAGAGAGTGTCTATGGCCATTGCAACATATTGCCTGCCATCATCAACACACATTGTCTCCTCATCCTTCCAAGCTACTCAAGCAGAAAATCTCGTTTTCATAAAACATGACTAGTATCAAAACTTAGTCACTGCTGCAAGTACTTGTTTAGGCAAAAACATTCATAACTCGTATATCATATATACACTATCATCATTGATGACTTCCCGGTGATTCATTTCATCTCCATGGTTTTTCCAACACAACCAAGAATTCATGAAGGTGAATGATTCCCCTTGCATGACATAGTCTATGACAAAACATTTGCATCTGGCAACATTGTCTGTCATCCAGTGATCGAGCTGAGCGAGGCGTCTCAATGTCATCAAGTATGATCAATGTCATCAAGTATGACCGCCACGTGCTCCTTTAATGCGAGTGTTCTCTTCCATCTTGGTTGAGAAGAAAACCTGATTTACGGTGGATACAGATCATCAATCTCAGCGACCATTCCAAATGTTCGTGATCTGTCAACACGCACCCACAGTTCAATCTCTATGGGAGAAATCATAGCATACACTGGACTATGATGAAATTATCCGCACAAAACTTGATAATCCAAATTATTCTTTTGTTAGCGGAATCTCCGGTTTTATCTCCTAGTGGGTTTTGTATCATAAAAAGGTTTGAAACAAGGAGTATCCTCAAGCTATGGTATAAAACTATGAAGTTTGGACGCAAACTTTTAAGTTTCTCAATCGCAGGAATGCACCTAAGTTTTAAAATGTATATCAAACAGGTTATTATCTACAATGGTTTTGCAAAACATAAAGACTTTGTTCATAATAAAATATGGGTTCAAGTTTTAATAAAATAAAACTACCAGAACTCCCACTTAAAACGAATATCCCTCTCTTCGTTTTAGTGATTACACGATCCTCATCCGATATACTATCCCCGATCGTCACGGCCGATAGCATAGCTTCAAAGGTAGACATCGTTTATGTTAATCACAACAACTATGTGACTCGTGCTTAACCTTTCGGTCACTGTGTTCCGAGGCCATGTCTGTACATGCTAGGCTCGCCAAAATAACCTATAGCGTATTGTTTGTGCAACGTGGCTTACACCCACGTTATGCGAACGCAGATACGTCTGATACCCGATCGTCACGGCCTGCTTCGTAACGGAGAACTTTCGGTGGTGCACGCTATAGGGAGAACACTATATGGTATTTTAGGAGGGATCATCTTATATTACTACCGCCGTGTAACTAATATATATATATATATACACAATATAAGATGCACTCAATCTACATATCATCTAAAATGAAATGTAATGCGACATGATATGATCTTGCGCCGATGGTCTCCTTCGCGCCCACAGTTTATAAAAATTTAACAAACCTATCTTGACCATATCACATTGCCCCTGCAAAATAAAGTTAGACGCTTTCTACTTTATCTTTTGCATGTTTTACGTGGCTGCTAGGGCTTTCGCACAAGAACTATTTCTTACCTACGAATACAACCACAACAGCGATAAGACAATTGTCTCTATTACACCCCTTTCGGAGCCCTCCATTGCAAATGTATATCAACTATTTAGGAGAGAAAGACACCCGTCAGCCACATATACGGTATAAGCCGCATGTCAAGTGTGGAACCAGTCTCGCATAAGAGTACGCGTAAAGTCGGTCCGGGCCGCTTCATCGAACAATGCCGCGATATGAACAAGTACACGCGAGAGGGTAACAAAAGTAGAATCGATGCCCACATTCAACATGTGTTCTAACCGTACAACTATATCTACGCATAGACCGGCTCTGATACCACTGAAGGGAATCGTAGGCAGAAAACAAAAAATTTCATAGCAACGATAACCATAACCTAGCCAAGATCTATTACTATGCAGATATACCGTAACGGAGGGGATCGATATACGTACCCTCGTAGACCGATAGCGGGGATTACGCTCCCGCAACAAGCGTTGTCGAAGTAGACGACGTAGCCGACCTCGAGGTCGCGAAGAACTTGGCGCGACGAAGATGAAGACGGCGCGATGATGACGACGATGGCGCCGACCTCAAGGTGGTGAGGACGAACCTCTCCAAGTGCCTCAAGTGTGGCACCTCGCAGGACTTCACACACGTACAGTTAAGATGACGACCTCCGGGCTCCGATCCAGCCGAGCAGCGGAAGCAGAAGACTTGGACCGAAGAACCGATAGCACGGCGGTGTGCATATGGTGGAGAAAACCTCAACCCGTGTGCAACCCCATTTACGGAGTCACGTCTAAAATGGATGAGAGAGAGAATTTCTGGTGTGTTTTTCCAAGGCATGGACACCTCTTTATATAGGTGGAGGGAGGCTGCCAACCTTGCTGGATGGGCAGTGTGGGACTAAATCCCACACCAGCCGCACCAGCATGGTGCGCCGGCCCTAGATGGGCCCCATGTGGCCCATCCGGCCACCTCCCTTGGTGCGCCCCACTTGGGGAAAAGTTTCCCCCCTCTGGGCCTTTCTTCCACAAGTTAGGCCCATTTAGAATTGGGGCAGCCTAAAAATCCGAAAATAAATAAATAAAAATGTATTTAACTATTAATTATACTAATTAATATTAAATACATATTATCTAATTTATTCCAACTCCGAAAAACATTTCTCCGGCCCCCGAACTCCGTCGGATATCACCCGAAACACTTTCGGTGTGCCTGGAACACTTCCGGTGTTCTTCTCTCTTGTTTCTTCTCTACGTCCAATCTAAATAAATGTCACTCCCCTTAAGTGTGTCACCCTAGCGGTTTGAGAATACTCCAGACATGATCGAGACCCGTTCTCCGATCAATGACTATCAGGGAGACCTGGATGGCTATGATAGCCCCTGTGCATCACGATAACTTTGTCGTTCGAACCTTAGACGTCAAGTCTCAGGCCTTTTACCATGCGATACTTAGTTTGTCCGAGATCGTTCCCTGTATCTTTATACCGAGCTTGATCTCGTTACTTGACAATACTATATTTACTCGTCTGTGATATTACATCCCGTGACCTAGTCACATGCTTGCAAGCTCATTGATGTAATCTCACCGAGTGGGCCTAGAGTATCTATCTGCTATGTGGATTGGCAAATCCCGCTCTTGATCCCTCTCCTCAACATATTTCCTTCCGATACCTGAGAGGGACACCTTTATTGTCATCCTATATAAGACATGACGTTTTATGCAATCAAAGTATCTTTCAGAAATAGCAATTTGATTTGATCTCACGGTCAAAGGCGTAAGTACTACGTCCTACAAATATTGGGTGCGTCCATCACATCATTCACCTAATGATTGACTCCATTGCCAATTGACATAAATGTCACATGATCGGGAAACCTCGATCATCGATCGCACAACGGACTAGTTAAATAGAGGCTACTAGGGACCTGGTTGTTTACGTATCACACGTGTATTAATGTTTCCGATTAATACAGTTATAGCATGACACAAAACATATTATGAACAATTGAGATATGTCAAATAAAATATCTTTATTAATTGCCTCTAGGGCATATCTCCAACAATTATAAACCCAAGTTCCTCTCTCCGTAGGATTTAGAACCCTCAAGATTCCCAAGCAAGAGATGCCATTTTCGTCCAATTGATGGGAGGATTGCCTTTTGGCCCCTTTTGAGATAGCCGTATGTTTACATATATTCTTGTGTTCTTAATTAGGGTTTATGCAAAGCTCATGTATAAAGCCTTGTGTTTCAACTAGACACGTTTCTAGTCTTGATAGGCCTGAGGCATCTTTACTGTTACAAGTATTGGACTTGATGTGATAGTTTGCGTGGAAAAACTAATTGTTTAAAGTCGAGTGGTAATCCCATGGCCTCCACAATCTTACTTTCTTTTGTTGTTTTAAAGCCAATTTGTTTAGGATTTAATGAATTTATTTCTTATTTTTAGAACAAAGCATGAGCACTCTCAGCTAATAGCAAATGTTATGGATGCAACTTATCTTTATTGATAGCCCAATGGTCAAATATATAGTACACATGACTTGGCATACAAGAAAATAAATCTAGTCTAATACAGACTCCTAGACCAATACTAATACCCCTTAACAATAAGTTGGGCAAGATTTCCACCTAGCACATCTATATACACAAGTTTTCTTTTTTTATGCACAAGCAGCAAAGGAGTAAACCTTTTACTCGGGATATCGGATTAAACCTAACAAAAGATGTTGTGATGTATTTTTTTTGACAAACAGAATATATTAATATCGAAAGACACCAATTACACCCAGCTTCTGCAACAACGAAATGTCCTAATGACATTAGGGATGCACATAGCTCTACAACAAAAAGAAGAAGGAAAAAAAATATCCTGCTACAGTGATCAATTCCTTGTAGCTGCAACACAAACCACCACCCAGACTACACCCGAGTCCAAATTCTCCAAAAGCGATGCCTCCAAGATGGAAACAGTGCACAAGCATCATCGCCGCCCGATCATAGATCTTAGGTTTTCACCCTGGAGAAAGTCAGCACTCGCAAAACAATGTCTTCAACAAGGCCATTACAGGCACAACTGATTAAGGTCAGACCTTCGATTTTCACCCTGAAAGATAAGACTCTATACTCCTCATGTGCTGTCGCCCCCGCTTGCCGATGCCGCTGCTACAAGTCACGAATCACCAAGCAAAGTCCTCATCGCCTCGAAGACATGGTCCGCCATTATTAGACCTCAGACCTTAGCCGCCATGACATTCTCCGTCAGTGTCGTCACCATAGAAATCGAATACCGACATGTCCCATGGTGACAACAGACAACGAAGCTTCACGTCACTCCATAGATGTTGTGATGTATGAACAAAATAAATTAATAAATCAGTACTAGCATATATATTAAAGGTATACCGACCGAGACTTGAGGAGTCTAAGTATCCTGGCACATGAGATGCTTTGTTCCCAAATAAGTCCATTTATTTCATTATGGGCTAATGATATTCATTCCTAGATAGCTAGGAGCTAGGATGGCTTCATAATGATGATATTTTAATAAGAACCGCATATCTTTAAAGCATATATTCTCAAATTTATATAAACCATATGTTTGGTATAGTATTTGATTGCTCTAAAAGTGAGAAATAATCCACGCACTATTTTTCTTTATTAAGATTGCATTGTGTGTAACATTTGTTACAAGTACAAATTGCAAAATCTTTTCTCTATGCAGCAAACAAAACTTTAAAATTATTGCAACCTCATGTACGAACAGAACACCTGCCTTTTAGGCAATATAAGTGTCCATGATACCGGATTTATTAAGTTTGCAATTATAGTACTAGAAGGCTAAGTACAGAACACCCAAGATCACATTAGCCTCCTTAACAATCACAAGATCATGTATTTATATGATATTCCTTTAATTAGTACTACCCAAGTACGATAGTAGCTAGGAATAGGATCAAGACATGATTTCGTGCCGGAATTTCTCTCCTTGTTCAGAACGACACTGACATCTTCTTTTCCGAAATGGGGAACGAAGCCCTAGCCTCTGCATCAATCGATGCACACAGCCATACGACACTGACATCTGAAAAGTTGATAAAACTCTTATGATGTTTAATTGGGTCTGAGATTTCCCCGAGCAGTGCATCAATCGATGCACACAGCCATACGACACTGACATCTGAAAAGTTGATAAAACTCTTATGATGTTTAATTGGGTCTGAGATTTCCCCGAGCAGCCTTAAGGAGTTTCTTAGCCCCAATCAATTAAGCTAATGATTCAAGTAGATTCCAGGAGATGCTCCATTGATTGAATAATGGCCACGATTTGGATCTGATGAGTCAGCTAACGTCAACTAGTATTAGAGTAAGCATTCCTGTAACATGCGCGCCTGTCACTTCAAGTGTTGTTGTGATCTTATGGATGTCTACATTGATTTTGTGTTTTTGCTCTATGCCGTGATAGGTTCTTTTGGCCTTGTGGGGTGGTCAAACCCCTAAATTTCGTGAATAACAACATCTCCAACCATGGTTGCCAAATTTAACCCCCAAACTGTCCGCGGACACGTCTGTGCGTGTTCGCGGACAGCGACCGGACAACCCAAAACTCGTCTCCTACAACCGTAACCCCCAAATCATCCTCCTCAAAACCATATTGGCATACAACGTAGATCATACAGATAGATAGTTCAAAGATCAAACGAATAAACATAGTTCAAACATCCACGGACATAGTTCAACACACAAATAAATCGGACAGAGTTCATGACATCTCACACACGGATTCAAATTCGTCGGACAGACCAGAGCTTCTCACAGATTGTGGGGAATCGGACCGTTGTTCGTCACTTCCGTCGCTGCCGCTTTCGCCGCACGTTCCCTTTGCCGAGCACGCCGTGTCGTCCGAGCCCCCGCTTCACGTTCCATTTGCTGCGCTCTCGCCATTGTTTCGCGTTCCCTTTGCAAGCACGCCGTGCCGTCCGAGGCTGGGTCTCCTTGGCACACCCTGACCCTCTTCTCGGTGTCCGGCGTGTAGTCCACGAACGGACTATCCTTCAGTATGTCCCAACAATGGCCGAGCTTCCACTCCCTCGTCGTCGGCCTCCCCGCAAGTGCATTGTACAGTGGGATGGCATCCTCCATCTATGAAAATTGAATAGCCCATCAACAAAATGAAGCTACTGGAACCGGCATTATACACAATGAAACACAAGAAACTTACAAGCCCATTCGGGCATAGCATCCGGCGAACTTGTTAGTCTTGGCGACGATGCATGCCCATCTATGGCGGAGAGAGAGGCCTCATTGCGGACAACTACCGAGTTTGCATTGAACACTTGACAGATCTGCCCCCAAAATGAAGCATGGTTGTAGCTTCCCTCTTGAGCATCAGCCGGGGTGGACAACCACGCATTGCACAACACCTCATCATCCCTAACCGAGTACATAATCCCTCTTCGAACGACCTACGGTTCAACAAGTTCCTAGACTACGCATCCTACTTGTTCCTAAATTCTACAATGGTGGAAGGGAGGAACATACCTGTGGAGGAGCCACCACTGCTTCGTTGGAGGCGGCTGCGGAACTGCCCGCATAGCCGGAGCAAAGAGCCGCCGCCACCGATTTAGCTGACGACGGCGCGACTTCCTTCTCCGCCCCAGAGCAGCTATCCACCTCCTCCCCCTCCTCCTCCTCCTCCTCCTCTGCGAACACATTCCAATACATCTCAGTCCCGGACAACGCAATTCCGTTGTCGGAGCCAGCCATTGGCGAAGCTACGAACGGAGAAAGTGAGAGTGTAGTGGAAAGGAGATCGGAGGAGAGTGAGAGCTAGGGTTTCATCCGGGGTGGGGATTGACTGGATATATGTGGGGTCGCAGTGGGCCGCTTCCGACGTGGCGGCCTGTCCGGGCGTGTACGGACCGCCCCAAACCCTCCCCACATATGGGCTGGCTTTGGGTTTGCCGGACAGCCCGGACATTTGGGCTAAGTTTTTTTGGGGGGGGGGGGAGGGTTTGGGTGCTGGTTTTCAGCCCAAACCCTGTCCGGGCTGTCCGCCCGGTCGTTTGGGTAAGGTTTGACAACCATGGTTGGAGATGCTCTAAGCTGGCAAAAATATCACATGCTGACAAAATATAACATAAATTTAAGTGCAACCAATGAGATCATCGCAGTAGCACCTAGGCGCTATGTAACACTCCCTACACCAGGTGTGGTCACTACGGTAGGTCACCCTATACTAAAGAAAAATACAGTACTAAACAAGATTCGGCCCAGCAATATGTTGGACTTATGATCACCACACTACGGCCCAATAGGACCTAGGGATTAAATTTTCACTATTTGTAAACAGATTTCACTCTCCAGTTATTAGCTTACAAATGTTCTCCGAGGTGCCAGTCTCCTAGCTCAAAGTAACATTCCTTGGTTTAAACAGCACATTATTAACACTAATGATGTAACTATGATGTGCCAATTAGAAAGGAAACAGGCGTTTACAATTACAACCCTTGCAAAACTAACCGATTTCGCAGAGAGGTTTAACTGATGACTCGATATGGCTAGAATACAAAATTGAGATATGCTACTTTCATTATTGGAAAACAATCAAGTAGCAAGCCATCACTTGAGCCCATCGCCGAGTCCCGCAGGCATACCTATGCTCTGTGCTAAATCAGCCATTCTTTCCTTCATTGCCTGCAGGTCATCAGCATGAGATCTGTTAGTTTAAGACAACATTGAACATTGTGGCACACATCAGAAGCAGCATCAGCGGGATTCACACCTCGACGCTCCTCTGATGTGCATCCTTGTAGGCTTCATTGACCAGCTCAGAGACTTTCTGTAAATGAAAGAAAGTTATACCCAAGAAGTTACAACTTACAACAAATCGATTGTGTTTTGGTCTGCTGAACTGTTTTTGGTCGAATTAACATGGAGACCTTTTATTTTAGAATGAATTCATACGTAGAGCTTAAACATGGTTGTCTATAACTTGGTAACTGTCGCATTAACTCTGCTTATGCAAACTCTTACGTGAGCATGAAATTTTCCAAGAAAACAATCAAACAGACAAATACATATGCATACCTCAGCACCCAACTGCATTGCAGCTTCCGTGATTTCAACATTTATAGGTTGCTGGTTCCCAGAAAGTGTAACCTGTTTAACAGACCAGATCAGATCGTCTGAATAAGCATTGGAAGTGCAATGTTACTTGTAGAGAAACACAAAATTAATGCAGTTAGCATTTTTTTTTAGGAAAGTATGGTTCTATAGGGTATAGCACAAGAACTCACAAATAAATATGGGGTTAAAATGGAGTAGAATGTTCCTGCCATCACATTATTTTGGTCATTTCAGAGACTAAAACATTATTAATATGCTCCTTGTCATATGAACATTAAGTTGTAGCAGAAGAGTTCATTTTGCAATTGCCTTCCATGACGACAGTACATTAATTATTGACTACCGTTGCCTGCCAGCCCACAGCTTTGATAGCGCTCTCATGCCAAGATAACAAAAACACAATATATTTTAACTAGCCATTGAAATTGCATGGTCTTTCACTAGAATGTTACCTAAGGCAAAGCTAAGAGACTATCAACTTACTTAGTTCATATAGTCATCAAGAATTTGTAAAGATACCACAAACTGCAAGTTTAATAGTACAAAGTTATAACTGGAATGATAAACTATGATACTGTGGCTGCTTCAACATGTTTTTTCAGTAATATGTTGATATCAACCATTTGACAGAGGTAAGCTACTCGGTCCGAAACATAAGCAAAGCAAACAGCTTGCAAGAGTGCAGTTAAGAAGAACATGACTCCTTCCAGGGTCCAAGCATACCTTGATTAGCTCACCTTCACAATAGCCCTCAATCTCCGTTCTAAAAACAGAAAAGGGGAAGAAGTCACAAAATGCTACTTCCTCTGTTCCAAATTATTTGGCACATATTTGTCTAGTTACGGATGCATCTAGACACTAAACAAGTATAGATACATTCATATTTGAACAAATGAAAGTCAACTAAATTGGAACGGAGGGAGTACTTTGCAAGAAAATATGAAATAATACTCAAATATCCAAGTGCCTACGCTGCAAGCTCCTTCTGCACCCGCACAGCCTCCACTTGGACAACCATTTGAGCCTTCTTCACAGTTTCGTAAAGGTTTTGCATATTTCCAATATTTCCAAAGATTCCTCCCTATGAATAACAATAACATGGGAGTGCTATAAGATGCTTTCATAAACGCCAACTACACTTTGGATATGTGCATCGAATGAAAGAAAAAGAAGTAGCTCGAGGCAAGCAGATAAGAAACTAAACATTACACTGTTTGCAGAGAGTTATGTACAAGCAGCTTAAATTTTGACATGAACAACGAAATGGGATGCAATATTATTCAAGTATCCAAAGAAAGTAAAAGATTCACCCCTCAGGAGATCCATTATTCAGTTCAAGGAAAGGGCAGCTATTCGTTGAAGCTATAATGATGCGAACTGATGACGAAACTATAATACTAATACTCTATTGTGTACCGATATTCAAAATTCAAACAGTATGTTCAAATACATTTTCATCTGTTGATTAGTGTCAAGCTAATGTTCTAAAAAGCTGGGATTTAAAGCTACAGTAGATTAACATTGTCTCGACATGGAGTTTAAGGTCTCGACAGAATTTGCAAGCAGCAAAACTTTTGTAATACTAGGAATTAAGTAAATTCCCATCTCCATAAAACAATCACGTGATATTGCATTGAGCATAAATCACAAGTCAAACAGGAAAAGGAAGGATTTATTCTGGTCGCTCTACATCAGGCAACGAATTTACAGTTGGTTTCATTTAGACAGGCATGCTTGAAGATCTTATTTAGCTATTTGGACCATAGGAGTACAAACATGGAAGAAGCTAAAGAGTAAAGGTGTGCAAGTTTCTTACTTTTGATGGTACCTCGTCACCATTCTCATCTTTCTCCTTCTTTCCTCCAAATAAACTGTATACACGGAAGGATCTATTACTAGCTCTTTTCCAAGTGGAACATGGCAAGCAGAATGCACCTTCCCTACCTGAACAACAAATCAGGAACATATATAAATGCTCAGATATTACACCAATAAATTACAAAGAAGTACACACTGCAGAATAGAGACAGAAAGAGTCCTAGAACAATGTTGACTCCATTTTATACGATTTGCTTGAACAGAGAACAAATCATAAAAGCTGGCACGCTGAACCAAGTGATCTTAAGCATCAGACCTATATGTCCACAACAACTAAGCGGAACCCATCTGTACCAAAGACATAAAAGAAAATCAAAACTCTCCCAGGCCTCTCCACCAATGAAGCGTCCTTGTAAACAAGATCACCCCATCTCTTTCAGTTCCGGACAGATGACTGAAAAGTTTAATTGTGGAAGGGTCTGAATTAATGGATAGCAAACAATGTTATCAACCAACGCAAAATCTGCATTTCACCTCACACAATCAACATTTCACTAGAAGCAAATTCATTTGACTTTGCATCTCTCTCCCCAAAAAAACGCTTCAGATGTGTGCGGTAACATAAAAAAAAGAACATACTAGGTTTATCATTCGAATGGAGCTTACAGAAAAATGAACAATTACATCACCCGACGAAACCCTAATTGGATGTGCGGTGCGGAGCCACAACCCAGCTCGCAGCCGCACTAATTGGAGCCACCCGACAACCCGAACACCAATGGTGGGTTGGCGGGCCCGGGGGCGGCCCGGCGACGAGGTTTACTATCGATTTGGCGCCGGCGGGAAGTAGCAAACGGCGCAGTGGTGAGGGCGCCGCCGGCCGCCGGCGGTGCCAACGCCCCTATGGCTAAGTGGCTAACACGCCGTAGAGAGAGGGGGGACTTACGAGCTGAGTTGGAGGAGAGCGGCGAGAAGGAAGATTTGAAGGCCACCGGAGAGAGAGCGGCGGACGAAGCCATCGTGGGGACTCCGACGAGGGCTCGCTACGGAGTGGCGGTGGAGGAAGAAGGGAAAAATGAGCTTGATTTTCGGGATAGAAGATATTGTTGACGACGGGGAAAATACGAGTGAGAGGAAATGGATAGAAGATGGAGTACGGACAAAATGGCTCCCGACCTTTCGGGGAGCTTTTTTTGAAAAAAAAAAACACAGCATTTCAAAGTTTCAAAAAAAGTGAAAAAAACTCAGAGGTAAACAATGTTGTATTCGACCCATGCGCAAAATCTCAACACAAAATTTTGTCCTTTTTTAAGGCTAGAATATGAGTTACTCACTCCGTTACAAATTATAAGATGTTTTAGACATTTCAATATGGACTAGATATAGACTGAAATGAGTGAACTACACACTGAGACTCGTCTAGGTACATCCAAATCCGAAAAAGCTAACTTATATTTCGGAATGGAGGTAGTATTTTAGTTGAGAGTTCCATGTTCGTAGAATGCATTATTGTCTACTTCTTTTAAAACATTAAAAATCGATTACAAAAGACTGGACTCCATTTGTGGTTTCTGATTGAATATGTTATTAACTTATTATCTTTTATAAATGTAACTCCTAGTAAGAGATATTTATGATAGTGTATTGAACATGCGATCTATTACGTCATTCTGTACTTATTGTCCAATTATTACCATTTATCCATTTATTTGTGTTGTCTACATCTTTATCGCAACGTGCCCCACTATTTCACCATGTCACGTGAGGGTTGTTCCTCTACTATAATCTTTTCTTTCTGGAGAAATGGTGAGCTTCATTAAATCAAAGACATAGAGCTACAAATCAGCCTCAAGGCCACGAACTGAAAAATGAGATTCGCCTTTAGTCAAACTTGCGACGTAACATTATTGCATGCAAAATTTAGCGCAAATGTGAGCCAAATGGTTGGATGTTCAGCATACTAAACTAAAGTTAAAAAATTCAAACGATAGACCAAGCTTACGAATATCATTTAGGGTTGGAGAGACAACAGAGCGATCGATCCTTCCTTCCTTCCACGAGCGCACTAACTCGGCGCAATTTTACCTCAAACACTGGGCCATAAAAAATTATCTCCATTGCGAAAGCCACATGATCTGATAGAGGTAAAACTTCAGTAGTTAGGAGCTCAGACGGTTCTAGATAAACTTGCACCAGGCTCCTAAGAATTGGGTACTGTCCCACGCTTCAGTAGACAGAGCCCCATCCGAATTGATCTTGATGGCCCCCGTCAAAGGCCCACTGCCAGCTGCACTTTGAACTCATAGAACCAAGAGCCATTTGGGCTGACGGCAATTCCAGATATCTCTAAGAGAACTAAGCTCCCTAGGATTTCTAGCCTATGAGAGCATCGACGTGCAGCGAGTTCATTCACTGGAGTAGTACTTTGTGGCCCGTTTGTCAGGGTCAGTCTCGAGTGGGCCTACTTGTGTGCTTTCATCCGTGGAGATGCCTTTGGTCGGTTGAGCCATAGTCGGTTCAAGAATGTAGTGCGAAGCGCCTCACTTCTTTGACCGCCCGGTCGTCTCCAGCAAATCGCAGCCGCCGCACCCACCTCCCCTCCCAGCCTGTGGCGCTGCTCGCCATCTCAATCCCTTCGTTCGTTGCCGCCGCCACCTCATCCTCCCTCTTCAGCCCCATCTCCCCCAGCGCCGCCACGAAGAGGCTGCCATGGCCGGCGCGCAAGAGCTCCATTGGCGACGGCAGAGAGGCGGGTTGGGTGGGGCGTCTAGGACCTGCAAGCTCCTCGCCCACCGGCGCCGCCGTTTAAGGCCCTCTCCGACCGGGACGAGGAGATCTCCGCGCTCCGGGATAACCTCGCCGCCCTCGAGGCCAAGCTCCACACCCAGAGGCCGCTCCTTTGCCGAGCAGATCGGGTACGCCTCCAGGCTTTAGGACGAGGTACGCCTCCATGGCGCTGCAGAAGGTCGGGGCGTGGGGACAGAGGGAAGGGAGCGGCTCCGTTGATCTCGCCTGCACGCGTAGCCGACGGCGGCTGCTGCTCGGAGGCGTGGACGCCCGCTACTCCCTCGAACAGGACCAGCTCGGTGGAAGGAGGTAGCCCGGGCGCGTCCGTCCGTCGAGCAGCATGGCTGCCGCGCCACCACCGTCTTCTGCTCCGGCACCGCCGGCGACTCGGCGGAGATCCCTCTGGTCGCGATGCTGCTGCCTGTAGGACTTGCCCTGCACCTGCTGCTCTCTAGATGAAGCGCCATCAGCTAGCTAGGTAATCTCTTCAGCTTGCTTCCAGATTAAGATGTACAGTTACTTCTATTTTACTGTAGCTGGTGTCTACTTTTCTAAAACACGTCCTACTTGTTGTCAGAAATTCATAGATCTATCAGAAGCATTAGAGGTTGGAGAGGAAGGTAGGGGATGATGGGCGCCAAGAGGTTTTATCGTTGCTGATCTGTTGTGTTTCTACTTAATCTTCATTTTTCTTGCAGATATTAGATTGTTTCGGTTGTGGTTTTTGGCAAATTGACCTCAGCTTTGGATTAGACTAGAACTGCTCACTTGAGCAGGATTTTTCATGTTAGATATATAGTTTGTTGTTGCAATTTTGTATAACAAATCTTTGATTTACTTATAATTGCCTAATAATCAGTGCCATATTTCCAGCTGTTGATCCATGTTTTGTTCGTCTTGACCAATTCATCTGCTCCTTTGGGTAAGAAGTTCAGAAATCCTCTCTATGTACTTAATGTTACTTCCAAAGAATCATGTGTCGTCAAATTGCATTCTTCATTGAAGTGCAAGTTACTTTTTGTGTAGATTGGGTACTCATACAAGTAATTCAAATGCTTGAGAAGACGATTTCCGTATTCTCACTACATGGTCGAATAACTTAATGTGTATAAGTACAACTACTAGAACCTTTTCTTCGGATCTTGAAAGCACAGTTCTAAGTGTTCAAAAGCATTTCCCCCTCTTTATTATGAAGTATAATATTTCTTGCTGACATTCATCATTGGTTGGTGAACTTATGAAATTAAGTAGTTGCCTTTCACTACAACATGCTCGCATAATTATTAGCAGCAATATAATTTTCTTTGGAAGTTTAAAAGGAAGTAAGTTGGTGACCCATGTAATGGGTCTTCAGTAGATCTTATATTTCCATGACTGTTCAATGGTCCATCTAAATGATTGGGTGTATTTTAACAAGAAAATCGAAAGCGTGATCATATTTTAAATGACAATGTGTCATATGCTGAAGGAAGGCCTCAGTTGGTCATGCAGAAATGTGACTATGGATCACATATGGCTGCATGCCAGTTCTAATGAGAATTTGCAACTGATTTGATTGGCTATATGGACAGATGGTCCGGGCTAGAGTATGCATATGCTTTCCTTATTACAAGTTAGATCACACAAATCAACCACCATACGACCTGTACCATATCAAAGTCTTCCTTTTGGTTCGCCGTTATGGCATCATTTGTTGTGGACAAATGAGAAATGAAGTTTTATGTGGATGCCGGATAGGTTTTACAAGCTGTTGCGCTATAGGTTTTGATATCTCTAAGATTATAGTTGATGGTTTGTTTGTGCATGAGATCAATCTGAGATAAGAGAGAAAAATGAGGAGAGATAGTGAACCTTTTCTCCACCAGATATCTTGGATGTAGCTGTGTTGCAGATAACAATGCTGTTCCTAATCTCACATATTTTTCCTATTTTAAACATGTTATCAATATATGCTTAGCTGTAGACGTGCTGAGAATTATGTTCTTTTTGTTTGTAGGAATTTCGCTGCTTGCTTTCAGTTCTTGACAAATCTAATATTTGAAGTAAATGCTTGGTCAAATATTTGGAAACATGTAGCTTGGCTGCTTCGGCCCATCTTTTTCTTTATGATTTTTTCATGGAGTAAGGCATTAGGATATCTTCAGAGTCTGCAAAATGACAAGGGAATATTTGACACTTGAGTATTTTACAGCCTTCAATATAGCCCACCTCTATTTTTTGTGTATACACATGGTATCGAGTTTCTCTAACTAACTTAGTTACTTAAACTTAGTATAAGCAGTACATTTTTTTAAAGATATGAATTTGGATTCTGGAGCAAAGGTGTGCACATAACACCTCGTGAGGAGGCAGAGCAAATCTGCTGATCAGTTTCCTTGGTGGCTGCCATTAGGGATACATCACTATAAATGCCACTTCTGGCACTGGGGACAACCATGAGGGTTGCAACCAGGATGGCCCTTGGTTCTGAGGTTTGATCCACATACTTCAACCTAACTATGAGATAATTTTTCCTATACTGGCTGTAAACATGCATGTAGCCCCGATCTTTCATTGTAACTACATATCAGTCAAGAAGATATTTGACACAGGTGTTAACTATGCATTTCCTCAGTAAACTGATAGTGCATCCATATTTTTGTCTATTAGAGAGTTATGGATATTTTGCATCGATGAGGAATTACTAACTATATTAAGGGAGCACAAAATCGCGGCCTCTACGCGGTCGGCTACTGTAGCTACTGTTGCAAATGAACAGTACGCTACAGTGACTCGATCGCGACCGTTCGCCCACGATCCAGCGACCCACACAACTCGCGCGCGTCAAATTTGCGAAAAGGCCCCTCGCGGCCGACGATTTGCACCACGGACCTCACCTTCACGTGTGGAAGGGCCCCACTGTAATTACACGTAACCGCAGGGATCGTTTTGCAAAAACACCACAAATCCCCCCTGCTCTCCTCCTCGCGCGCGACGCGGAGGCCGCCGCCCCGGCGCCGACGCACGCCGCCGCCGTGCCAGGCCTCCCCGCACGGATCCGACGCCACGTACGGCTCCGCCGCCGCACGCTACACCTCCTCACCGCGGATCGCGAGCCGAGCCGCCGCGCCCTCGCCGGAATCGGCGCGCCCGCGCCCGCAGCCATCCGCCGCGTCCGCGCGCCGCCGGCGGCGCTCCGGCGACCAAATTCGGGCGGCGCCGCCACCTTCCGACGCCCCGCGTCGAGGCCTATCCAGCGCGCCCAGCCTCGCGTCCTGGGACGCGCTGGTTCGCCGCCGGCAACGCCGTCGCCGCCGCGCCGTCTCCGGGCAACAGTGACGCCAGCAGCGACGTCACGGAAACGGCCCAGCAGGCCTGGCCTCCAGATGGGCCGCCTGCTGGGCCGGCCTGTCCGCCACCTTTTTTTCCCCTTCCCTTTTTCCTTTTTCCCGAAATCTTTTAAAACTTTTCAAATTCAAATTTGAACACAACATTGAAATGTACATATTTCGGAAAATGAATCGTACCAACAAAAATGACAACACATATAAATTATAATCCTTCAAATTTAGCATATTTTCCAAATTTACTACCTCTTATTTTTTCAGTAATTCTCTTTTCACACAACAAAAAAAAAACACACCTCTCCAAATACAAACAAAAAAAAAAGACAAATGTTGTCAGCACCTTCATATACAACCACAATCGAAAAAAATAAATTAACTACTTATTTGTACTACTTATTTACAAATACGTTAGAACACATCAAGATGCACGAAAACAAAAATTAACTACTTATTTGTACCACATTCGATCATTTTGTTTCAACCTCGAATAACATCAACAAACAGATTATCAGTGCTACAAAACATAAAATATGAAGACACTCACAAAAAAAAAAACACTAATTATGTCAAAGTTTTACCCTGCAACAAGGCTACACATTTGAAATAGACGGTAAAAAAAAATACATTCAAACATTTCAAACTGCTAGAAATTATAAACACTCTAAAATATATCTCACACATTGCATTCCTTCTAATTATGAAATTAACCAGCATTTTATGCCATATTTCAAATATATCCAAACATCCCAAATTTGCAAATACCTAAAAATAATCCACATGGCAAATTGCAACATTTTGTCTTTATTTCAAACAATTTAAATCTGAACATTTTTGTTTTCCTAAAAAAAACCAAACCATCGTCAACACGTTTTTTTCTTCCCTGTTTTGTTTTCTTATTACTCAATTTTTTTTGTAACTTTCAAACATAGCAACAAATCAATTAAGGCCAACTTTATTACAAAAAAACATAGCAATATTTCAAAATACTTCGGCCCCTCTTCGATATTATTGCACACCTACAAAATTTAAATTACACGTAAACGATATGTCAATTAATAAAATATGTATCTCACAAATCTCATTCGAATGGAAAAAAAACACATAAAATAACAAAGGTAAATGAATTAGCAATACGCGCAGACGAATTCCAACGATTCGAATTACAGCGGGTGCGTCTAATATGTATACAAGATCCAAGCTGGCTTCCTCTAATTTTATGCATTTAATTCTATTAAATTAACTCATATCCGGGGAAAATAAAACAATACAATGATAGAAATACATTTCTCTCTACAACATGAAAATACTTTTGTAGGTACCCTCACAAAAAAATGAAAGCTGCTTATTTGAGCCACACAACCAAAATTCAGATTTACAGAATAATTCAAAAAACTTAAAAACCTCCAAAACCTACTCATTTCACAAACCAAAAAATTATTTGAGTCTGCAAAACACCCCAACTTGAACATTTTCAAATCTGGACAACAACCATATCTCAGCAGTCCAACAGAAATTATAAATTTGAACATCTTAATATTTCATTTGACCTTCAAACCAAATCATTTGGCAAACATTGAAAGAATTCAAATTTGAATACAATCTAGGTTGCACAAATTCGGGATCTCCGGCAAGGTCTCCGGTGAGGTCCGGCGAGTCCGGCGAGGTATCCGGTGAAATCGTTCTTTTCTTTTCTGTTTTCTGGGCGAACCGTTTTTTGCTACTGGTGGCTCTAGTTGACGAGAGAATATCCCCAGCAACAGTGCCAGAAACAATGCTTGTACGTCACACGTCAGTTGGGAACCCCAAGAGGAAGGTATGATGAGTGCAGCAGCAAGTTTTCCCTCAGTATGAAACCAAGGTTTAATCGAACCAGTAGGAAAACGAGGTTTGCTTCGAAGGTGTTGGTGAAGGAGTGTAGTGCGGCGCAACACCAGGGATTCCGGTGCCAACGTGGAACCTGCACAACACAATCAAATTACTTTGCCCCAACTTAACAGTGAGGTTGTCAATCTCACCGGCTTGCTGAAAACAAAGGGTTAAACGTATCGAATGGAAATGATGTTTGTTTGCATAAAACAGTAGAGAACAATGATTGCAGTAGATTGTATTTCAGATGTAAAAGAATGGACCGGGGTCCACAGTTCACTAGTGGTGTCTCTCCAATAAGATAACTAACATGCTGGGTAAACAAATTACAGCTGGGCAATTGACAATTGATAAGTGCATATAACATGCATGTGTGAGCTGTGGTGTCTACTATGAGATTCATTTGGGCATTACGACAAAGTACATAGACCGCTATCCAGCATGCATCTATGCCTAAATAGTCCACTTTCCGGTTAACATCCGTACCCCTTCCAGTATTAAGTTGCAAGCAACAGACAATTGCATTAAGTAATGTGCGTAATGTAAACAATACATTCATCCTTGAATAAAGCATTGCTGTTTTACCCCTAGTGGCAACAACACATCTACAACCTTAGAACTTGCTGTCACTATCCCAGGTTAAATAGAGGTTGAACCCAACTATCATGCATAAATACCCCCTCTTGGAGTTACAAGTATTCACGTGGCCAAGGCTTCAACAAGTAACGGAGAGCATGCAAGATCACAAATGACATAGACATGATAATATAATATTCAGCTCCACATAGGTATCAATATAAGTCAGATCCCAGCAAACACAACATGTAGCATTACAATAAGATGATCTTGATCATGATAGGCAGCTCACAAGATCTAAACATGATGGCACAAGTGGAGAAGACAACCATCTAGCTACTGCTATGGACCCATAGTCCAAGGATGAACTACTCACGCATCACTCCGGAGGCGGGCATGGCGATGTAGAGCCCTCCGGTGATGATTCCCCTCTCCGGCAGGGTGCCGGGAAGAGCTTCAGAACCCCCCGAGTTAGGGTTGACGACGGCGGCGGCAGCGAATATGTTCTGGATGAAAGGCTCGGTGTTTTAGGGTTTTCGCGTCTCGGGGAATAAATAGGCGAAGGGGCGATGTCGGCGGACCCCCGAGGGGCCCAAACCACAGGCGCGCGGTGGGCCGCGCCGCCAGGTGGTTTGGCCACCTCGTGGCTTCTTCGTCTCTCCTTCGGACTCCGTGTACGTGCTGGAAAAATAGGGACTGGCCTTTTGTTTCGTGCAATTCCGAGAATATTTCCAGAAGTAACTTTCTGAAACCAAAAACAGCAGAAAACAGGGAACTGGCACTGTGGCATCTTGTTAATAGGTTAGTCCCAGAAAATGCATAAAAGTGATACGAAGTGTATATAAAACATGTAGCAAATGGTATAATATAAGCATGGAACAGCAGAAATTATGGATACGTTGGAGACGTATCAAGCATCCCCAAGCTTAGTTCTACTCGTCCTCGAGTAGGTAAAACGATAACAACAAATAATTTCTGAGGAGACATGCTTTCACACAATCTTGATCAATATATTGCAAGGCTCATGTCATGAATGAAGTGACTCAAAGCAATGATCTATAGTTTGCTAACAAATAGATAAAGAGTAAACAATGAATCATATAAGCAAAAACTTTTCATGAATAGTACTTTCAAGACAAGCATCAAAAAGTTTTGCATAAGAGGTAACTCATAAAGCAATAGATTCAAAGTAAAAGGCATTGAAGCAACACAAAGGATGATTAAGTTTCAGCATTGCTTTCAACTTGTAACATGTATATCTCATGGATAGTTGTCAACATAAAGCAATATAACAAGTGCAATAAGTAAATATGTAAGAATCAATGCACACAAAGTTGACACAAGTGTTTGCTTCTAAGATAGAAAGGAGTAGGTAAACTGACTCAACATAAAGTAAAAGATAGGCCCTTCGCAGAGGGAAGCAGGGATTAAATCATGTGCTAGAGCTTTTTAAGTTTTCGAAAGCATATAGAGAGCACAAAATAAGTATTTGAGAGGTGTTTGTTGTTGTCAACGAATGGTAGTGGGCACTCTAACCCCCTTGTCAACCAGACTTTCAAGAGCGGCTCCCATGAAGGACGTTATCTCTACCAGCAAGGTAGATCATCCCTCTTCTCTTTTGTTTACACATGTATTTTAGTTTCTTTATAGATGACACTCCTCCCAACCTTTTGCTTACACAAGCCATGGCTAACCGAATCCTCGGGTGCCTTCCAACATTCACATACCATGGAGGAGTGTCTATTGCAAAATTAAGTTGCTTACTGATAAATCAGGGCAAAACATGTGAAGAGAATTATTAATGAAAGTTGTAATTAATTGGGGCTGGGCACCCCGTTGCCAGCTCTTTTTGCAAATTATTGGATAAGCGGATGTATATGCCACTAGTCCAGGTGAAAGTCTGTCAGAAGTAAATGACAAGATTGAAAGATAAAACACCACATACTTCCTCATGAGCTATAAAACATTGACACAAATAAGGAGTAATAAAGTTTTGAATAGTTTAAAGGTAGCACATGAAATATTTACTTGGAATGGCAGGAAATACCACATAGTAGGTAGGTATGGTGGACACAAATGGCATGGGTTTTGGCTCAAGTTTTGGATGCACGAGAAGCATTCCCTCTCAGTACAGAGTTTAGGCTAGCAAGGTTGTTTGAAGCAAACACAAGTATAAACCGGTACAGCAAGAATCACATAAAAACATATTGCAAGTATTATAAGACTCTACACTGTCTTCCTTGTTGCTCAAACATTTTACCAGAAAATATCTAGACCTTAGAGAGAACAAATATGCATCCCAAGTCTCAACAAGCTCTACGGTAGTTCTCCACTACTAGGCTTTAACTACATGATGCAAGAGCTTAAACATGATCTACTTGAGAGCTCAAAACAATTGCAAAGCATCAAATCAAAACAAGACAATGATCTACAAGAATGCATATGTCTTTTCCAATACCAACTACTACATGTAGCATTTTCTTTCTTCCAAACAAACACCAATCAATTTATTTAAACATAAACTCTCCAAATGATAATATAATGCAGCAAGAGAGTATTTATAAACAAGTGCTAACAGCTCGAAGAGATGCATGAAAAACAGGAGCTAAAAGCACTGCAGTAGCTAGTTAAGAATACTCAACAAATATAAGTGAAGAACATGAGTATTCACATGAAAAAGCGGAGCGTGTCTCTCTCCCACACAAGGATTGCTAGGATCCGAATTTATTCAAACAAAAACAAAAATAAAAACACACAGACGCTCCAAGTAAAGCGCATAAGATGTGAAAGAATTAAAATATAGTTTCACTAGAGATGACCTGATAAGTTTGTTGATGAAGAAGGGGATGCCTTGGGCATCCCCAAGCTTAGACGCTTGAGTCTCTCTGAATATGGTTGGGATGAACCACGGGGGCATCCCCAAGCTTAGGCTTTTCACTCTTCTTGATCACATAATATCACCCTTCTCGCTTGATCCTTGAAAACTTCCTTCACACCAAACTCAAGACAGTTCTCATTAGAGGGTTAGTGCATAATCAAAAATTCTCATATTCTGTAATGATACAATCAATCCCAAAGCTTCTGGACATTAGCTACAGCCACCAATGCTTTGTGGAGCAAAGAAATCCACACAAACACAGTAAAAGAGCGAATGCAAAACAAAAGGCAGAATCTGTCAAAAACAGAACAGTCTGGAATGACGAATTTTTTCGAGGCACTTAAGTTGCTCAGATGGATCTGGCCTAAAATAATGAAAGTTGCGTACATATCTCAGGAATATGCGTGATTTTTCTCAGAATTTTTTGAATTTTCTACAGGGAGATAAGCTCAAATCCGTGACAGCTAAAAATCTGTCACTGCGCAGAAATCCAAATCTTGCATCAACTTTCAATATAGAACTTTACTTGGCACAACATTGCGATAAAATAAAGATACAAAGGAGTTGCTACAGAAGTAACAAAACTCCTTGACTCAAAGAAAACAAAAATAACAGCAAATAAAAACGATGGGTTGTCTCCCATAAGCGCTTTTCTTTAACGCCTTTCAGCTAGGCGCAGAAAGTGAAAATCAAGTGTTGTCAAGAGAAGAAGCATCAACATCATAACTTGCTCTAACAATAGAGTCAAAAGGTAACTTCATTCTCTTCCTAGGGAAGTGTTCCATACCTTTCTTGAGAGGAAATTGGTACCTTATATTACCTTCTTTCATATCAATGATGGCACCAACAGTTCGAAGAAAAGGTCTTCCCAAAACAATAGGACAAGATGCATTGCATTCAATATCCATAACAATAAAATCAACGGGGACAAGGTTATTGTTTACTGTAATAAAAACATCATTAACTCGCCCCAAAGGTTTCTTCATAGCATTATCAGCGAGAAAAACATCCAAATAACAATGTTCCAAAGGTGGCAAATCAAGAATATCATAAAGCTTCTTGGGCAAAACGAAATACTTGCACCAAGATCACACAAGGCATTGCAATAAAAATCATTCACCTTTACCTTAATGATGGGTTCCCAACCATCTTCTAATTTCCTAGGAATAGAAGCTTTAAGTTTCAACTTCTCCTCCCTAGCTTGCAAAAGAGCATTTGTAATATGCTTTGTAAAAGCCAAATTAATAGTGCTAGCATTGGGACTTCTAGCTAATTTTTGCAAGAACATAATAACTTCAGAGATGTTACAATCATCAAAATCAAAATCATTATTGTCAATGGTGGTGGAACCATTGTCTCCAATAGTTTGAAAAATTTCAGCACTTTTATCAGAAAAAGTTTCAGCAGTTTTAGGCAATTTCAAACGCTTTGCAGAAGTAGTAGAGACATTACCAACACCAATAACATTACCATCAATAGTAGGAGGTTTACTAGCATGAAACATTAGCATTACTAGTGGTGGTGATAGTACAAACTCTAACTATACTATTCTCTTTTTCAAGTTCTTCCTCTTTTTCCCACCTAGCATGCAATTCAGCCAACATCCTAATATTATTATCAATTCGAACTTGGATGGCATTTGCTGTAGCAAATGACTTAATATCTTTAACTTCATTAGGCATAACTTTCAGTTTTAGAATTTCAACATCATGAGCAAGACTATCAACTTTAGAGACAAGATCATCAATTTTTTCAAACTTTTCCTCAACAGTTTTATTGAAAGCTTTTTGTGTGCTAATAAATTCTTTAAGCATAGCTTCAAGATCAGAGGACACACTTCTATTGTTGCTGTAGGAATTACCATAACCATTTGAAGGATAAGGCTTATAATTGTTGCTACCAAAATTATTCCTATAAGCATTGTTGTTGAAGTTGTTGTTTTTAATGAAGTTTACATCAACATGCTCTTCTTGAGCAACCAATGAAGCTAAAGGAACATTATTAGGATCAACATGAGATCTACCATTCACAAGCATAGACATAATAGCATCAATCTTATCACTCAAAGAGGAGGTTTCTTCAACAGAATTTACCTTCTTACCTTGAGGAGCTCTTTCGGTGTGCCATTCGGAATAGTTGATCATCATATCATCAAGTAGCTTTGTTGCTGCACCTAAAGTGATGGACATAAAGGTTCCTCCAGAGGCTGAATCCAATAAGTTCCTTGAGGAAAAATTTAATCCTGCATAAAAGGTTTGGATGATCATCCAAGTAGTCAGTCCATGAGTGGGACAATTCTTCACCAAAGATTTCATTCTTTCCCAAGCTTGAGCAACATGTTCATTATCAAGTTGTTTAAAATTCATAATGCTACTTCTCAAGGATATAATCTTAGCAGGAGGATAATATTTCCCTATGAAAGCATCTTTGCATTTTGTCCAAGAATTAATACTATTTCTAGGCAAAGAAAGCAACCATTCTTTAGCTCTTCCTCTCAAGGAGAAAGGAAAAAGTTTCAGTTTTATAATATCCCCATCCATATCCTTATACTTTTGCATTTCACAAAGTTCAACAAAGTTATTAAGATGGGCAGCAGCATCATCAGTACTAACACCAGAAAATTGCTCTTTCATAACAAGATTTAATAGAGCAGGTTTAATTTCATAAAATTCTGCTGTAGAAGCAGGTGGAGCAATAGGAGTGCATATGAAATCATTGTTGTTTGTGCTAGTGAAGTCACACAACTTAGTGTTCTCAGGAGTACTCATTTTGAAAAACAAAATCAAACTGAATTAAACAAGTAACTAATTTTTTTGTGTTTTTGATAAAGAGAGCAAACAAGACTAAATAAAAATAAACTAAGCAAGACAAATAACAAAGTAAAGAGATTGGGTGTGAGAGACTCCCCTTGCAGAAGCAATTCGGTTTTCCCCGGCAACGGCGCCAGAAAACGTGTTGGTGGCTCTAGTTGACGAGGGAATATCTCCCGGCAACAGTGCCAGAAACAATGCTTGTACGTCACACGTCAGTTGGGAACCCCAAGAGGAAGGTATGATGAGTGCAGCAGCAAGTTTTCCCTCAGTATGAAACCAAGGTTTAATCGAACCAGTAGGAAAACGAGGTTTGCTTCGAAGGTGTTGGTGAAGGAGTGTAGTGCGGCGCAACACCAGGGATTCCGGTGCCAACGTGGAACCTGCACAACACAATCAAATTACTTTGCCCCAACTTAACAGTGAGGTTGTCAATCTCACCGGCTTGCTGAAAACAAAGGGTTAAACGTATCGAATGGAAATGATGTTTGTTTGCATAAAACAGTAGAGAACAATGATTGCAGTAGATTGTATTTCAGATGTAAAAGAATGGACCGGGGTCCACAGTTCACTAGTGGTGTCTCTCCAATAAGATAACTAACATGCTGGGTAAACAAATTACAGCTGGGCAATTGACAATTGATAAGTGCATATAACATGCATGTGTGAGCTGTGGTGTCTACTATGAGATTCATTTGGGCATTACGACAAAGTACATAGACCGCTATCCAGCATGCATCTATGCCTAAATAGTCCACTTTCCGGTTAACATCCGTACCCCTTCCAGTATTAAGTTGCAAGCAACAGACAATTGCATTAAGTAATGTGCGTAATGTAAACAATACATTCATCCTTGAATAAAGCATTGCTGTTTTACCCCTAGTGGCAACAACACATCTACAACCTTAGAACTTGCTGTCACTATCCCAGGTTAAATAGAGGTTGAACCCAACTATCATGCATAAATACCCCCTCTTGGAGTTACAAGTATTCACTTGGCCAAGGCTTCAACAAGTAACGGAGAGCATGCAAGATCACAAATGACATAGACATGATAATATAATATTCAGCTCCACATAGGTATCAATATAAGTCAGATCCCAGCAAACACAACATGTAGCATTACAATAAGATGATCTTGATCATGATAGGCAGCTCACAAGATCTAAACATGATGGCACAAGTGGAGAAGACAACCATCTAGCTACTGCTATGGACCCATAGTCCAAGGATGAACTACTCACGCATCACTCCGGAGGCGGGCATGGCGATGTAGAGCCCTCCGGTGATGATTCCCCTCTCCGGCAGGGTGCCGGGAAGAGCTTCAGAACCCCCCGAGTTAGGGTTGACGACGGCGGCGGCAGCGAATATGTTCTGGATGAAAGGCTCGGTGTTTTAGGGTTTTCCGTCTCGGGGAATAAATAGGCGAAGGGGCGATGTCGGCGGACCCCCGAGGGGCCCAAACCACAGGCAGGCGCGGCTGGGGCCGCGCCGCCAGGTGGTTTGGCCACCTCGTGGCTTCTTCGTCTCTCCTTCGGACTCCGTGTACGTGCTGGAAAAATAGGGACTGGCCTTTTGTTTCGTGCAATTCCGAGAATATTTCCAGAAGTAACTTTCTGAAACCAAAAACAGCAGAAAACAGGGAACTGGCACTGTGGCATCTTGTTAATAGGTTAGTCCCAGAAAATGCATAAAAGTGATATGAAGTGTATATAAAACATGTAGCAAATGGTATAATATAAGCATGGAACAGCAGAAATTATGGATACGTTGGAGACGTATCAGCTACATAGCAGCAAAAACGGGCGATTATTTCCTACACCGTAGCAAAAGCGGGATTTGGTGGGATTTTGGGTAAGAGAGGAGGACACGTGTTGGCATTAATTATTTTCACCAATATACAAAAAAAAATCAACCATTAAAATTTACAAGCTATTCGAAATTATCGTAGCATTTCTAAATTTTAAAATTGTTCACCATTCTTACATAACTCACACACATTTTCTTCATTTACAATTAAAAAATCATGGCAACAAAAAAACATATTTAAATACTTCAAATTGCTATATATTTGGATATTCACTAAACTATATAACAAATGCTCATAAAAAACAAGACTAACTATCTATAGCAAAACACAAAACATATTTACAGGATTCAAAATAGTCAATATTTAGATTCAATATAAATGAACTTCCCCGAATTGTGGACTCGAATTAAAAAAAATATTGCATTAGCGCTGCCAATGTGCTTACATTAAATATATTTGGAACATAAAGGTATATTTG
This sequence comes from Poa pratensis, assembly GCA_947311845.1. Classification (NCBI taxonomy): domain Eukaryota; kingdom Viridiplantae; phylum Streptophyta; class Magnoliopsida; order Poales; family Poaceae; genus Poa; species Poa pratensis. The sequence continues at coordinate 27,957,082 of CAMZMU010000043.1, forward strand.
GATATTCTTTTATCCTACAATATTAAAGGTACAAAAGAATATATCTACATGCTCACTAAAATAAATAATACTTATTAATACAAAAATACAAACTTATTTACACAACTCAAATTTAATACAAAAAAAATCACGCAAGCGCGGCGTGACGACGCGCAAAATACCACTAGTATATTCTTATGTGTAGCCGTAAACGGTTCAACATACATTTCTTTGGAATATAAGGGAAGTCACCGCAGTTAAGAATTTCTCAAATTCGAGTTAACTATCAACAAACTTGATAATAATCGGGCTTACTTATTCTTCTCTTGTCATAGCAACAGAAGGTTCCTTTCACCCCTTCCGGCTCACAGCTAATTTACTGAAGCCGGACAAGAAATACCCTCATTTAGTAAAGTAGTAGTACTATGTGAGACTTGTAGTAGTGATTGGTCACAAATAATATGTCTAATTCTCTGCTATAACATCTTAAGAACTCTCCAAAACATACACAAAACCAGTAAATATGCACTGCTTTGATTGTCATTTTCTATTGTTTAGTTGGTGATTATTTACCATGTTAGAGTGATTGATTAACATGTTGATTTATCTAGATGGCAGAATGGCATATGAAACAACAATGACATGTCCGAAATGACGCGTGCATGATCGAGTAATAACATGAGCAGGCTCACTCAGGTGGGCTGGAACATCCTTCATTTTTCTGTACTTGCTAAATAATCCATGGTATCCCCTTTCTCCTAAAGAATATGTCTTGCTTCGGCGGATCTGCTATTCGAGGTTGGAAACTATACAGTCATATAGATTGGTCATTTTGGTTGCATAGAAGTAGAACAGGCCTTTACCAAAAAAAATGCGTTTCTTTATTTCTTTGAGACATTCATGGCATGTTTGCGTTGCTGTAATTTGGGAATATCCAAGGCAGTTTGACCTTTTCTGGTTGCATTGCTAAATGTTGCCCTTCTATTTTATAATCTGAGGTTGCAAATTTGTTCTTAATGTGAATGGTCATTGTTTGTAGCTTCTTTAGGTGGAGGTCCTCATTTTATTTTGTTGTTGCGTTCGATCAACAATAACATAGCCAATTGAGTTTTAACTTTTACATTCAAAATATGAACGTTCCTGGAGATGCTATGGCGTGCCCACCCTCTTGACGATCCAAAGTTTGGCGCATTTCAGGATGGTCCTTATTGGGTGCACAATGTGAAATATGTTGTTTGTCAGGTTTAACACGAGTAGCCTTGATGCAAGCTGTATATCTCCCTGTATATCACAACTTATGCTCTCGCCCCCGCGAGGCGACAGGGAGGCGATCCAATCCAGCCGCCGCCACCAAGCCCCCTCCCCCACTCTCCTCCTCCCTCGCCGCCGTCGCCACAGGGCACGGCCGGGCAAGGCCCCGGTCGGCGGCGGCGGGATCGATTGTCTCCTCGCGTCAAGGGCTGGTACGGGCCGGTTCTTCGGGTGAGGGCCTGATGCTACTGGGCGTCAGGGCGTGTTCGTCCGCCGGCGCTCTGCGTTTGGTGTGGCGGAGATGTGGCGGACGGCATGGCAGGAGGCTGGAATCCACGGAGCGGCGATGTGGTGGTGGTGGGGCGCGGCCGACCGGCCGATCTGGCGCTAGGCGTCCAGTATGCGGTACCGCTCGGGGCGATCTGGTCTGGGCTGCCCGATCTCGCCTTTGTGCTTAGATCTTGGTGTGTCGAGTCCAGCCAGAGCCGGCAATGGTGGTTTGGTTGTGGCTTTTGGCCACGCCGACGACCCAGAGTTCGGCACTGGTCTACCCCGCCATTGATGTCGTTCCTGCTGGGAGTGGTCTCGCGGCGTCGGGCCTGCGAGGCTGAAGAATAATGGCGGCGGTCCTACGGTTCCTCTTGCGGCAAGATGAAGATCTGACTAACGTCCGTCCTCCTTGATCTGGTTGGAGTGTCGGGTTCTGGAAGGCTCCGTCGATGATCTTTCATAGGCGTTTATGGTTAGAGATTGTTGGATCGGGTGGGATCCGGTCGTGCCGGAGGGAGCGGCGCGAAGCTCTGCTACTGTGCCACCATGGGCAAATCTATGGTGAAGTCAGAGGCGGAGAATGTCATGAAAGCCGGGATTGGAGGACTCACAATTGTGATTGAAGCCTTTGCGGCAACGAGGAACTTGCTTCGAGCTTCAGGAATCAAGGCAGCGGTATGTAAGTGGGGGCGACAACATACGTGAAGTCCAAAGTCCTACCTTTCAGGATGAAAATCCAAGGTCTGGATTTAATTGGTTGTGTCTGACAGTGGTCTTGCTGAAGACATTGTTTTGAGAGCGGGAACTATCTTCAGGGTGAAAACCCAAGGTCTGGCCTTAATTGGTTGTGCCTGACACTGTTCTTCATGTTTTGAAGAATTGGACATCAGGTGTTGTCTTGGTGGTGGTAGTGCGGCTGCTGCGAGGACTGTAACTCTGTAGCGGGACTTTTCTTTTTATTTCTTCTTCTTATTATTTTTCGGCTGTGTGCATCCGTAATAGTTTTGGTTATTGCGTTGTTGCAGAGGCTGGGCGTAATTTGTATCCCCGCGATATTAATATACACTCTTTATCTAAAAAAATATCACCAACTTATCTTCTCTATTATTTGGCTGAGCTGAATATAGCTGCATAGTGTATGATGACAACAAAAGTTGTATGCATAGTTGCCTGGTATGTATAAATAATTTATTCGCAAATAACATGCTAGGATGTGCTCCGTGTAGTTGTCAGGATGCGCTCCACATGCACCGATCTGGCTTAACAACCACAAAGAAAGAATGGAAAAATGCACACCACGTTAGAGCCCAACGACGGACACCAAGTAAACATCTGAACGAAGACAATACCAGCGGCCGTGGCAAAGCGCGGCCAAACCTTCTAGTAACAATGTATCCCTAATAAACTCCATGGCCACCTAAGGGTCGTAGCCAACCTCGCCATGAGTCCACTTGTTCATTGAATCCAAGATTGATCACATGGTAGTGATTATGTTCGGTCTATCCCATTATGCAATATGCTTGACAAAGCAAGTGTTTCGCCCATGTGTCTAGGTGAATCCTTGGGAGTTTAATGTTCAAAATGTTCTTTGTTGTCATGCAGAACAATTGAGGATGAGAGAACTCAATCAGTGCATGCATCAGATTTTTGGAAATAGTCCTGCATATCCCACACTTATACTATCTTCCATGACATGGAATCGTTGAGGGTCGAGTAATCGGCCATGATGCCTTTTAAAATCCTCCACCAAAATATATGTACCTTGGGAACTACTCTTAGCTTCCATGTTCTTGATTCTGCGAGGTGATGATGTGGCTTCAATCAGCCCGTTGGGAAACCCCAAGAGGAAGGTATGATGCAGCGTAGCAGAAGTTTTCCCTTGATACAAAACCAAGGTTATCGAACCAGTAGGCTTGGAGAAGGCTTTGGCTTGGTGTCCCCGGCGCCAGAGAAAGTTCTGTTGGTGGGAGGCTTGGACCTGCACATAACACAAACAAATCACTTTGCCCCCAACGAAACTGGAAGGTTGTCAATCTCCCCGGCTTGCTGAACACAAAGAATTAAATGTATGTGTGTAAAATAATATGAGAGCAAAAATGACCAGCGAGCAAATGACTAGAAAAAGCTATGAAAACGGTTGGAAGCAATATAGGAAAAATAGGACCGGGGTCCACAGTTTACTAGTGGTGTCTCTCCGAAAGATAAACATGTTGGGTAAACAAATTACAGCTGGGCAATTGACAAAGTATGGACGCATAACAATGCTATCATGAAATAATAGTTCACCGTAATATTTAATTGGGCATTACGTTAAAATATATAGACTGTTATCCAACTGCATCTATGACTAATAATTCACCCCGAGATCGCTACCCAGCATGTCACCCGAAAGTATTAAGTTGCAAGCAACAGATAATTGCAATAAGCACGGTGCATAATGTAAGAAATGAAAACAACACAAGGAAGTAAACACCGTTGTTTTACCCCTAGTAGCAACAACACATCTTAAGTCTTAATCATTTCTGTCAACTCGAGCTCAGACAAAAAGAGGCATGAACCTACTATCTAGTATAAATACTCACTCTAAAGATACTAGCAATTATTTCGGCCAAATCATACACTAACATCAGAGAGCATGCAAGATCATAAATAGAACATACTGAACAAGAATTATCATAATTCCACAATTTATTGGATCCCAGCAAACACAACATGTATCATTACAAATAGATGATCTTGATCATGTTAGTCAGCTCACAAGATCTAAAATAATGGAGTACAAGGAGAAGAGACAACCATCTAGCTACTGCCATGGACCTGTAGTCCCGTGATGGACTACTCACGCATCACTCCGGAGGCAGGCATGGTGGTGTAGATGCCTCCGGTGACGATCTCACCGTCCGGCAGGGTGTCGGGAAGAGTTTCAGAGCCCTCCCGATTTAGGGTTGGCGACGGCGGCGGCCTCGGACGTATTTCTGAAAAAGTGATCGGCCCCGAGGGTTTTCGGGAAGAATAGAATTTATAGGCGAAAGGGCGACTCAGAAGCTTCCGGAGGCGCCCAGGTGGGCCCCAGGCACGGTCAACTCTTTGATCTCGGCTGGGTAGCGTTTGGGGCCTGTGGGCCCCCTGCAGGTCCCCTCCTGGAGCAGTCTTTGTTTCCATGTAAAGATAAATCATGTAAATTTTCAGCCAATTCCGAGAAACTTCACCGACTATCTTTTTTGAAACAAAAAGACAGCAGAAAACAGGAACGGGCACTGCACATCTTGTTAATAGGTTAGTTTCAGAAAATATGCCAATATGATATAGAAACATTATAAAAACATGTGGCAATGATATATAACAAGCATGGAACAACCAAAAATTATAGATACCTTTGAGACGTATCAGGTGCCGTCGCCTCCATGAAATTGTGGTCGGGTAATATCGCCCCTTTAAGACTTGTGCACATAAGGAATTTGGAGATTTTAGTAACCCCCATCCCAGCTTCCCTAGGAGTGCCAGGTTGAATGTATGGATGTCTCTAAAACCCATGACATCTTTCATTTTTTTTGGCACCGCTAGTTTTTCCCATGCCATGCCAGCCAATGCATGGATCTCTTGACATGACTGCCACCCCACCAAAATATGGCCATCAGTGATGTGATCTTGCAATTGGTTAGATAAAAGCAGCTCATGCTACATATTCGTCTTTTTTGCCTAAATTACTGAATTCGGTAGGAATTCGTACACTGCATAGGAGAGAAATCTCTGAGCCCAACCATACATACTGCTCTTTGCACTATGAGTAATGTACTTGAATGTCTCGCTTATGATTATCCAACGGCCGCCGGTAGACCGAGATACTTCTCACAAAAGCTTCTATGAAGCTCCTACTTCACGAACCGGCACAGGTGTGCACGGGCTGAAGTATATATCCCATTGTTCAATTGGTGTGAGAAACTGAGGCTTCTAAGGGCACCTCCCCGAAGAATGCCTTTTGGGTCGTCCGATCGAGCGCGTGGACGGATCAGATCCTTTCTTGAGTTGTTTGGCCACACCTCAGTCTTTTTTCACGCACTCTCTCGCGCGTGCAAGTCGCTGGCAAGTGGGGACGAGGCCAAACGGGGCCCAATTGTCGGTGTCTGTGTCAAAACACTCGTGTAGTGCTGCGGAAAGGATCGGGCGACACGGTGACAGGCAGTGTGATTCCGTCGAACGACAGGGACCTATTCGGGATTTCTTCTCGCTGGCCGCAGCCGCCGCCAGAGACGACCACTGTTCGGCCCATCCGCCGCCACCGTTTTTTCTCCAGCCGACCAAGGTACACTGCCTTCCTAATATGTATTGCTTATGCATCTTCTTCCTCCATGCTTTGTTCTAACCCCTGCTTCGATCCTAGTTTTTCAGCGAGGCCTCTGCCTCTTTCTGGACCATGGATAATTTTTTGAGGCACTGTCTTGCCGGCTCAAATCTTCCTCCAAGCGTTGGGTGCAGCGGCCTTTGCCCTAGCGTGCGACTCCTCCACGTCATGGAACCGGTCGTATTCATCACCAGCTGCTGGGGGCCGATGCAGTCCACTCGCTCCAGGTAATGGATCTATTTATTGTAAGTTTGTAACCTTACATCTGCTCTTTTTTTTGTCTATCTTGCTTTGTTTTAGGTTAATAAATAAGGAGAACTAGATGATACCCCATGCATTGCTGCGGTATATTTAGCCAAACCACTATGTGGATAGAGCTATAGCCGGTATGAAAATAGTTTTTAAACAAAATGTCACTCTTGAATTCATGATCTCGCATATACAGGCACTCAAGAAAATTGTGGCAAGATATTTTAATATTATCTTCAAATCAGTGAGTAACATGTGTATGCCCAGTTTATGTTGAACAAAAAGGTAAAGCCCGGCCGTATAAACAGCCATTTGCCGGCTATGCACAAAATTAAACATAATGTACTATTTATTAACCATTAAAACGGTGTAACTTATACACTGGAATTACAACCCATTGTTATCCAACTATACATGAGTCTAAAGTTTGAAATGCAGGGTATCTTCTATCTCTGACCTTCCAAGATCTGTCAAATAGGGCAACCTTTCAGCCGTAAAAACATAAATTGCAAAACGATGGAGTACCAATTTCCTGAAACTGTTAACGACATGAGAAGCTGAAAAAGACTTAGAATTGCACCTACATGTAGACCAAGGGTCTGTATACATGCAGCATGCTAATTTGAAAAAGAGTGAAAGGCACCGGAGGTCACGAAGTTGCGCAGAAATGAAGTATTGGTCACCAAGTTGCGAAACGTCAATTATTGATCACAAAGTTGTGGATTTGCCAAACTTGGGTCATTCCGTCACGGCGGGCGTTACGTCGATGACGTGGCAGTCAGTTTTTTTACAAAAGACCCCTTGAACTTTTGTTACTTCTGATTGTGAGATCCTTTTCAAAAAAAAAAATTGTCAGGAAGAACCAGGAACCGGATCTTGCAGGGCACGGTGGATCTGGCCTCCTTGGTTTTGCCGGGTTGACTTGTGTCCCTGCGCATTAATTACCGGCCGAGCAAGGTAATCGCATTCGGCGCCGGGGAGCTAGGATGGGCCGACCTGTTCCACGGCGTCATCCTCTGCGATGCCAGCTTAGAAGCAGAGCCGGACGGCTCGCCGGTGAGCGCGCGTTTCATCCCGTTCCCCAAGCTGCTGCCCGGAAACCAGCCGCTCTACACCACCACCGACACGAGCGCGGCAGCACGACGTGTCCGCGACGTCGCCTACGACAGCATCAGCGGTCTGCTGTGGCTTGTGGAGGTGGAGCACCGTGGATTAAACTAGACCTTAATTTAATTCGGCCTTCTTTTGGCACTGTTTTGTGGAGCTGCTCGATTGGTTCAGGGTACGAGAGCATGCTGAGGGCGGGCATGAGCTCGGGCTTCAGGAACGGTGCCACCAACGCCGCAGCGGCCGTGGACTCCGGCAGCGGCAGCAGGCTCAAGGGCTAGCTCATCTTCTCATCGCGGCAGGGCTCTCGCTGATATTTTTTTTTTGAAAAGGACCTAACAATCAGAAGTAACAAAAGTTCAAGGGGTCTTTTGTAAAAAAACTGACTGCCACGTCATCGACATAACGCCCGACGTGACGGAATGATCCAAGTTTGGCAAATCCACAACTTTGTGATCAATAATTGACGTTTCGCAACTTGATGACCAATACTTCCTTTCTGCGCAACTTCGTGACCTCCGGTGCCTTTCACTCTTTGAAAAATGAAAGGTTAATAGATCAAGCTGCTAATTTTCACCTTCGTATCAATTTATGTAACATCTAATTATAGACCCTTGTTGTTTGAATTCCTGGGTGAATGTGTGTCCCTTTGAGCGCTCTAGAACAGAAAATGACAATGGGCAGAAACATTGAAACCACTAACCGTACGATGTTGAAGAATCGGAGAACTTACATGAACTGGCATGCTGAATCACACACTTCACAATGCATAGCTAACTGTAACCCCTACGTTCTTTAGGATATCAATCATGAATGGAATCATCTGCACATGATTTCGATGTAGAACAGAAGAAATTGGAAGGAATAATATACTGCACCTAACGATTGAAGCTTGATTTTGAGAGATTTCCTAAAACATTTATAAGGAACAAATACATACTTGAAAGAGCGGCCGCCCATGAAAAGATCATGGCAACCAATTAACTATAGGCAGGAAAATATGCATATATTTCAGGAGGCATTTATATTGACATGGAAAAAGTATGTTCAGATATTTTCTTACTGTATGAAAATAACTCATCAAGACAAACATACGTACAGTAGTTAGAAGGGTAGCTTGGATTGAGACGAACGGCCGGAGGTAGGTTCAGCTTGCTAAAAACTGAAAGGAGTTCAGACCAAATTAGACTGCATGAACGTTTCATTGGCGTGATACTGAAATAAAATGGGAGGACTGCAGAATTTATAAGAAAAAATGAATTATCAAGAAACTGAGGACTAATTTTGAAGGGACTTCATGTTACCTGGATCAGATCGATCTGATATGCAAGGAGAAGAAGACCAAAACAAAATGAAGATGCAGTACGCACTGGGCAAAATTCCCCCTGACGTGCTGCCCTCACGGAGATCAACTCACGGTTCTGCACATACCAGGGCTCTCCACAACCGTGCAATGGATTTGTCGCCGCCATCGACTGCACAGAACTTGGCTCGGACGCCCGTCCTCGGGCTCAGGGTTCAGGTAGGTGGATGAAAACAGGAGAAGGCTGGCTGGCAGGGGAAGGTTTGGCATTGGGTCTTCCTAGGATGCTATTGGAGGAGAGGGAGCACTGGAATTATGTAATGCTATCTTGCCGGCAGTAGTAAATGGGGAATGGGAAGCTGAGAAGCTACAGGCTGACGATGAATTATTACCACTTGCCGTGAACAAAAGTGGATGTTGAAGAGAGTAATTGGAGAAGACAGATCAGCAGGTAATATGAACAGGCAATTGACGTGCAGGGTTAGGAAAGCTTGATCGATCAGATTGGCTGGTAGTATAAACCAAAGTTGTTCCTTGACAACGTGCTGAGTAAAAGTGGTGACATGGTTGCACGAGAGAGCAGAGAAATAAGGTAGTGGGGGTCTCCTATTTAGATAGAGAAGATAACCTAATTATTGTGGTGGATTTGTAGGAAAAATTGACACGTATGGAATATATGATTGGGTAACTTCTACCTTGAACACGTCTGATGCTTTGATTTGGGTTTCTTTTGACCGAGTAAGTTCCTTTTTTTTTGTTCTTATTACTAGTCGTCAACCCGTGCACTTGCACGAGCTAGAATTTGTGTATTATTTTTCCATCAAGATGCTAACCCAATAAATAGTATGGATACACACCTTTTAAACATATTTCAAAAAGTGACGTATTTATTCATTCATTAGTACCACATCGATCTATGTTGAGTGGAGCGTTTTATGCATCAAATATATTTTCATTCACGAACATTGAAACACAAACAATAAAATTATATAGATGCCTGAATTTGGGACCATTATGAGGTGGATTAATTCATATTTTTTACTTCTTTAGCCTTTATTTATTTAATTTGACATTCAAATTTTCATACGAACAACATATACAGTGGTGATCTTTGCAAGTAACGTTTGGTTCATAAAAAAGGAAAAATATAAGACCGACGTAATCCAAGATGAAGATATAAGAAACACAAATGAAGTGAAAAATACTATGTCATCTTATAAATTTCATTTTCTCTCACTTGGATTTCATTCCTCATCTCATATAATTTTTTTATGTTATCTACAGAGAAAAACATTAAAAAAACCTTTTTGGAATTATTCTGTCATGTACTAACCTGATTGACAATTGATTCTACCTGTAACTTGATGCAATGTTGAAGGGTTGGTCTTGTAATAAACTAAAGTCCATGCGACTTTTCATGATGCTATCGTGAAATTCTAAATTTCACGACCACTTGATTTAGTGAATCCTACAATTATAAGCTTGCCCGCCTTCCCAAAATACGGATTTATGCTGCCTCCCTTTTATTTACCTACATGGCCGACGCTCATTTTTCTCAATTTCATTTTCTTTCAATTATATTTAATTGCTCATCTCGTTTTCTACCAAGAAAGTCAAAAAAAAAAAATCAGTACATAATTACTGTGCCATGTAGAAGCATCTAACCTGATGATAGACAGTTGATTACTAACTTTTTCTCAATTTGATTTTCTCACACTTTGATTTCATGCGTCATCTCATACAAATATTTTATTTTATCTGCAAAGAAAATCATCAAAAAAATATCTGTTTGGAATTACTCTGTCATGTATAAGCATAACCTGATTGACAATTGATTCTACCTGTAACTCGATGCGATGTTGAAGGGTTGATATTGTGACAGACTAAAATCTATGCGACTTTCATGATGCTATCGTGAAATTCCAAATTTCACGACCACCTGATTTATTGAATCCTACAATTATAAGCATGCATGCCTTCCCAAAATACGGATTTATGCGGCCTCCCTTTTATTTACCTACATGGGTGATACTCATTTTCCTCAATTTCATTTTCTTTCAATTGTATTTAATTCTCCATCTCGTTTTCTACCAAGAAAGTCAGCAAAAAGATATGAGAACAGAATTACTATGCCATGTAGAAGCATCTAACCTGATGTTGGACACTCATACTACACCTAACTAAATGTAATGTTGATGGGTTTATCTTGTGATAGACTGAAGACCACGCAACCTCGATGATATGATTGTGAAAGGCTAAATTCCGTTACAACTTGATTCAGGGAATCCTTCAACTATAAACTGCGCCGCCTTTTTAAACAATACTGACTATAGCTGCCTCCCTTTTTGTGCACCTGCATGGGCAAACAACTTTGAAAACCATATAAACTATAAAATATCTGCATTTCACTTATTGTATGTGAAATATCATACTTTCAGAAGTATGTGAAAGGACGCAAATAGAGATAAAACATCAGAATAATATTATGGGATTATAATTAAAGTTCGGAGTAAATTCATTGGTTTTCTACTACACGAAAAAGATAATCAAAGGTTCACGATGAATATAAATCATAAAACAGAAAATAATTCACACTCTTTACAACAATAGCTTATCAGTTAATTTGTGATCAAAGGTTGGGAAACTTGATTCTATAAACAGAGTAGGGACTGCAATGTAGTGCCACATCTTTTTGGAAAGAAAGCAATGCTGAACCATCCTGGTACCATGTCAACATCACTATCAGCAGTTCATGGAGAGTGATAAACCTTCATATAGTACCATACAATTTTGTCATGTTAAATTACTTATTGACGGCCGTTACTATTTAGGAATACGAATTGAATAGTATGAACACGTTGGTGCAGATCCCAATACCTGGTTGTCAAAACCTGAGTATATCATGCCAGAGAAAATGGAACCTGTGGAATGAAAAAAAATTAAACGGATGATTCATCAGAGAAAATTTATAATCAGAGTTACGTGTGTTGTAGCTCGTTAGACTGAGTCACCTTGTTTTTGCATCGTAGCCTGCTTGTGCTTGCGTTTTGTCGTCCGGCCCCTGCTAATGACGCTGCATGCATTTCTTGATATTTTGCTCCCTGGCTTGCTTGAAAGGGGAGCAAACTCAAGGCGAGTTTGTGCAGAACCCCGCGAGTCCTCGTTTCTGCAAGTGTCCTCGCCGGCAACTTGACATACTCGACGGTGCATGTATTCAGTGCCTCCGCGACAATATGTTGTATTGAAAAAAAATAGATGGAGCGAATAAAGATAGTCATGTGGTATTACCTGGCTCAAGGCTGTTTGTGTGCATCAGGCAACTCCTCAATTGATTGATCCATATATGCACGTATGAGTAAAGTATTCAATCCTTGATCGATCCATCTTTTCCATGGCTGGATGTGACATGCAAGAGACATGCAAGAGACGATTCATTAATCCATCGATCAGTTTGGCTCAAGGCTGTACGCCTGCACGTGTACATCAGACTTTTCCACAATCCATCGATCAACTTTTTCAGGGCTGCATGCATGTATGTATGAAGCGCAATTAAAACTTGATTACGCCATGCAGGTCTGTACGGGGAGGAGAATCGGACGAAAAACTTGGGCGAGTACGGCGGTGGCGGCAGCAGCTTACGTGAGGATATTTAAGGCGATCAATCAGATGTAGGTCAAGAGGTCAGATGAATTCCAAGTTCAACTCGTCGTCCAAGAAGATTTCTTTTATCTTTTCAAGAAAAAAAAGTAGAGACCTAGGGGGTGACGACTTACGTGCACGGACATGGTGCGTTCGTTCTAAAATCCATCCGAGGGCTACATACTCATTAAATATAAATTCATCCGAGGGCTACATACTCATTAAATATAAATCCATCCGAGGGCTACATACTCATTAAATATAAATCGGAGGGATATAATTCCTTTAACTCCTAAGATTAATGTGGTGCCTCCTAGAGAGTCTCCAATTAGTAAATATAAGATTGTCAAAAGTGGGTTTAATGACCCCACTGTTTTTTAGCTTAATAAAAATTATGTGTTTGTAGATCATGAAAAGCATGCTTTATGTGATAGTTATATTGTTGAGTTTATTCATGATGCTACTGAAAGTTATTATGAGAGAGGAAAATATGGTTGTAAAAGTTTTCAAGTCACTAAAACATCTCTCTTTATGTTGAAAGTTTTGAAGTTGCATTTGTTTCATCTTCCTATGCTAGTTGGTTTATGTTTCAATAATTTATTTTATTACAAGATTCTTTTGCATAGGAAGTGGGTTAGACTTAAATGTGTTTGATATTTGCCTCTTGATGCTCTCTTTTGTTTTCAACTCTTATTTTTATGAGAATATCATTAAAATCTTCTAGCATTAAAGAAAGCGTTTTTGGGAGGCAACCCATTATCTTTTGTTTTCATTTTTTTTAGTCAAGGAACTTGCTTACTTCTGTAACAATTCCTTTATATCTTTTATTTTTCGTTTTGTTGTGCCAAGAAGAGCCTCTAATAGCAAGATGTTGCTAAAATTTGGTTTGCTGCGCAGGAACAGATTTCTGTTGTTCACTGTACGAAAATCCAAAAATCAACGGAACGTGATTTAAATCTGAAATTTTTGTGCGTATTCCTGATATATGTACCCATCTTTCGTTAGTTCAACGTTTAAATTCTTTCTTCATAAGGTAGTCAAAGATATTTATTTACTACAACTTGGTAATAACATTTTTTTGTCATGACACTAACTCAGTAACTAAATTTTGGAACAAATGCAATCACATTAATTTTGATGATCATTGCTCAGTTATGGCAAATGTACTACCTTACGGAGCTATAAGCATTATTTTTCTCCGCTTTCATACTCATTGATGATATAATTCCACCTAAATACCATTATGTATAATGTGAAGCATTTGCTTCATCTGGTTCACAAATTATAGGTACTTATTGTATCTCTCAAATGAAACGGCACAATCCTTCAGTTTGTTCACATGAATTTGCATATCTCGCCATCCATCTGATTTCTAGCTTTGTTATCACATTTGCCTTGTGGCACCATCAGTTAAATTATATACATATATGTACCCGCTTTTCTGATAATAAATGATTGCTATGTTAGCTAATTATGAATTTTTATTGCTTGGCGGAACCAATGGTCAGCCTAAGCCCAGCTATTTGACCCATGGGCACGTCCGCCCATGGGCACCCGACCCTAATGGGCAGGGTATGGGTTGCAATCTTCGCCCATGGGCATGGGCCTTACCCATGGGCGACCCGATTAGTCGTGGGTAGGGTATGGGAATAGATGCTTATCCTTTACCGATGGGTCACCCCATTAGCTCACACATGGTCCCTCCGGTAAAAAGAAGTGCAACATAAGAGCACTTATACGCGTATTACACACGCGACAACTGATACATGTACACCATGTATGTATTGTATATACTCCCTCCGTGCACTTATTATGTGATTCACTTCATTTTGATATGTTTCGCACCTGGCCGAACACCTTCGAGAGGTTTCTCATCTTCGTTTGTGTAGATTTTTTTCTAGGCCTACAAGGTGTTCAATGATAATACACTCATACTGATCGGGAAGATTAATCTATGTAATTGAGGTAATTTCTTTTTCGGAACTTCAGCTGCAGTCAATTTTTTTTAGTACAATAGAGAGCTTTATTCATGTAACATAGCAGTGCCAAAAACATTCCTGTTCAATTACATGAATAACTGAAGGGGGGAGGCTCGTTAACCAACTTCCTTGACTTGGGTTCTTCCTGATGAACTTTGCAAGCTCATGAGCTGCGTAGTTCTGCTCTCTACTGATTTTTCTGATGTTGCATTTTCCACTCGCTGTCCAAACTTCATGAATATCCTGATAAATGCCTCCAATCTTGGAAAATTTAGCAGAGATATTTTGTATGTTATTGGCTGTCAAAAGACTGTCAATTTCAAGGGTGAAAGGTTGCTGCACCCATTCTGTAGCATGCCGAAGACCATCAAGGCAGGCATAGGCCTCAGCTTCCTCATCGTCAGTGCATCCTTCCACCATACGCCCAGTAGCAAGGATCACAGCACCAGTATGATTTCGGATGATGGTACCGACGCTAGTAGTACCAGAATCCTTTAAGAAAGACGCATCCACATTGATCTTTACAGTGCCATTCTCAGGAGGTATCCAAACAGGCCAGGCCTCTTTGTTCCCACCACCATCAAACTCAATATCCGTTTTTGAATGAACCTGGGTTTCAGCAAACATGGGCCGTTTACCTTTTTTATCACACCAAGAGATACTATCTTTTATAGATAGGGTTTCCACATAATTCTGAAGGAAGGATACCGAAGCAGAGATAGTTGCTTTGCCCTTCTCGTGAATTATGTCATTCCTCAGATGCCAAGCTCGCCACAGCAACAGGAGAATTTGAGACTGACATTCTTTAGAGGTGTTAGCAAGGATTAGTAACAACCAATCCGGGCCAGTTTTACTGAACATATCTTCTGCAGGAATTTCCCATACTTTCCTCAACTTGTTTCTGAGAGCTTTTGCTTTAGTACAAGCAATAGTCGCATGGAAGCTGTCTTCCTCCTCAACTCCACAAATGTTACAGGTACTGTCCACCTCCAGAGTTCTCCTCCATTTGTTCTTCTTTGTTGGAAGGTTATCATCAGCTAACCTCCAAGCAAACATATGAATTTTATGGGCACCAGAGCTTTCCATATGAGCTTCCATAAATTTCTGCTTTTGCCATCTCCCAGGCTTCTACCAATGTTCAGCCTGTTTTCATGAGCCAAATTGTTTCCTAGCTTATATGCGCTTTTTACAGAGAAAACTCCAGATTTTTCATAGTGCCAGGCCACAAAATCATCCTCCTCCCGCTGAGGTACCTTAATTTTAAGGATTTCATCAGCATCATGCTCATGGAATACTTCTTGAATTAATGTTCGTTCATAGCTTCGTACCTGGCTGAAATAGGTCCTTGACCCATTTGATTCTTGTTCTCCTTCTTCTTCCTGTTGTTTTTAAGGTAGATCCTCTAGGAATCCAGTTGTCTCTCCATATGCGTGTCTTGGATCCATTTCTGATTCTCCAAATTGCTCCCAGTTTTAGGAGGGCTAAACCATGTTCAATACCCCTCCATGCTGAGAAGCATCCCCTTTGAAGATCGTATCAAGAATATTCCCATTCAGATAGTATTTAGCTTTCAATAACTTTGCACAGATGGAATTAGGATTTTGAATTAACCTCCATCCTTGTCTGGCTAGAAGAGCCTGATTGAAAATTCCCGAATCTCTGAAACCCATGCCCCCTTTCTCTTTTGGATCAGTCTATTTGTCCCAAGGTGCCCAATGCACCTTTCTTTTTGTATTATCTTCACCCCACCAGAAACTCCTAATAGATTTCATGTAATCCTCATGGAAACTAACTGGCATTTTAAAGATACCCATAGCATGTGTTGCCAAAGACTGGGCAACAGATTTGATCAAAGTTTCCTTTCCACTCATGGCCATGTACTTTTCAGTCCAGTCAGAGAGTTTTTTTAGAATATCTCTCTTTTATGGGCTGAAATTTTTCACCTTTCATCTTACCTTGTGGAGTGGGTAATCCCAGTACTTTTCATCAAAGGTGCTGCTAACAACTTCAAGAATCGATTTGACCTCCTCTTGTGTATCATCTGAGCAAATTTGATTAAACATAATGGTGCGTTTGCCCTGATTAATCAATTGGCCAGTGCCCAATTCATATATAGCCAGAGCACTCTTAACAATATTTGCTTGGGATGCATTAGCTTTGAAGAATAGAAGGCTGTCATCTGCGAATAAGAGGTGAGAAATTCCAGGTGCCTGCGACATACTTTAAGGTCTTGAAGTTCACCAAGATAAACCACACGGTTTAGGACATTAGACATTGCCTCTCCTACGAAAAGGAAAAGGTAGGGACTCAGAGGATCACCTTGACGTAATCCCCTGGAAGGATAAATAATGTCAGTTAGTTCTCCATTCATTTTCACTCTGTAGCCAACAGTTCTGACACAAGTCATAACCCATTTAACCCATTGTCTATTGAATCCAAATTTTAGCAGCATCTTCTCGAGGAACAACCAGTCTACTCTGTCATAGGCTTTTGACATGTCAAGTTTATATGCACAGAAGCTGTCATCTTTTTTCTTTCCCTTCTGAATTGCATGAAAACATTCAAAAGCAATTAAGGCATTGTCAGAGATCAGACGTCCTGGAATGAAGCGCTTTGGGATGGCGAAATAAGCTCCTCAAGGAAAGGACGAAGCCTATTTACCAAACATTTTGAGACCACTTTATACACCACATTGCAGAGAGAAATTGGTCTGAATTCCTTTAAATTAGTAGGCTGTTTTATTTTTGTATCAGAGCAATCGTAGTCTCATTCACAGAAGCTGGCATCTCTCCATGCATAAATAAATGTTTAACTGCTGCAGTTACTTCCTCTTTTAGAATACCCCAGTTCCTTTGAAAGAAACGAGCATGGAGACCATCTGGACCGGGAGCTTTCAGGGGCCCTATTTGAAAGAGGGCATCCCCAATTTCATCATCACTGTAGTTTTCCATCAAGTTTTTGTTCATTTCTTCAGTCACCCGTTCCTCCGTAATATCCACAACAATATCTGGTATTACTGACTCATCTTTCCTGTAGAGATCAGAAAAGAAAGCCACAGCTTCTTCCTTTAACCTATTTTGCCCCACGATCTCCTGGCCATTCTCCTTTGTTAGTTTTTTAATTTGGTTCTTCTTGGCTCTCCAGGTCGCTTTTCAGTGGAAGTATGCCGTATTTTGGTCTCCATCTTTTAACCAACTAATACGGGATCTTTGTCTCCACATCACTTCTACTCTCTATAGTAGCTCGTCTAGTCTAGCTGAAATTTGTTTTATCTCCACTGCATTTGCATTAAAATTCTCTCTTTGCAACCTTTCCAGCTTTTTTCTCAGAGTTTTGATTTCTTTTGTAACATTGCCAAATTTGTCTCTGCTCCACTGGTTTAGACATTTCATAGTTTCATCCAGCTTAATTGACACAGCTTGCAGATCCACCGCAGTGCTCTGCCCTTTCCAAGCTGCAGCAACTGTCTCGGCTAGGGAGCTTTCTCTCTCCCACATCACTTCATATCTTCCTCTTGCATTTGTATTTCTTCTGTAATTCTGAAAATTTTCAATGCTAATAAGAAGGGGGCAGTGGTCAGATCTTGAGGAGGTCACATGATTGACCTTCGCATCAGAGAAAGTCCTAGACCAAGCAGGGCAAGCTACTGCCCTATCTAGCCTAACTCTCACATTCTTTGTACCTTGCTGTTTATTGTTGTAAGTCCAATCCAGACCGTAATATCCCAAATCATGTAGGTTGCAGTCAGAGAGAACATGTCTGAACATTTCCATTTGCTTTTCACTGTGTTTAGATACTGAGAAATGTTCATGCTGCCACATGGCTTCATTAAAGTCACCAACCATCATCCATGGCTCATTTGAATTTGGTTTAATTCTTCTTAGCAAATCCCACATCAAATATCTGTCTTGTACCTTAGGCTCTCCATAAACAAAGGTGCATCTCCACTTTATTTCATTTTGCTCTTGAATTGTTACATCAATATGGTGCTCACTGAAACTTAACAAATCAACAGCTATGCTTTCATCGCAGTACAGAGCAAGACCACCTCCCTTACCCTGAACTACGACTAGAAAGCAATTTCTAAGGCCTAGTCGCCAACGCATATTCTCAACGAAGATTTTATTCTGCCTTGTTTCGGAGATGAAAACCACCTTGGGCCCATAGATTCGCATCAGAAGAACCAATTCTTGAACTGTCCGGGGTTGCCCGAGTCCCCGGCAGTTCCATATCAGGAGATTCATGGCTCCTGATGGCCACCTACGTCGGTGGCCGTCAGGTCTCCGGCAGCCCAGGGCTAGATGCTTCCTCTTTTTCCTCCCTCCTCAGCCTGTGCAGTCCTTCCATGACCAATGACTCCTCTAGAGTAGGAGCTTGGATTGCCCTTCTCTTGTTGTACACTTGCACTTCCTCATCCTCTGTACGTGGCCGCACCTTGCCCGCATTCCAGCCAGATGGGTTAGCTGAAAGGGCATGGTGGTTGTTGCTGTGCATTTCTTCTCCTTTACTCTTCCTCCTTTTCCAGACCCCCTTGCTGGTGTCATGGCCAGCAGGAGCCACCTCCTTGGCATCAACGACATCAGGGTTTACCACCTTGCCTTGATCAGTGTTGGCCAGCTCGGTAGCAGAGGTGGTGGTGGTTGCTGCAGGAGCGATGGCGTCTCCGACGTGCTTTCCCACTGCATCCCCATTGTTGGTGTCGAGGGAGACAGTGTGCAACACGACAGAGGAGGTGATGGTTGCTGTGGTAGAGTTATTGTTGCCGACTTGCTCCCCCACTGCTGGCCCAGTGTTGGTGTCGAGGGTACCAGTGGGTAGTTCGCTGGAAGATGCTGCCATGACGCCATCGTCGGCATCGTTTGTTTTGGCATCATCAACACACAGCCATGCAACGTGCTCCATGACTCCCTGCAACGCCGGTCGATCAGACCAGGCCGATGACCCGTTTGTTGGCTTTGGAGCACGCCACAGCACCGGCTTCTCCTCCTGTTGTGGTGCTTGTCCCATCTCGTCCGGCAGGTACCAGGCACAGAGGTCGTCGAAGTAGACCGGTGGGACTCTGAGCAGCTGGCTGAAACAGAGTTTTCTTCTTGCTGCAGGGTATCACACCTGGCCTCCATGTGTCCAATAAATCCGCAAAACAAGCAGAAATTTGGTAGTCTTTCATACCTTAGCTGGGCCTCAACCTCTTCTTCTGTAGTCTCATCAATCAGTGTAACTTCCTTCTGGAGGGGAACATACAGTGGAAGAAGAATTCTGGTTCTGATGAATTTATCATCAAAGTTACCTCTCGCCTTATTGTCGATCTTGCGTGTAGTGCCAACCCTGTTGCCAAGGTCATGAGCAAGCTTCTTGGTGAGGAGGTAGTCTGGGATCTTGTGGAACTGAACCCACATCGGAACATGGGTGAACATGGCTGAGGAGGGATCATCTCCTGCTTTCAGTTTGTCGACGAGAAAGGCGTCACTCTTGTACTGCCATGGACCACCACGAACGACGTGGTCCCTGTCTCCCTCTTATGTGAACTCCAGGATGAACTTTCGCCCTTGTACCGCCTCTAAAGGGTTGGCCTCCACGCGTCCTCTGATCTTCCAGACCTTCTTCATGTGCTCGATGACTTGCTGCGAGTTCGCAAGCAGCACGGACAGGAACAGTCCGACGGCGAAGAAGCGTGCACGCAGAGCATAGCGTGCCCCGGCCATGTTGATGACCAGGACATTCTTCTCCTGTCCTGAGCTCTCACCAACGATTTCCTTTCCCGCCCGGCTGTGGAAAGTAGGAGCAAGGACTCCATCACTCAGCAGATCAGAGCCTTTGTTTGCCATGAGGCAAAAACACAAACACTTGGTGAGCACTAGGAGCAGTGGTGGTTTGAATTTCGTGCTATGATGTGGTTTCTTCCCCTCTTCTACATCCTCTAATATAGCACTCCAATCTATCATCAATCGGGTCTCCTTACTGCTTTGATTAAAACTGATAACTGATATCAGTTTCCTTCCCATGTTCACTACCGTTTGTGCTGCAATTTCCTCCTCATCAAACTTCCTCATTAGGGCAATAAACCACAATTGTTGATTCAATGAAGGCCCACGATCGGGAGGCACGTTATGGTCCTCATCAAGGTGACTAAACAACTTCTCTCTTTTGTAAATGAATTGACAGCGCACTATCTCTGATGCATAATTGTCTATCAAACCAAGAACCATACCTGAATCTGGTGTCGGAGATCCCACCCTGAGCTTACTGAACTGCCTGCATTTTGTCCAGAACGGACTAAACTTTCTGAATTCGAACATATCCAACGAAATCTCAATCTTCAGGCCAGAATCATTGCTTGGTGCCAACAACGGCATCCTCGACTTGAACTCATCATTTACAGAGACAGTATTGCTAGGATTTCAGGGGTAGAGGTGTTGGGGATGGCTGATAGTTCAGGGGTGGAGGTATTGGGTTTGGCTACTAGTTCGGGGGTGGGAGAGATGGGCGAAGGATTCTTGGTTGGGATGGGATCCTCGGTGCCCTTCCCGGCGAGGAAGGCGAGGGCGCGACTGCGAAAGCAGGCGACCGCATCGGCATGGTTGCTTGCCTTGCGGATAGTATCCATGGCTCGCTTCCTGATTTCCGGGGGAAGGAAACCAGCTCCGCTCGCCGGGGTAGTGGTTATCAGGGATCTTTTGTTTGCAGAATCGGTTTGCTTTGGTGGGTTTCGCTCGATCTCACACGGGTTTTCAGAATTTCCATTGTCGTCACCAGAGAGGCGAAGCGACATGGCTGCCTGAATTTTTTCCTTTCTAATCTCTGTTAGCTGCAGTCAATTATATCCAGGGCACCTAATTTGTTTCAGCTCAAGTAGTTTCTTTAGCTTTATGTAATTTTGCAATTCAGACATTATAAAATTTTTCTGATTTATGTTGTCACAGATTCTCATAAATTATTGAACACTATCCTGAAGAATGCCTAAGAAGCGCATATGTGTCGCTAGCAAATTTGGCCATTCTGAGAAGGGTCTGTGTGTATGTCTCTCCCAACCAATCGCGAACATGGTATGAACGCTCTGCCTCCCTTTACTTCATCATATTAGTGTTTATTCCTCCTTGGTTTTGGTGTTGTACTGTATTATTCATTGTGATTTTCCTTTATGATACATGTTCTAGCTAGCTATTGTCACTAGTGGAGACATGCCCTTCTGTCGCGGCCCGTGAGGGGCTTTAGTCCCGGTTGGCCAACCGGGACAGGCCAAGCGGGACTAAAGGCCCAACCTTTAGTCCCGGCCCTGTTACCAGCCGGGACCAAAGGCCCTCCATGTGGCCGCCGCGGAGCGCGCTGGGGGGCAACCCCTTTAGTCCCGGCTCGTATAACGGGCCGCGACTAATGATAATTTTGTTTTCTTTTATTTATTTCTTTAGGGTTTAGGGTTTAGGGTTTATTTATTTTATTTTTATTTATTTCTTTCTTCCATTTCAAAATAGTTTTCATATTTTTCTACGCTACCACATACCGTACACGTTCGTGCATATATAAGATAACTTGTCTTACGATCGAGCATACAAATATATACAATTTTGATAGTTACATGGAGATCACAATTACCGGGACTAGAGCCCGTCTATTCGATTACACGGCCGGGGATCATCAGTAGCGCCTATTCACACTAAATTCTCCGACGTCGTCTACCATCTCTTTCAACAAAAATCCCGCCAGTTCCTCTGCAATTCCTAGTAGGTGTTGCTCTGGTAGGAGCCGATCCCGCATTCTATTGAACTATATAAGAAAAGGAGATCAATATGAACATCAATCATGATAACAAAAATTGACGGTAATAAAATAATGTTGTGAATGTATTGCTTACGTCGAGTCTATAATCATTGTGCTCAGTGGTAAACGTGCGAATGAACTCGCAAACATAGTATCCACATAGATTCGTCCCCGGTGGCTGCCTCGCGCACTTTACGAGAGTAGAATTCAATCAAAATAATAATCTAGCATCATAATTGTATTGAAACCAGAATTAAAGAGATGCGCGGACATATCTCGTACTACTTACCGTGACCGGAGTAAACGTCAGCTTCTCACTAAAGGAACCCATCACCACACTCCTGAACAGGTTCCAAACCCTGCCCGGCAAAGAAAATGAATTAATGAATGAGTTATTCATTACCTGATATCTCATGAAATCAACGAAAGAGACCGATATAGCGCAAAAATTACCTCTGGAGCATGTCATGCATGTTGCGGAACTCTTCCAGGTGTCTCTTTAATGGGTCCATGACTTCAACTATTCCCTTATCAACTTGAATGTCTAGCAGAATCCAGTGGAACCTGCACACGTTTATATATACGTCAGTAACTCATCAATTACACTTAACATCGAGTAAGCAAAAGTGAATGTGTACAACAAAGTAAGACCCTCACTGGAAGTTGTCAAGAAACAGTATGTGGTCACAGAAATTTTGCTCCGTTAGAAACCTTAGAAGGTTTTCCGCCGTCTCGTCGGGTTTCGTCGTTAGCGAATGTATATTTACTTTATCTAGGTCAATGAACCCAATACTATAGATCTTTCTTTTACATTCCCGGATCTTCATTCTGCATAATAGAGTACAAAAGGATATAATGAGGTTAATTACATGCAATGAACTGAACAACTGAAAAATTGAACAACTTATATGTAGACAATGAATTCAACAACTTACAGACAATAGCAACTCTTGAGAGTTTTGTCGAGGGCGTCGAAATTGTATAACTGGAAGAGTTCTGAATTCTCAACATGGACCTCTTCGGGTCGGAAGAAGTACTCATGTGGGACTTTCGCCACGATCATTGTTCTGCCCCCCCTACCACACTCAAGTACCATTCATGCAAATTCCGCATTTGTGTTGGCAGTTGTTCCAACTTCTCTTTGCTGACCAAAGACTTCCCTGTGACATATGTAGGGACAACATCAGCCTTGGGTAAATTGTCGTCTTGGGAACCTAGCAATTCAGCAACACTCACACCCATAGCGGCCGCCAACTTCGCAGCTTCTTCCATATCCTGCTGCAGCACCTGGGGAACGTCTTCGGATAACACCTTGAGGGGTGGGATCGATTGTTTGGCCTGTTCTCCGAGCTGGGGAACGTCCCTTCTTTTCCTGCTTGCACTTTTACTTGATTTGCTCCCGCTTGCACTTTTACTTGATTTGCTATTCTCCACTTCCTTCCAAAGTGTGATGGAGGTGTAGGTGACCTGCGACGACTCGGAGGCGGTGTTGTCCTTGGCGTCGAGCCTGGAAACTTGATGTAGTGCTTGTCCCATAGAATGATATCACCCACAACTTCTCCGAGTGTCCTCTCATCTTCAGGTCCAGGGATGTCAAGATCCATATCACGAAACCCCGATACGATTTCATCCACCCCGACTTTAGCATAGCCAGCTGGAATCTCACGGCCTTGCCAGCGTGCGTCAGGTGGACAAGGTAAAGCATATCCGACCGCCACCTTCATGGATATGTTCTTCAATTTCTGATGGAGCTCACAAGATATTGAATCCTTGATTCCATCCACGGGGTAGCCGGGACCACCATCTATCATCCGCCGTGCATCGTCAGCCGGGACCTCCGAGTCACCCACGCTGCTTTTCCGCTGAGATGGGCTGGCGGTAACATCGAGTACAGAATCTTGCAGGCGCACTACTCCTCTAAGTTCGTCAATCTGCTGCTGCTCGTGGTTAATTCTGGCAAGCAACTGGTTGAACCTGTCTCCCTCCTCCTCCTGCTGTCGCTGCTTTGCTCTCGCTCGGCTTCTGTAAGTTTCTATGTCTATGGCAAACCCAAGCCACCACGGATACTTAGGGCCAAGGCCTCGTGTTCGTCCTCCTTTTTTGTCATTCCCGAGGACCAGTGTCAGCAAGTCTTTCTCTCTATCGAGACGGAACTTTAACTTCCCCTCTTTAATTTCTTTCACCAATTTAAGCCAATTTTCCATGGGTATCCTAATCCCGTCACTGCAAACAAGGTCCCCTGTTGATTCGTCATATGAACCCCCATGCGCAAGGAACCAATTTCTTGCCCTCAATTCCCATTCTTCGCGCATCCATTCTGGTTCGATCCCTTTAGCAAGCAGATCTTGCTCTTTTTTATCCCACTTTGGCATGGCAGTCTCGTAGCCCCCTGGCCCCAATTTATGGTGATATTTCTTCTTCTCAGCATTTTTCTTGTTCTTTACTGACATCGCCTTGGCATCTTGTGACTCCTTGTACACCTTAAATGCGTTCCAGTGATTCGCCTGCTTCACTAGATAGCCTTCGAATACTGGAGCAGTCTTTTTCTTCAGATATTCTTGCCATAATCTTTTCTTCCACACCCGGAATAGTTCGGCCATCTTCTTAAGAGTCCACCGCTTGACTTTCTCCCTCAATTTTGCAGTGTCGGCAGGATCCTCAAATTCTGGCAGGGTGAAATGTGCCATGAGGTCATTCCAAAGACCCTCTTTGTACCTTTCGGTGACATACTCACTATCGTTTGCCCCTTTGCGCTTATGCCAGTCTCGAACGGTGATCGGGACGTGATCCCTAACCAGAACTCCGCATTGTTTTTTAAATACATCGGCAGCCTTCTTGGGTTCCTTCGGTTCGCCTGTAGGGGATATGACCTCAAATGTATAATGCGTAGATGGGGCCAATTTTTTGGTCGGGCCTCGTTTGGAAGATTTGCTCGATGTGGAGGCCTAAGAGAAGAAAGATTCGTCAATTTATATATATACAACTCAAGTAATGCATCTACTGATCGCCGAACTTCATATATACCTCGCCGGACTTCGTTAAGGGTCCACCGGCTTCTCCATCATCGGAGCCATCGCCTTCTCCATCATCGGAGCCGTCGGCTTCATCCTCACTTCGGTCGACCTCCATTCCATCCCCGGAGGGGTTCAGATACGACGACGGAGATTCGGCTGGATCAGCACCTGGGGTGTCGTGGATTATATTCTCGAGAATTTCTTCCTGTGTTAGGTCTCTGCGGATTGGACTAGGTGGATCCATAGTTTCTGCAAAATGCACACAATATTATTTCAAAATGCATAATATTATCTCTATCTCTATCTCTATCACAATGCACGCAATATTATTTTCAAAATTCACACAATATTTGCACCTAAAATATTTGCACACAAATATTGCTACACAAAATATTTGCAACACCTAAAATAATTGCAACACATAAAATATTTGCAACACCTAAAATATTTGCACACATAAAATATTGCTACACCTAAAATATTGCTACACAAATATTTCCTAAAACATTTCCTATTTCCTAAAAAGCCTAAGTATATTGCTACACAAAATATTGCTACAATATTTTATTGCTACAAATATTGCTACACTATTTTCTTGCTACAAAATTTTACTCTATTTTTTAACATAGCAATATTCTATGCAACTAAAATTGCAAAAAAAAAATCTATGCAACTATATTTGAACACAATAGTTGTACAACATTTGAACACTATTTGAACACTATTTTTTGAACACTATTTTTCTACTCTATATTTGAACACTATTTTTTTGTACTCTATTTTTTGTACTCTATTTTTGCGCACTATGTTTTTCTAAAATCTTTTTTCCTAACCCTAATTAATCTTAACAGAGAGAAGGGCGATGGCCGGCGCGTGGAGGAGGCGGCGACGGCGGCGGGGCGGAGGCGGCCGTGGACGCGCTCGTGGCGGCGGGGCGGAGGCGGCCCGGGACGCGCGCGCGGCGGCGAGGGCGCGTGGAGGAGGATGACGGGGACGCGCGCGAGGATGCGGCGAGCTGCGGCGACGGCCGGAGCGGCGGCGGCGAGGAGAGCGCGCGCGAATCGGGCAGCCTGGCGGCGTGAATTTGGTGATTGGCCTCCGGGTGTCGCGGCTCGTGCCACGCGCCACGAGTAATATACCCCCCCCCCCTTTTGTCCCGGTGCGTGGCACGAGCCGCGACTAAAGGGGGGCTCTTTAGACGCGGCTCGTGCCACGCACCGGGACAAAAGGGGGGGGGGGACGGTTTCAGAAAATCCCGCGCGCACTGCCCCATTAGTCGCGGCTGGTGGTACGGGCCGCGACTAATGGGCCCGAAAATTGCGCGCGAAGGTCTTGGGCCCGAATTTTTTCGTCTTCTACCTATTTTCAAATGTGGGAGGTTTTTTGAAACATTATGAACACTAAAATAATTTATATTTTGCATACTTATGAATTTGAGAAAACTTTTAACATGAAAAGTGCTCTAATTTGAATAAGTATTCCAAATCCATTTTCTGTTTTATAAAATAATTATTCTAACTCTACAAACAATTAACAATTTTGCCATTTTCAATTAAAAAATGGATTAACTAATATTTTTTTGCATATTTTTGAATCTCACTAAACTTTTAACATGAAAAGTGCTTGAATTTGAATAAGTATCCCAAACCCATTTTCTGTTTTATAAAATAATTATTCTAACTTTACAAACTATTAATAATTTTTCCATTTTCAATTAAAAAATGGATTAACTAACATTTTTTGCATATTTTTGAATCTCACTAAACTTTCAACATGAAAAGTGCTTGAATTTGAATAAGTATTCCAAATCCATTTTCTGTTTTATAAAATAATTATTCTAACTCTACAAACTATTAACCATTTTGCCATTTTGAATTAAAAAATGCATTAACTTTTATCTTTTGCATATTTTTGAATCTCACTAAACTTTCAACATGAAAAGTGTTTGAATTTGAATAGTTAATTCAAAACCATTTTTTGTTTTATAAAATAATTATTCTAACTATTCAAACTATTAACCATTTTGCCATTTTCAATTATAAAATGCATTAACTAATATTTTTAACTTGCAATACTACCTCTTCCTAAGTATGATACACACGGGAATAATTTTAACTTGCCACAGTGAATTTTTAACAACATCCCACACAATTACATAAAAGGATACATTATTACACATCACTAACAGTTACATTACTACATAAACGGACTTGCTGGATCGGAGGTGTAGGATTAGGGGGAACGGCGGGAGGAGCCAGCCCCGTTCGCGGCTGCCTGGTTCTCGCGCGCACGTTTGCGGCGTAGGGCACGAGCCATGGAGGATGAGTCTTTCAGCGCCCAAGCCAGCTCGGAAGCCTCCTTCGCCTTGAGCTGGCAGGAAGTCCTGTCTCGCTGGATACGGTCATCGCTGACGGACTGCAAGGAGGCTTCAATGGCCTCCTGCATCTGCGGCCCGCCGCCCTCTTCCCCATGGTCGCTCCAGTCGAAGTCGTCGTCCTCCTCCTCGTCGGGAGGTGCGGCGGCTGCTGGTGGAGGTGCAGCGGCCAAGTCGCCGTATGCGGCCGCGGATCCCCAGGCCACCCTGCGGCGTACGCATGACGTCGGACCACGCGCGCTCGTACGTCCTCCGCACCTCCTCCGGCACCGGAGCAGGAGGCCGGTAGCAGGGCATTCCTCTCCACGCCGGGCTCGTGGGCATACGGCGGGATAGGCTCCCGTGGTAGCGCCCAAGCGCGCTCTGCCGAGCACGCTCGACCTCATCCAGAAGGCGCGGTGGCGAGCGTGGCGGATCCATTTCGTGGAGACGATGCGTTCGTGGCTAGGAATGGTGGATTAGGGTTTACCCCGTCGGCGACAATATATAAAGACCTCCAGGGCAGCGCTAGGGGAGGACACGTGGCTAGGGCAGCGCTGGGGGAGGACACGTGACTGACACGAGTCGTGACCGCAAAGCCCGCCTTTAGTCCCGGTTGGTGCTACCAACCGGGACTAAAGAAGCACACGGATCGTGTGTTTCTTTCAAGCGCTTGTGAGACGTTGGATCAGGGGTGTGTTTCTTTTGAGGGATTGTGAGCAGTTGGATCAGCACTATCACGACCACTTCGTGAGCCACATGACCCTATATATAGCCCCCCTCCCGGACATGTTCAGCACTCAACGTCTACTCATTGTAGTTCATTTTGGTATACGAAGCATTCGGATTCCCTACATACGTCCAACGGTGCATTTGATATGCGGGCACTCACGAGCCACCGTTGGGCTATATGCAGGGGAAACCGTGTGTTTTGTTCTCTTCAGTGTTTAGAGTTTTCAGAATACAGTGACCCTATATATAGCCCACCTCTCGGACATGTTTGGCACTCACTCTGTACTCATTGTAGTTCATTTCGTAAACAAAGCATTCGGATTCCCTGCATACGTCCGACGGTGCATTTGATATGCGGGCACTCACGAGCCACCGTCGGCTGTATGCAGGGGAAACCGTATGTTTTGTTCTATCTACAAAATTTTTCAGTTCATCGACCAAATACAAATCATTCGGGTTTCCTAAGTAGCTACGTCCTTCAGTTCATATCCAGAGATCGTCTTGGGAACTATTCAGATGCTAAAGATCATGGAGAATGGCAGTAACATCCGGATTGTGGCGCTTTCTGCATCACTTGGAAATGCTAAAGATCTTGGAGAATGCAGAGATTGTGTTGGTAAAAATGCAGCTGATTGAAGCTTCTTGACAATACACATTGGAAATACACATTCATTATTATTACACATGCTCCTTACATAAAGGTTTAATACATTCCATAGAATGCATTACATAAAAGGTTTAATACATTATTACACATCACCAACATCCCTAACTATTGTTTCTGTTTTCTTCTGCGCCGTAGCCATGGAGAATCTTCATCATTTAACAGGATGCTTGGGTCAGTTTTCACTGTGAAGGGCGGAATTTCATGAAACTTATTATAATCTTCTGACATGTCTGTCTTGTCATCCACTCCCACGATGTTTCTTTTCCCTGAAAGAACTATGTGGCGCTTTGGCTCATCGGACGATGTATTCTTTTGCTTATCTTTTCTTTTTTTCGGTTTGGTAGACATGTCCTTCACATAGAAAACCTGAGCCATATCATTGGCTAGGACGAATGGTTCGGTGTGGTACCCAAGATTCTTGAGATCCACTGTTGTCATTCCGTACTGCGGGTCTACCTTTACCCCGCTAGCTGTCAGGTTGACCCATTTGCACCGAAATAAAGGGACCTTAAAAGTAGGTCCATAGTCAAGTTCCCATATCTCCTCTATGAACCCATAATATGTGTCCTTTTGCCCATTATCGTCTGTTGCATCAAAGCGGACACCACTGTTTTGGTTGGTGCTCTTTTTATCTTGGGCGATCGTGTAAAATGTATTCCCATTTATCTCGTACCCTTGAAAAGTACATATAGTCGAAGATGGACACCTGGCCAACAAGTACAACTGATCTCCAACAATGGTGTTATTCATGAGATGTTGATGCATGTAAAATGCATACATGAACTTTGCATTATTTTTACTTATATTCCAGTCATATTTGCATCATATAAGGGTTATATCACTGTTTTATAATGATTTTGGGAATATTTGACATGTTTCCTATTTTTTATGGAATTAACCCTGCGCAGGCAGAAAACCCTATTTCTATATTTTAATGTTTCAGGGACCCAAACGACGTCCAAATGACCTGCAAATTTACGGGCGTCAATATTTGGAAGGAAGAAGACCTGGGGGCAAAGGAAGCAAACAAGCGGAGACCCGAGGGCCCAGATGAGTGGGCCCACGCGGCCCCTGTACCAAGCCGCGTGGGACCCCCCACTTTGGCCCTCGGAGCTCCGTTACCGTCGATCTTTCCTCCACCGACTCCGTTTTGACCTAAAAACGCCTATAAAAATAGTCCCCCGACGTTCTCTGGAAGGAGCGCCGCAGAAACACAGAAACACCGAAAAAGAGACCTGGAGTTGCAGATCGGAGGGGGAAAACTCCGGCGGGGCGCTGCCGGCGTGGTCTCCATCTTCTCCAACGACTTCTCCACCGTCTCCATGATGAAGAGGGAGTAGTCCCCTCTGGACTATGGGTTTGTGGAAGTAACGTATGTATCTCTCTCTCTTTTGAGCTTCACTAATTAGTACAGTATGAGCTGCTGAACATGATTACGGTCATCTATGTAATACCTTTGTGGTGGATCTTTTATGAGTTAATATATGTTTGAGATTGCAATGCTTTGTTTCAGTTATGAAAGTAGATGCATATTATGTACCCCGTTCTTATTTACTTGTTATGATCAAGCATGTTTATGAGAGCGTGTGAGGGGAACGTGTGCATTAGTTGGAGTAACGGGGGTGGCTAGTGCAGTGAACGTGAGAGAAAGTTCTGCGATCCACTTGGGTGTTTTACCTTACTTTGTTGCCTCACTAGGGACAAAAAGAAATACCATGCTACCGGAGATGTGGGTGTGACCATTGCCACTACTCCATGACTAGATCTAGCATGTTCTTATTTTAACTTCATGTCATGATACTTATTGCTATACTCTGAGTTATCTTAATTACTGAGGTGTTATGATTTAGTTCGCATCTTGGTGGAGTATAAGAGAGACTAATAACCAAAAGGTCTCTATGTTAGGACGTGATGCCCATATAATTATAACTTGTCACTAAACTGTTGTGTTGCAATCTCATATGTCAACTCTAGTGTTCCATTGTCTACCACTTTATTAAAGAGATAGTGCATTTGTGAAACCATGAACCCCGGTCCATTTTTAATCATAAGAAACACCTTTCCAACCACTTTTACCACTTTTCCATTTTCTGCCATTATTAAATCCGAAAATACAAAAACACTTTTACATCTTGCATTCATCATAAAAACCCAAAAATATCATTTATCATTGCTACCACCATCCTTGCATATTTATTTACCACCATTGCATATTTATTTCTTGTTTGCATTGCATATTTTTTTGATATCATTCTCACACCTTGTGCTTGACAACCACTAGGTGAGGTTGAGGACCAAAACATTTACTTTGTTTTGTAGGTAACCAAAAGAAGGATAGGAAAGATAAATCTTCACTACTGATTCCCCGAGAGTTCGATATTAAACCCTCGAGTCACCCTCATGGGGAAAACACGTCTTCCACTTACTACACACTCTGCACTTGGAGTCTCAACCTAACCCATTTACTATTCACGCAGGTAACTACGTGAAGTGCCATCAAGAGTGCTTTCTGGCGCCGTTGTAGGGGAAGATACGAAGCTTCGTGCAGAATATTTTTCCCGTCAACTACACGCCATCAGATGTGTCTGCAACCAACTTCCGAAAGTCTTCTCGTGTTCCCCTTTAATCCAGGAGTCAGCCTTCCCCGGGTTTTCAGAGCGTTGAATATTCTTCTGTCTCTCGATATACGGAGCCACCACGGTGGAATTGTGTAGAACTGTGTAGTGTGCTTGAGTGAAAGAATGCCGTCCCTACATACCGTTTCTTTCCTTCCTAGTGTGCCTTTTCCAGTCAGCCTCCCCTCATACTGAGATTCAGGAACACCAATCGGCTTAAGGTCAGGAAGAAAGTCAACACAAAACTCAATGACCTCCTCTGTTCCATAGCCCTTGGAGATGCTTCCTTCTGGCCTAGCACGGTTACAAACATATTTCTTTAAGACTCCCATGAACCTCTCGAAGGGGAACATATTGTGTAGAAACACAGGACCGAGAATTCTAATCTCTTCGACTAGGTGAACTAGGAGGTGCGTCATAATATTGAAGAAGGATGGCGGGAACAACAACTCGAAGCTGACCAGACATTGGACCACATCAATCTGTAACACTGATAGACTTTCTCAATCGATTACCTTCTGAGAAATTGCATTGAGGAATGCACATACCTTCACAATGGCCAGTCGAACATTTTCCGCTAGAATTCCCCTCAATGCAACCGGAAGCAATTGCGTCATAAGCACGTGGCAGTCATGAGACTTTAGGTTTTGGATTTTTTTTCTCTTTCATATTTACTATTCCCTTTATATTCGACGAGAAGCCAGACGGGACCTTGATACTGAAAAGGACTTCAAAAAAGATTTCCTTCTCTTCCTTGGTAAGAGCGTAGCTGGCAGGCCCTTGAAACTGCCCTGGATGCATGTTGTCTCGTCCTTTATGACGTTCCTGGTCCTCCCATGCTTCCGGTGTATCTTTTGACTTCCCATACAAGCCCAGGAAGCTTAGAATATTCACGCAAAGATTCTTCGTCAGGTGCATCACGTCGATTGCGGAGCGGACCTCATGGACTTCCCAATAGGGTAGCTCCCAAAATATAGATTTCTTCTTCCACATGGGTGCACGCTTATCAGCGCCGTTCAGAACAGGTTGGCTGCCAGGACCCTTTCCAAAGATTACTTTTAAATCCTTGACCATACCAAATACTTCAGCACCAGTACGGGTGACAGGCTTCGTCCGGGTTTCTGCCTTGCCATTGAAATGCTTGCCTTTTTTCCTTAAGGGATGCTTGGGCGGAAGAAAACGGCGATTGTACGGGTACACATTCTTCCTACATTTGTCCAGATATATACTTTCTGTCTGATCCAAACAGTGCGTGCTTGCATTGTATCCCTTGTTCGTCTATCCTGAAATGTTACTAAGAGCAGGCCAATCATTGATGGTTACGAAAAGCAACGCTCGTAGGTCAAATGTCTCCTGTTTGTGCTCATCCCACACACTTACACCTGGTTTGGCCCACAACTGCAAAAGTTCATCGACTAATGGCCTTAGGTACACATCAATGTCGTTGCCGGGTTGCTTCGGGCCTTGGATGAGCACTGGCATCATAATGAACTTCCGATTCAGGCACAACCAAGGAGGAAGGTTGTAGATACATAGAGTCATAGGCCAGGTGCTGTGACTGTAGCTCTGCCATCTGTACTTAGACCAAACCATAAGTTCCTTGCGTCACCAGCAAAGTCCCAAACTCTCTCTCGATTTTTCTCCACTGCCGACCATCAGCGGGGTGCCTCAACTTGTCGTCTTTCTTACGGTCTTCCATGTGCCATCGCAACAACTTGGCATCCTCTTTGTTTCTGAACAGACGTTTCAACCGTGGTATTATAGGAGCATACCACATCACCTTGGCAGGAACCCTCTTCCTGGGTGGCTCGCCCTCAATATCACCAGGGTCATCTTTTCTGATCTTATACCGCAATGCAGTGCATTCCGGGCATTTATCCATATTCTCGTACTTCTCACCGCGGTAGAGGATGCAGTCATTAGGGCATGCATGTATCTTCTGCACGTCTAATCCTAGAGGGCAGACAAGCTTCTTTGCTTCGTACGTGCTGGCGGGCAATTCGTTCTTTCTTGGAAGCATCTTCTTCATTAGTACCAGCAACTTTTCAAATGACGAGTCAGTCACACCGGTCTCTGCCTTCCACTTCAGCAATTCCAGTGTGCTACCCAGCTTCTTCTGGCCATCTTCACAAGTTGGGTACAACAATTTGTTGTGGTCCTGTAACATCTGCTCGAACTGCAACCTCTCCTTTTCTGTGTCACAGCCTCGCCTTGCATCAGAAATGACCCGACCAAGATCATCAGCGGGCTCATCTGGTGCCCGTTCTTCACCCTCTTCTTCTTCATTGTCTTCCATTTCAGTATCAGCGTATTCAGGGAACATAGATCGGTAGTGGTCATCATCGTTCTCTTCTTCATCGCCGTCTTCCATCATAACCCTCCTTCTCCGTGCTTGTCCAAACATTATAGCCGGACATGAAACCGGACCGAAGCAGGTGGCTCTGAATGACCCTTGAGGAAGTCTGATCCTTCTCATTCCGACATTCAACACATGGACAAATCATAAAGCCATCCCGCCGCTTGTTCGCCTCGGCCACAAGGCGAAAAGAACGCACCCCTTCTCTGTAAGCGGCAGAGCGTCGGTCACCGTACATCCATGGATGGCTCATCTACATCATAGAACTATATATCAAACGCAATCACGATGCTAAAATTAGTACCGCGCGGTTGATACGTGCATTTTATATCATCATCTATACCACTTATACCACCATATTAGGATGTTATTTGCATTATTATGTCATTGTTTTTACATGTTTTAGATGATTTAGGGGACTTTCCTACAAAGTCCCTATTTTTAGTATTTAATTTCTGGGAGGCAGAAAACCTCCTTTTTCATGTTTTTATTGTTTCAGGAGCTACGAAGGCCCAATTAATAAAAGGAAAATTGCACAGCTGGTTTTTCTTCGGGAGAACACCAGAGGGAAGAAGCAAGCAAGGAAGGCCACGAGGCCCAAAATGGGTGGGCCCACGCGGCCAGATTCCCTGACCGCGTGGGACCCACCAAATGGAGCCTCGGGCACTTCCTCGCCTGGGGCTTTTTAACGAGGTCTCCGTCTCGCCCGAAAAGTAACGCCCTAATTTTTACGAGACTATCCGAGGTCGCGGCGGCGGCGAAACTCCTGATTCCCTCCGAGGGGGATCAGATCCTGCTGCTCCGGAGCTCCGGAGAAGGGGGAAATCATCGTCATCATCATCACCTCTCCTCCTTGGCGTGGGAGGAGGCCTCTACATCATCACCATCACCAAGACCAGCACCATCTCCATCATCATCTCCGTGATCCACTCCGTTCCCCTCGTAGTTTGAGAGTTGCTATACCCTAGATACTTGTCTTGTGCTACTATTCATGTTTGTGATTGAGTACTTGTCATTATTTGGTGGTGAAGTTATATTTTCAGATTGTGTTGTACCACTTATGCCACTGATCATCACCATGTTTGCACGTTGTGAGTAGTTCCCGTATGTTCCTGAGGGCATAGGATGAATTGGCAATGATTTATATATGACATGTGTTGGTATTTTGTCTAGTGTTTATCTTTTTGTGTGATTCTATGATGGTGTTGTGCGAACGTCGACTGCACAACACTTCACCTATATGGGCTCATAGGAGAACACCGTAGTGTAATGGCGTGAGGGAGACTTGGGAGGACACGAAAGCCTGAGACCGAATCATTAAGTTACTTTACGGGGTATTAGTATCGGGGACCTAGAGCGTAATGCTATGGTGGGATTTTATATCTTAATAATTCTTGTGCTGTCATTTAATTGGCCACATGATCCATCATAAGGGGTTTAGTCTATTTATTTAGCTGTACCTAATAATAGCTCCGTCCGAAGAAGATTAAAACTAGACAAGATATTCAACGTGTTGTTTAATAAATCTATATGCCTAGCAATATCCATGCCGCCCTCGGGAACGTTTTCCACATATAAGTTACACATCACTTGAGCTTGTCCTCTTACACATAGAGGATTGGGCTTTCTCTCTCTTTGAGAGCTTTTACTTGTTACCATTTACCTGCTGCATTGTCACTGTCTTGCAATTATACAATCGAAAATACCAAAAACACTTGCATCTTTTATTGTCTATTTATCATTTCTAATAACCAATACCTTCAGCTCCTCGTGGGTTCGACAACCTTTTCTATTCGAAAGGTACTACAATTGATCTCCTGCACTTGGGAGTCATCAAGATACTTTTCTGGCGCCGTTGCCGGGGAGCGTAGCGCTATTGGTAAGAAGTTTGGTAAGGAAACTTGAAAGGTGAATTTTATTTACTGTTTTATCTCATTGCTACTATGGCATTTATGAATCGTGCCTCGCTACATCTTGCTCTATATGAAAGTGCTTATGCTCCTAAAACTGTTGAAACTACTGTGCCTGAGATACCTAAAGTGGGATATAAAATTCCCGTTGGTCATGTTAAAAGAGTTATGAAAAATCCATTTACAGGGATGGAACTAAATCTGCACGTGAACACATGGAAACAATTGAGGCTATATGTGGTTTATTTAGACTTCCTGGTATTTCTGAAGATCAGGTAAAAAGGAAGCTGTTATATCTGTCTTTATCTGGTAATGCTCGTATTTGGTTCAGGTCTTTAGATGAAGAAGTCACTATGGACTGGAGTATTTTGAGGAAGGTTTTCTTTCTTAAGTATTTTACTCCTAGAGAAGCTTATGAGAACCGCTGCTATATATTTAATTTCTGGCCACATCTGGGAGAAAGTATTACTCAAGCTTGGGGGAGGTTAAAGGAACTCCTCCGCAAGAATCCTTGTCATGATCTTACAAGGAAAATTATTCTGATAAACTTTTATGTGAGGCTACCAAGGCAACAAAAGGAATTTCTGGATAATTCATCTAGTGGAAGCTTTACAAATAATACTGAAGAAGAAGCATGGAATTTATTGGAGACTATTTCTGAGAATACTGGTCATTGGGATCTTGATAAAGGTAATGAGCCCTATCTGGACTATGAGTATTCATGTGTAGAGAATTTCTCTACTTCTACCTTGTTTAAAAATCTGAGTGATACTTTTAATCTTGATCCTTATGTTATAATTGAGGTAGCTAAATCTTTTGCTAATCATATTGGTATTCCTAAAACTGGGTTTGAAGCTTATGTTGAACCTGTTAAACAATCTATTGTTGTACCCAAAGTTATTAAACAGGTAGAACCAGTGTCATCCTTGACAATTGAGGAGT
Source organism: Poa pratensis (assembly GCA_947311845.1). Taxonomy (NCBI): domain Eukaryota; kingdom Viridiplantae; phylum Streptophyta; class Magnoliopsida; order Poales; family Poaceae; genus Poa; species Poa pratensis. Next base: position 27,993,545 of record CAMZMU010000043.1, read on the forward strand.
ATGTTGAGGCACCACCATATCCAAACCAAGTCAAGGAAAATTTACTTATTGCTGTTTCTAACAAGAGTAAAAGAAGATCTCAGCCTTATGAACAGATGGAAGTCAACAGTCAAATCTCTATTATCAAACAATTAAATGAAGAAGATCCTGTTGATGTTTATCTATGTGAAGATGCTACTAAAGTTGTTAAAGGCAATTCGGCCAAGGTTGGTAAGCCTGTTATATCATGCACTATTGGGACTTCTAGTTATCATGGCTTATGTGATATTGGAGCAAGCATTAGTGTCATTCCATATTCTCTGTATCTTGAAATCAAGCCTGATATTGATCCTATCAGTATGGAAGAGACAGGTATGACAATTCAACTTGCTAATAAAGATTATATTAATCCACTTGGAATTGTTAGAGATGTTGAAGTATTGGTAGGTAAAATTAAATATCCTGCTGATTTTATTGTGCTTGGTTGCCCTCAAGATTCATTTTGTCCTATCATTTTCGGTAGACCTTTCTTACATACTGTTGGTGCTGAAATTGATTTGCTTAAAGAGAAAGTGTTTATTAATTGTGCTGGAGAAAAACTTGCATTCAACTTTTCTAAATTTTCTGATAAGCATTCAAAGAAAGAGCCATTTTCTGAAGATGTAATTGAAACTCTTGCTCATGTAGCTGTAGCTTCAACAGACGTGGTGGAAAGATACATGCTTAATCAAGATGAACCATTTAATGAAGAAGAAAAAGATGCTTTAGAACAAATACTTTCACAACAGCCACCACAATTACAATTGCATATCCCACCTGATAATTTAGGAGTGTTACCACCACCTAAAGGGGATCCTAGTTTGAATTAAAACCTTTGCCTAAAATCTTAAATATGCATACCTAGATGAGAAGAGCATATATCCTGTCATTATTAGTGCTAACCTTTCAGCTGAAGAAGAAGAGAAATTACTTGATGTGCTTAAAGCTCACCGACCAGCCATTGGATACTCTCTTGATGATCTTAAAGGTATAAGCCCAGCTCTATGTATGCATAAAATTAATTTGGAGGAGATGCAAAACCTGTTGTTGATTATCAACGCCGTCTCCATCCAAAAATGAAAGAAGTGGTAAGAAAGAGGTAATAAGACTTATTGAAGCTGGTATCATTTATCCTATAGCTGATAGTAAGTGGGTTAGTCCTGTTCATTGTGTGCCTAAAAAGGGTGGAATGACTGTTGTTCCAAATGATGAGGATGAACTTGTAGCTCAACGCACTGTTGTTGGTTATAGAATGTGTATTGATTTCAGGAAGTTAAACAAAGCAACTCGTAAAGATCATTACCCATTGCCATTTATTGATCAAATGTTAGAAAGGTTATCTAAACACTCTCACTTTTGCTATTTAGATGGTTATTCAGGTTTCTCCCAAATTCCTGTTCATAAAGATGATCAAGAGAAAACCACTTTTACATGTCCATTTGGTACATTTGCTTATAGGAGAATGCCATTCGGTTTGTGCAATGCTCCTGCTACTTTTCAAAGATGCATGAATGCTATATTTGCTGATTATATTGAAAAGATAATGGAAGTCTTTATGGATGATTTTTCTGTGTATGGTACTTCCTTCGATAATTGCTTGTTCAACCTTAACAAAGTTTTGCAGCGTTGTGAAGACCAACACTTAGTTTTAAACTGGGAGAAGTGTCACTTCATGGTTACTGAAGGTATTGTTCTTGGGCATAAGATTTCTGGAAAGGAATAGAAGTTGACCCAGCAAAGATAGAAGCTATTGAAAAGCTCCCATTCCCAAGGGATCTCAAAGGTATAAGAAGTTTTCTTGGGCATGCAGGTTTTTACCGTAGGTTTATTAAAGATTTCTCCAAAATATCAAAACCCTAACCAATCTTTTGCAAAAGGATGTTCCTTTCTCTTTTAATGATGATTGCATTGAGTCCTTTAATATTTTGAAGAATGCTTTAATAAGTGCTCCTATTATTCAACCTCCTGATTGGAATTGCCTTTTGAAATTATGTGTGATGCTAGTGATTATGCAGTTGGGGCTGTTTTGGGCCAACGTGTTGATAAGAAACTGAATGTCATTTATTATGCTAGTAGAACACTTGATGCTGCTCAAAGGAATTATGCCACAACTGAAAAAGAATTTTTAGCAGTGCTATTTGCTTGTGACAAGTTTAGACCTTATATTACTGATTCGAAAGTCACATTGCATACTGATCATTCTGCCATTAAATACTTAATGCATAAGAAAGATGCTAAGCCTAGATTAATAAGATGGGTACTTCTATTGCAAGAATTTGATTTACACATTGTTGATAGGAAAGGGGAAGATAATCAAGTAGCTGATCATCTTTCTAGAATGGAAAATATACCTGATGATCCTATTCCTATTAATGATAGCTTTGTTAATGAACAACTTGCAATTGTTAATGTTTCTAGTGCTAAAGTTGCATCTCCATGGTTTGCCAATTATGCAAATTTTATTGTTGGTAAAGTTTTACCTCCACACTTCACTACTCAACAAAGAAAGAAATTCTTTTATGATCTTAGACATTATTTTGGGATGATCCTTTCCTTTATAAGAAGAGTGTGGATGGTATTATTAGACGTTGTGTACCTGAGTATGAACAACAGGCTATTATAAGAGATTGTCATGACAGTCCCTATGGAGGACATCATGCAGGAGATCGTACAGGTGCAAAGGTATTACAGTCTGGTTTTTATTGGCCTACTTTATTTAAGGATTGTGCTGAATATGTTAAATCTTGTGATAAATGTCAAAGAGTAGGAAATATTGGTAGGAGAAATGAAATGCCTATGAACTATTCCTTACCACTTGAACCATTTGATGTGTGGGGTTTTGACTTTATGGGACCTTTCCCCGAATCAAAGACAAAGCATACTCATATTTTGGTTGCAGTGGATTATGTTACAAAGTGGGTGGAAGCAATTCCAACCAAAAGTGCAGATCATGCCACGGCAATGAAGATGCTTCAGGACATCATTTTCCCCAGGTTTGGTGTTCCTAGGTTTTTAATTACTGATGGTGGTTCTCATTTCTTACATGGTATTCTTAGGAAAACTTTGGCAAAATATGATGTTAACCATAGAATTGCATCACCTTATCATCCCCAAACTAGTGGACAAGTTGAATTAAGTAATAGGGAAATTAAACTCATTTTGGAAAAGACAGTGAATAAGTCTAGGTCTGATTGGCCACTTAAAATTAACGATGCATTATGGGCTTATAGAACTGCTTTTAAAAATCCTATGGGAATGTCTCCTTATAAAATGGTTTATGGAAAAGCTTGTCATTTACCTGTTGAATTAGAACATAAAGCTAGATGGGCTATTAAACAATTGAACTTTGATTTTAAAACTGCTGGAGAGAAGAGAATTCTTGATTTAAACCTACTAGATGAATGGAGAAATGAAGCTTATGAAAGTGCCAGGATGTTTAAAGAAAAAGTTAAGATTTGGCATGACAAGAAAATTAAAAAGAAAGAATTCAAAGTAGGTGATCAAGTGCTATTATACAACTCTCGTTTCAAGTTTTCTGCAGGTAAGTTAGCTTCAAAGTGGCAGGGACCATTAGTGATACAGGAAGTATACCGTTCAGGAGCTATCCGTCTTCATGGTGATATGAAAGGTAAACCTCATGTGGTTAATGGACAACGCCTTAAACATTATATTGCAGGAAAAAGCTTCATTGGAAAGGTGGAGGAATTCATTTTACAGACACCGGAGGAGGTAATTGCAAAGAAGTTTGCAGTTTCAGAAATCCAAAATCAATAAAAGGTAACTTTTACTCTGGAAAGTTTCTCGGAATTGCGTAATATTTTACGGACATCATTTTTTATGGAAATTAACGTGTGGGACAAGAAAACTGGACGTGACGGAGCTTCGAGAAGGAAAAGAGGGGGTCCCACGCGGCCAGATTCCCTGACCGCGTGGGCCCACTCCTTTTGCCCCTCGGAGTCCCGATTCGTCCCGTTTTCGACTCCGACTCTTCGTCTTGCCCTAAAAACCGTCAATATATACCCCGTTTCGTCAATCTAATCTCGTACCGAGAGCTTTCGAGCGTTCTTTGCTTTTGCTGTTTCTGTCTGTCAGGTTTTAGCCATGTCTAGCTCCGGATCCGATCATGAGGGGGAGAGCTTCCCCAAGGGAGGTGTTGTGAACCGCTACCTCAACTCCGTGATGGCACCAATGAAGACCTTGTCCTTCAAGGAGGGCGCGATGCTCATAGAGGAGGTGAAGGCTCCCAAGATCATTGGCACGGTGGAGGAGAGGCTGGAGGACCTGGAACAGAAGATCTTCAGGTATAATACTGTTGTTGAACGCAGCCTTGATGCTCATCACTTCATGAACCTGGAGCTGGAGAAGAAGGTTGAAGAGTACAAGGAGAGGCTGGAGGACTTGGAGAAGAGGTATCTACATGTCACATCTGAGTTGGACAAGCATCAAGCTCTACTGTGGGATGTGGAAAATCAAAACTGTGAGTATGAAGAGCGCTTCAAGAAGATTGCAGCAGCTGCTACCCTCAGGTATAATGATCCACCTAACTCCTTCTACAATGGGAGGCCTTTCCCATGGAAGAGGGCTGAATGGGAGGAAGAATATGAGAAAGAAGAGGCTGCAGCAGAGAAAGCACTGGCAGAACGTCAAGCTTGGGGGAGTTCCACCTAGTCTTTATCTTTACTAGTTTATCATATCTATCTAGTCATGGTGTGTTTTGCTTTTATCATTTAGTTATCAATCTCTTTTAGGCTTGTGTGAGCTCATGGAGCATTATCATGTATCCCTATCTTATGGTTTATCAATGAATATTAAAGTATGGTGTCATCCATGATTCTCTTGTTTGGAGATTTATGGGTAACACTCATGCAAATGAGCGTGGTTTATTTTAGAGGTTTCAGTCACATCTTGCCTTGAATTTAATTAACTTGAGTATGTTGGACAATTGTAGAATCTAGCTCAATATAAATAAGAAAAGAGTGAGTCATTATGACTTGAGAATTAATAAGTTTAAGGTTGAGATATAGTCTTGTAGCATAAAAGTTGGGAATAGTTAATGAAAAGGATATGAAACACTCTTGTTAGAATCTAGTATCTTTTGAGCAAATTAATGATCATGGATGTGTCAATACTTATGCTCTTGTAAAGTGTATGAAAGGAAGGCACCCGAGGATTCGGTTAGCCATGGAAAGTGTGAGATAAAGGTTGTTTGAGCATAAGAACTTGATTGAAACATCCATGACTAAAGTTTGCACTAGTTACTAGTGAAGCAAGGGTGCAAATAATTTTATATCTGTCTTTTCATTTGTCTTCTTTAACTTGTTATCCAATGAGAGTTTATCTTGTCTTTAAACTTCAGTAAAGTATTAAACATTATGATGCTAGCCATAAGAGCAAAAGCATGTTAAAAATAGTGTGATTCAATTGACCAACAAACAATGGTTATTTGCTTTCAAAGTGTAAGGGGTGATTGCTAGAGCTTCTACTTATGCTGCCCTTATGTATGAGTTTTAATTCAATAATCTTACATTGCAATTGAATATGATGATGATACAATGCTCGTATTTATTTATCAACCATAAGTCCATTGATGCATGTAATGATCTATGTCCTTACTTACTTAAGTCCATTTATATCATCATCTATACCACCATATTAGGATGTTATTTGCATTATTATGTCATTGTTTTTACATGTTTTAGATGATTTAGGGGACTTTCCTACAAAGTCCCTATTTTTAGTATTTAATTTCTGGGAGGCAGAAAACCTCCTTTTTCTGTTTTTATTGTTTCAGGAGCTACGAAGGCCCAATTAATAAAAGGAAAATTGCACAGCTGGTTTTTCTTCGGGAGAACACCAGAGGGAAGAAGAAGCAAGCAAGGAAGGCCACGAGGCCCAAAATGGGTGGGCCCACGCGGCCAGATTCCCTGACCGCGTGGGACCCACCAAATGGAGCCTCGGGCACTTCCTCGCCTGGGGCTTTTTAACGAGGTCTCCGTCTCGCCCGAAAAGTAACGCCCTAATTTTTACGAGACTATCCGAGGTCGCGGCGGCGGCGAAACTCCTGATTCCCTCCGAGGGGGATCAGATCCTGCTGCTCCGGAGCTCCGGAGAAGGGGGAAATCATCGTCATCATCATCACCTCTCCTCCTTGGCGTGGGAGGAGGCCTCTACATCATCACCATCACCAAGACCAGCACCATCTCCATCATCATCTCCGTGATCCACTCCGTCCCCTCGTAGTTTGAGAGTTGCTATACCCTAGATACTTGTCGTGCTCCTATTCATGTTTGTGATTGAGTACTTGTCATTATTTGTGGTGAAGTTATATTTTCAGATTGTGTTGTACCACTTATGCCACTGATATCACCATGTTTGCACGTTGTGAGTAGTTCCCGTATGTTCCTGAGGGCATAGGATGAATTGGCAATGATTTATATATGACATGTGTTGGTATTTTGTCTAGTGTTTATCTTTTTGTGTGATTCTATGATGGTGTTGTGCGAACGTCGACTGCACAACACTTCACCTATATGGGCTCATAGGAGAACACCGTAGTGTAATGGCGTGAGGGAGACTTGGGAGGACACGAAAGCCTGAGACCGAATCATTAAGTTACTTTACGGGGTATTAGTATCGGGGACCTAGAGCGTAATGCTATGGTGGGATTTTATATCTTAATAATTCTTGTGCTGTCATTTAATTGGCCACATGATCCATCATAAGGGGTTTAGTCTATTTATTTAGCTGTACCTAATAATAGCTCCGTCCGAAGAAGATTAAAACTAGACAAGATATTCAACGTGTTGTTTAATAAATCTATATGCCTAGCAATATCCATGCCGCCCTCGGGAACGTTTTCCACATATAAGTTACACATCACTTGAGCTTGTCCTCTTACACATAGAGGATTGGGCTTTCTCTCTCTTTGAGAGCTTTTACTTGTTACCATTTACCTGCTGCATTGTCACTGTCTTGCAATTATACAATCGAAAATACCAAAAACACTTGCATCTTTTATTGTCTATTTATCATTTCTAATAACCAATACCTTCAGCTCCTCGTGGGTTCGACAACCTTTTCTATTCGAAAGGTACTACAATTGATCTCCTGCACTTGGGAGTCATCAAGATACTTTTCTGGCGCCGTTGCCGGGGAGCGTAGCGCTATTGGTAAGAAGTTTGGTAAGGAAACTTGAAAGGTGAATTTTATTTACTGTTTTATCTCATTGCTACTATGGCATTTATGAATCGTGCCTCGCTACATCTTGCTCTATATGAAAGTGCTTATGCTCCTAAAACTGTTGAAACTACTGTGCCTGAGATACCTAAAGTGGGATATAAAATTCCCGTTGGTCATGTTAAAAGAGTTATGAAAAATCCATTTACAGGAGATGGAACTAAATCTGCACGTGAACACATGGAAACAATTGAGGCTATATGTGGTTTATTTAGACTTCCTGGTATTTCTGAAGATCAGGTAAAAAGGAAGCTGTTATATCTGTCTTTATCTGGTAATGCTCGTATTTGGTTCAGGTCTTTAGATGAAGAAGTCACTATGGACTGGAGTATTTTGAGGAAGGTTTTCTTTCTTAAGTATTTTACTCCTAGAGAAGCTTATGAGAACCGCTGCTATATATTTAATTTCTGGCCACATCTGGGAGAAAGTATTACTCAAGCTTGGGGGAGGTTAAAGGAACTCCTCCGCAAGAATCCTTGTCATGATCTTACAAGGAAAATTATTCTGATAAACTTTTATGTGAGGCTACCAAGGCAACAAAAGGAATTTCTGGATAATTCATCTAGTGGAAGCTTTACAAATAATACTGAAGAAGAAGCATGGAATTTATTGGAGACTATTTCTGAGAATACTGGTCATTGGGATCTTGATAAAGGTAATGAGCCCTATCTGGACTATGAGTATTCATGTGTAGAGAATTTCTCTACTTCTACCTTGTTTAAAAATCTGAGTGATACTTTTAATCTTGATCCTTATGTTATAATTGAGGTAGCTAAATCTTTTGCTAATCATATTGGTATTCCTAAAACTGGGTTTGAAGCTTATGTTGAACCTGTTAAACAATCTATTGTTGTACCCAAAGTTATTAAACAGGTAGAACCAGTGTCATCCTTGACAATTGAGGAGTATGTTGAGGCACCACCATATCCAAACCAAGTCAAGGAAAATTTACTTATTGCTGTTTCTAACAAGAGTAAAAGAAGATCTCAGCCTTATGAACAGATGGAAGTCAACAGTCAAATCTCTATTATCAAACAATTAAATGAAGAAGATCCTGTTGATGTTTATCTATGTGAAGATGCTACTAAAGTTGTTAAAGGCAATTCGGCCAAGGTTGGTAAGCCTGTTATATCATGCACTATTGGGACTTCTAGTTATCATGGCTTATGTGATATTGGAGCAAGCATTAGTGTCATTCCATATTCTCTGTATCTTGAAATCAAGCCTGATATTGATCCTATCAGTATGGAAGAGACAGGTATGACAATTCAACTTGCTAATAAAGATTATATTAATCCACTTGGAATTGTTAGAGATGTTGAAGTATTGGTAGGTAAAATTAAATATCCTGCTGATTTTATTGTGCTTGGTTGCCCTCAAGATTCATTTTGTCCTATCATTTTCGGTAGACCATTCTTACATACTGTTGGTGCTGAAATTGATTTGCTTAAAGAGAAAGTGTTTATTAATTGTGCTGGAGAAAAACTTGCATTCAACTTTTCTAAATTTTCTGATAAGCATTCAAAGAAAGAGCCATTTTTGAAGATGTAATTGAAACTCTTGCTCATGTAGCTGTAGCTTCAACAGACGTGGTGGAAAGATACATGCTTAATCAAGATGAACCATTTAATGAAGAAGAAAAAGATGCTTTAGAACAAATACTTTCACAACAGCCACCACAATTACAATTGCATATCCCACCTGATAATTTAGGAGTGCTACCACCACCTAAAGGGGATCCTAGTTTGAATTAAAACCTTTGCCTAAAATCTAAATATGCATAGATGAGAAGAGCATATATCCTGTCATTATTAGTGCTAACCTTTCAGCTGAAGAGAAGAGAAATTACTTGATGTGCTTAAAGCTCACCGACCAGCCATTGGATACTCTCTTGATGATCTTAAAGGTATAAGCCCAGCTCTATGTATGCATAAAATTAATTTGGAGGAGATGCAAAACCTGTTGTTGATTATCAACGCCGTCTCCATCCAAAAATGAAGAAGTGGTAAGGAAAGAGGTAATAAGACTTATTGAAGCTGGTATCATTTATCCCATAGCTGATAGTAAGTGGGTTAGTCCTGTTCATTGTGTTCCTAAAAAGGGTGGAATGACTGTTGTTCCAAATGATGAGGATGAACTTGTAGCTCAACGCACTGTTGTTGGTTATAGAATGTGTATTGATTTCAGGAAGTTAAACAAAGCAACTCGTAAAGATCATTACCCATTGCCATTTATTGATCAAATGTTAGAAAGGTTATCTAAACACTCTCACTTTTGCTATTTAGATGGTTATTCAGGTTTCTCCCAAATTCCTGTTCATAAAGATGATCAAGAGAAAACCACTTTTACATGTCCATTTGGTACATTTGCTTATAGGAGAATGCCATTCGGTTTGTGCAATGCTCCTGCTACTTTTCAAAGATGCATGAATGCTATATTTGCTGATTATATTGAAAAGATAATGGAAGTCTTTATGGATGATTTTTCTGTGTATGGTACTTCCTTCGATAATTGCTTGTTCAACCTTAACAAAGTTTTGCAGCGTTGTGAAGACCAACACTTAGTTTTAAACTGGGAGAAGTGTCACTTCATGGTTACTGAAGGTATTGTTCTTGGGCATAAGATTTCTGGAAAGGAATAGAAGTTGACCCAGCAAAGATAGAAGCTATTGAAAAGCTCCCATTCCCAAGGGATCTCAAAGGTATAAGAAGTTTTCTTGGGCATGCAGGTTTTTACCGTAGGTTTATTAAAGATTTCTCCAAAATATCAAAACCCTAACCAATCTTTTGCAAAAGGATGTTCCTTTCTCTTTTAATGATGATTGCATTGAGTCCTTTAATATTTTGAAGAATGCTTTAATAAGTGCTCCTATTATTCAACCTCCTGATTGGAATTGCCTTTTGAAATTATGTGTGATGCTAGTGATTATGCAGTTGGGGCTGTTTTGGGCCAACGTGTTGATAAGAAACTGAATGTCATTTATTATGCTAGTAGAACACTTGATGCTGCTCAAAGGAATTATGCCACAACTGAAAAAGAATTTTTAGCAGTGCTATTTGCTTGTGACAAGTTTAGACCTTATATTACTGATTCGAAAGTCACATTGCATACTGATCATTCTGCCATTAAATACTTAATGCATAAGAAAGATGCTAAGCCTAGATTAATAAGATGGGTACTTCTATTGCAAGAATTTGATTTACACATTGTTGATAGGAAAGGGGAAGATAATCAAGTAGCTGATCATCTTTCTAGAATGGAAAATATACCTGATGATCCTATTCCTATTAATGATAGCTTTGTTAATGAACAACTTGCAATTGTTAATGTTTCTAGTGCTAAAGTTGCATCTCCATGGTTTGCCAATTATGCAAATTTTATTGTTGGTAAAGTTTTACCTCCACACTTCACTACTCAACAAAGAAAGAAATTCTTTTATGATCTTAGACATTATTTTTGGGATGATCCTTTCCTTTATAAGAAGAGTGTGGATGGTATTATTAGACGTTGTGTACCTGAGTATGAACAACAGGCTATTATAAGAGATTGTCATGACAGTCCCTATGGAGGACATCATGCAGGAGATCGTACAGGTGCAAAGGTATTACAGTCTGGTTTTTATTGGCCTACTTTATTTAAGGATTGTGCTGAATATGTTAAATCTTGTGATAAATGTCAAAGAGTAGGAAATATTGGTAGGAGAAATGAAATGCCTATGAACTATTCCTTACCACTTGAACCATTTGATGTGTGGGGTTTTGACTTTATGGGACCTTTCCCCGAATCAAAGACAAAGCATACTCATATTTTGGTTGCAGTGGATTATGTTACAAAGTGGGTGGAAGCAATTCCAACCAAAAGTGCAGATCATGCCACGGCAATGAAGATGCTTCAGGACATCATTTTCCCCAGGTTTGGTGTTCCTAGGTTTTTAATTACTGATGGTGGTTCTCATTTCTTACATGGTATTCTTAGGAAAACTTTGGCAAAATATGATGTTAACCATAGAATTGCATCACCTTATCATCCCCAAACTAGTGGACAAGTTGAATTAAGTAATAGGGAAATTAAACTCATTTTGGAAAAGACAGTGAATAAGTCTAGGTCTGATTGGCCACTTAAAATTAACGATGCATTATGGGCTTATAGAACTGCTTTTAAAAATCCTATGGGAATGTCTCCTTATAAAATGGTTTATGGAAAAGCTTGTCATTTACCTGTTGAATTAGAACATAAAGCTAGATGGGCTATTAAACAATTGAACTTTGATTTTAAAACTGCTGGAGAGAAGAGAATTCTTGATTTAAACCTACTAGATGAATGGAGAAATGAAGCTTATGAAAGTGCCAGGATGTTTAAAGAAAAAGTTAAGATTTGGCATGACAAGAAAATTAAAAAGAAAGAATTCAAAGTAGGTGATCAAGTGCTATTATACAACTCTCGTTTCAAGTTTTCTGCAGGTAAGTTAGCTTCAAAGTGGCAGGGACCATTAGTGATACAGGAAGTATACCGTTCAGGAGCTATCCGTCTTCATGGTGATATGAAAGGTAAACCTCATGTGGTTAATGGACAACGCCTTAAACATTATATTGCAGGAAAAAGCTTCATTGGAAAGGTGGAGGAATTCATTTTACAGACACCGGAGGAGGTAATTGCAAAGAAGTTTGCAGTTTCAGAAATCCAAAATCAATAAAAGGTAACTTTTACTCTGGAAAGTTTCTCGGAATTGCGTAATATTTTACGGACATCATTTTTTATGGAAATTAACGTGTGGGACAAGAAAACTGGACGTGACGGAGCTTCGAGAAGGAAAAGAGGGGGTCCCACGCGGCCAGATTCCCTGACCGCGTGGGCCCACTCCTTTTGCCCCTCGGAGTCCCGATTCGTCCGTTTTCGACTCCGACTCTTCGTCTTGCCTAAAAACCGTCAATATATACCCCGTTTCGTCAATCTAATCTCGTACCGAGAGCTTTCGAGCGTTCTTTGCTTTTGCTGTTTCTGTCTGTCAGGTTTTAGCCATGTCTAGCTCCGGATCCGATCATGAGGGGGAGAGCTTCCCCAAGGGAGGTGTTGTGAACCGCTACCTCAACTCCGTGATGGCACCAATGAAGACCTTGTCCTTCAAGGAGGGCGCGATGCTCATAGAGGAGGTGAAGGCTCCCAAGATCATTGGCACGGTGGAGGAGAGGCTGGAGGACCTGGAACAGAAGATCTTCAGGTATAATACTGTTGTTGAACGCAGCCTTGATGCTCATCACTTCATGAACCTGGAGCTGGAGAAGAAGGTTGAAGAGTACAAGGAGAGGCTGGAGGACTTGGAGAAGAGGTATCTACATGTCACATCTGAGTTGGACAAGCATCAAGCTCTACTGTGGGATGTGGAAAATCAAAACTGTGAGTATGAAGAGCGCTTCAAGAAGATTGCAGCAGCTGCTACCCTCAGGTATAATGATCCACCTAACTCCTTCTACAATGGGAGGCCTTTCCCATGGAAGAGGGCTGAATGGGAGGAAGAATATGAGAAAGAAGAGGCTGCAGCAGAGAAAGCACTGGCAGAACGTCAAGCTTGGGGGAGTTCCACCTAGTTTTATCTTTACTAGTTTATCATATCTATCTAGTCATGGTGTGTTTTGCTTTTATCATTTAGTTATCAATCTCTTTTAGGCTTGTGTGAGCTCATGGAGCATTATCATGTATCCCTATCTTATGGTTTATCAATGAATATTAAAGTATGGTGTCATCCATGATTCTCTTGTTTGGAGATTTATGGGTAACACTCATGCAAATGAGCGTGGTTTATTTTAGAGGTTTCAGTCACATCTTGCCTTGAATTTAATTAACTTGAGTATGTTGGACAATTGTAGAATCTAGCTCAATATAAATAAGAAAAGAGTGAGTCATTATGACTTGAGAATTAATAAGTTTAAGGTTGAGATATAGTCTTGTAGCATAAAAGTTGGGAATAGTTAATGAAAAGGATATGAAACACTCTTGTTAGAATCTAGTATCTTTTGAGCAAATTAATGATCATGGATGTGTCAATACTTATGCTCTTGTAAAGTGTATGAAAGGAAGGCACCCGAGGATTCGGTTAGCCATGGAAAGTGTGAGATAAAGGTTGTTTGAGCATAAGAACTTGATTGAAACATCCATGACTAAAGTTTGCACTAGTTACTAGTGAAGCAAGGGTGCAAATAATTTTATATCTGTCTTTTCATTTGTCTTCTTTAACTTGTTATCCAATGAGAGTTTATCTTGTCTTTAAACTTCAGTAAAGTATTAAACATTATGATGCTAGCCATAAGAGCAAAAGCATGTTAAAAATAGTGTGATTCAATTGTCCAACAAACAATGGTTATTTGCTTTCAAAGTGTAAGGGGTGATTGCTAGAGCTTCTACTTATGCTGCCCTTATGAGTATGAGTTTTAATTCATAATCTTACATTGCAATTGAATATGATGATGATACAATGCTCGTATTTATTTATCAACCATAAGTCCATTGATGCATGTAATGATCTATGTCCTTACTTACTTAAGTCCATTTATATCATCATCTATACCACCATATTAGGATGTTATTTGCATTATTATGTCATTGTTTTTTACATGTTTTAGATGATTTAGGGGACTTTCCTACAAAGTCCCTATTTTTAGTATTTAATTTCTGGGAGGCAGAAAACCTCCTTTTTCATGTTTTATTGTTTCAGGAGTTACGAAGGCCCAATTAATAAAAGGAAAATTGCATAGCTGGTTTTTCTTCGGGAGAACACCAGAGGGAAGAAGAAGCAAGCAAGGAAGGCCACGAGGCCCAAAATGGGTGGGCCCACGCGGCCAGATTCCCTGACCGCGTGGGACCCACCAAATGGCGCCTCGGGCACTTCCTTGCCTGGGGCTTTTTAACGAGGTCTCCGTCTCGCCCGAAAAGTAACGCCCTAATTTTTATGAGATTATCTGAGGTCGCGGCGGCAGCGAAACTCCTGATTCCCTCCGAGGGGGATCAGATCCTGCTGCTCCGGAGCTCCGGAGAAGGGGGAAATCACCGTCATCATCATCACCTCTCCTCCTTGGCGTGGGAGGAGGCCTCTACATCAGCACCATCACCAAGACCAGCACCATCTCCATCATCATCTCCGTGATCCACTCCGTTCCCCTCGTAGTTTGAGAGTTGCTATACCATAGATACCTGAATCGTGCTCCTATTCATGTTTGTGATTGAGTACTTGTCATTATTTGTTGGTGGAGTTATAGTTTCAGATTGTGTTGTACCATCTATGCCACTGATCATCACCATGTTTGCACGTTGTGAGTAGTTCCCGTATGTTCCTGAGGGCATAGGATGAATTGGCAATGATTTATATATGACATGTGTTGGTATTTTGTCTAGTGTTTATCTTTTTGTGTGATTCTATGATGGTGTTGTGCGAACATCGACTGCACAACACTTCACCTTTATAGGCTCATAGGAGAACACCGTAGTGTAATGGCGTGAGGGAGACTTGGGAGGACACGAAAGTCTGAGACCGAATCATTAAGTTACTTTACGGGGTATTAGTATCGGGGACCTAGAGCGTAATGCTATGCTGGGATTTTATATCTTAATAATTCTTGTGCTGTCATTTAATTGGCCACATGATCCATCATAAGGGGTTTAGTCTATTTATTTAGCTGTACCTAATAATAGCTCCGTCCGAAGAAGATTAAAACTAGACAAGATATTCAACGTGTTGTTTAATAAATCTATATGCCTAGCAATATCCATGCGGCCGCCCTCGGGAACGTTTTCCACATATAAGTTACACATCACTTGATCTTGTCCTCTTACACATAGAGGATTGGGCTTTCTCTCTCTTTGAGAGCTTTTACTTGTTACCATTTACCTGCTGCATTGTCACTGTCTTGCAATTATACAATCGAAAATACCAAAAACACTTGCATCTTTTATTGTCTATTTATCATTTTTAATAACCAATACCTTCAGCTCCTCGTGGGTTCGACAACCTTTTCTATTCGAAAGGTACTACAATTGATCTCCTGCACTTGGGAGTCATCAGCGGTCTAAACGAGAAAATAGTTGCTAACCTTTTAGGACACTTCGAAACAAAGAGGAGGAAGCTTAAGTGTGGCTCGGCCACCTCATATCATGTTTGTCTTGTGTGAACTCAAGTGGCATCGCTTTAACAGGCATTTCACCGAACACCTCTAGTGCATATGAAGAAAAAAAAACTAGCACAAACCTACACCACCTCCCACCAGGAAAAAAACAAGAGAGAGGGGAGAGGGGCTGCCATATATATAGGGTCAGACCATTAGTCCTGGTTTGAGATACAAATCGGGACTAAAGGGGGGCACCAGGCCGCAGCAGGCCGCAGACCCCTTTAGTCCCGGTTTGTATCTCAAACCGGGACTATTGGGCCCTAACGAGCCGGGACTATTGGGTGCCGCACCCTTCGGCATTTTCGGGGCGACGTGTCCGGACCATTAGTCGCGGCCCAGGCCGCGGCCGGGACTAATGGCCCGGACGAAAGGCCTGTTTTCTACTAGTGTGTTTGAATACATTGGTTTGCCTTTGTCACTGTCCTTCCGCACACTCGAGATTACATTCATGGACTAGCCTGCTATTGAATATAGTGTTTATTTTAGTGTAGCAACAAAAAACTATCTAAATTTCTTGAATTGAACATCTTAACCGAGATGGGGATCTTGATGGGAACTCTCTCTCTAGGAATGTTCTTTTTGCTACTAGAATGCAATATGTATAAAATATTGCTTAGTTTGGACTTTTGGTTTAGATGGCTAGTGCATCAATTCTATATGGTATCAGAGCCAAGAGATCTCGAGTTCGAGACCATGCTCACGCAGTATAAAAAAAGTAAAAAGATCCCGTGACCTGCACCGATCCACGGTAAGGACTAAAATAGCCTAAACGTGAGGGGAGTGTTGAATATAAATATATTGCCTAACCCCTTTCCACCAGTTTGGACTTTTATTTTAGATGGCTAGTGCAGCAATTCTATAGTAATAAAAATTTGCGGCCTGCACCGATCCCACACTAAGGATTAAAATAGGCTAGACGCCAGGGGGAGTGTTGAATATAAATATATTGTCTAGCCCCTTCCCATCAGTTCAGACTTTTCATTTAGATGGCTAGTGCAGCAATTCTATAGTACTAAAAATCCAACTTCCGTTGACCTGAAAACATGGCAGGGTTGGCTTGCACCATTGGGTACAATGTACAAACTATTTTGTTTCTCACACCAATAATTCTTTGGCTAATTCTCTATGGGGAATTTATCTATCTTTGTGCATAGTCAGACCAATTTTAATGAATTGTAGATTATGTGAAGCTAACCAGGTATATGATTATGAGAACCTGCATCGAGCCTTGGTTATTTTTAGGGGTCCATATTGACATGTCCGTAGGAGAAAGCATAAATTGTTTCATCCGCATGCCACAATAGGGGTATCAGACTAGACATAATGGGGAGTATCATATATTGGTATCATGCATATAATACTTGTGTATGATACTACCCCTATATGCATGGTATCATATAGTAATATCATAACCACACCTTATTTATTGGTTTGTCGAATCTCAATGCAAATATGTGTACAAGATTTTTACTTGCTATTAAAATATCTTGTTTTACATGATATGATACCGTAACATAGGTACTAGATACCACTATCATCTCTTTTCTCATTAATTGTTCTGCCACGTTAGATTTTTGTCAACATGACATGCATGATACTACCTATGATATTCCCACTATGGCTAGTGTTATATATGTGCTATGCACCTATGTGCTACACACATATGCGGCTATGCCTGATCATTTATATATGTTGTTTTCCATTTATGCACTGGTTAATTAATTCTAAATCGAGTTTTGCTTTGCTTTTCTTCAAATGGTTTGTGCTACCATTAACATTATTGGGGGTTCCGGTTTGCAACGCGGCCGTTGTGCACCCGGGAGCATGTGCTCCCGGTTTTTTCGAAAAAATATATATAATTGAAAACTTGTCAAAATATTCCGAAAAAAATCATGCACGTACCGCGATGTCGTTTCGTCGCCAAATTTGACACGATGGTGCGTGACATGCTCAGGTACGTGCATGATTTTTTTCGGAATATTTTGACAAGTTTTCAATTTTCTATATTTTTTCGAAAAAACCAGGAGCACATGCTCCCGGGTGCACTTTGGAGTTTCCGGTTTGAGCCAACGCTATGTCTGTCTCGCGCGGCTCCTACCTAGTTTTTTTTTATTCGCCACTGGCAATGTAGGACATGTTCGTGCGGTCGTGCTTTTGGTGTGCACAAATATATGGTTTTGCTTGCCCTTTTTTCTTCCTTTTTGTCGAAAGAAAGCTTGATTTGGACCATGTCTTACATCCAAATAGTCTACGCTTTGATTTGGACCATGTCTTACATCCAAATAGTAAAGAAGTATCCGAAACGAAAGATGCCGTTTCAAGACTGGAGCTCCCGCGACCCCGCCGCCCCGCGCCGGCGCCTGCCGCCCCGGCCACGGATGCCCCACGCTCCTATGCAGCTGCGGCCGCGCAGCGCCGCCCGCCGCCGCCACCTTCCCATATCCCAGATGGGTTCGTTCCCCAGGTAATCAACAGCTCTCTCACCATGTCTGCAGATCTGGATCGGACCCCGCCGGCTCCGCCGCGGCTGGGCTCGGACGGCAACTCGGAGGTGGTCCCGGAGACGCCGCCTGAGCTATTGCGACCTGGGAACCAGCTGGTGCCAACTGCGCATGCCGCTGCTGCTGCTGACCGTTCAAGATCGGGCAGATCCAATGCCATTAATGCGCCTGCAGCTGCTTCGTCTTCAATGCAGCAGAGAGAAGGGCTCGAGAAGGCAGAGCAAGGACGATGGGAGGTCGTGCAGTCCCGTCACCCGCGCCGCACGGCTTTCCCTCCGCCGCGGCCAGCCCTCAATGCTGCATGTCGCCCTCCGCCACCTGCTTGGCTTTATGGCCGGTGCTTCCACTGCCTCTACAAAGGACGCCCAGGGCATCGTGCTTCTCAGTGCAGAGATCCAGTCAAGTGTCGCCGCTGCTTCAGATCAGGCCACCGCTCCCGCTTCTGTGCGCACCCGCTCGAGCCGCCTCCAAGCCCCGACAGCGCCACTCCGGGTCCCCGCGTGTGGCACCCAGCTGCACGGCTGCCTCCGCCTCCTCCTCCGCCAGCCGAGCCTCGACGCCAAGCCCCTGCTCGTCCCCGCTCGCCTCCTGCCGCCCCTCGCGTCGCCCGGGCCAACGCGGCGGCTGGCATGGCGACTGGTGTGGGCGCTGGCAGGCCCGACGAGGACTTCGTCATCATCCACTCCACGCCGGAGATGGGGGCGGAGGCTACTCCGCTGCTCACTTGCGGTGCCTACACCTAGTTTGATCGCCCGCCGGCGCGTGACGAGATGGAGGCCCTGCTCAGGGCGCTGGCGACCACGTTCAGCGCCTTGCCGGACGACATCACCATCACGGAGCACTACCCCGAGCCGTTCTTCGTGCGGTTCACCCATCCGCACCACCGCGACGCGGCTGTGGCGCGCCACGACTTCCCCTTCGGCACGCTCCGAGTCCAGGTGCAGCCATGGAGGCTTGAAGACAATGCCGAGCAGATCAACCTCAAGCAACACGTGCGGCTCTGCGTCGAGAACGTCCCACTGTATGCCTGGAACGATTTCGTGGCGCAGCAAGCGATCGGGAGGGCCTGCTCGCTGGACTACATCGAGCCAAAATGCAAGAGCAAGGAGTACACGAAGGCTCTCTGTCTCTGGGCTTGGACAGAGAACCCTTCCTTCGGCCAGCGTGTTGGCTGGGTCACGCTTCCTGGCCCCAATGCCGCTCCGGGTGCTCGTGTGCGTGGTCGTCGTGGGCTGCAGCGCAGGTGTATCATACACCTCGACATCGTGGAGGACCAGTCTGGTCCGGACGACGCGCCGCTGCCTCCTCCTTCCAGGTTCACTTGGCGCTTCGGCCACCTCGACGGCAACCGCTCCACCAGGGACAAGGCGGAGCGCATCAACGACGGCGGCAACGCGCGGCGGGACCGTGGACGTGACAGGGACGACGGCGAGGACCGTGATGGACGCGGCCGCAACAACAACGCCAGAGGCTGGGGTGCTGCCATCCGTCGAAGCCTCTCTCGCTCTGGTCGTGCCCGTGACGACGAGCGGGAGCGGGACAGGGTGCGTGAGCGCTCGGGCACCAGAGGAGGCATCCGAGATGGTGGGCGGCAGCGCGCGCCCGCTCCCCAGGTCGGTGAGCCGGTCGTGCCCCTTGTGGCCGTGGCTCCTTTGCTGCGTCCTCGTGGGAGGCCGTGGGCTCGTTCCGCGTCTCCTGCCGGCATCAGGCGTCGCTCCAGGGTGGCTCTCACGCCGCCGGCATCCCCCGACCCGGTCTCGCCTTGCTCGGTGTTCCCTGCTTCGCATTCTTTCGACGCCGACCCGACTCCCTTCTTCCTCCTCTCTGGTGGCAGTCTGGCCGCGCAGGCGTGGCTCGAGTTCTCGCAGCATTCGGTGCACAGCGCGAGGACGAGGCGCCTGGTGGAGTTCCTTGCTCCGGACTCGCTCACTCCACCGCGCCCTCCGGGATTCAGCGGCTCGCCTCAGCGGGCCTCCATCGTCGACGTCGACGACCGCAACTCTGCTTCTAGCCAGGCCGGGGCAACTTCTGGGACGCTCGCCGCGCTCTTCACGGCAAGCTCTGACCACATCCTGTCCCCGCCCCTGTCAACGCCGCCACGGAGGCCGGCAAACAGGCGGAAGACTCTGGCCGGGGTGGCGGTCGAGCGCTCTGTCCAGTTCTCGCTGCGCCGCACCAGCACACGCATCAAGGAGAAGCGCAAGTCCAAGCCAGTGGCAAAGGCGGCCGAGGTGGTTGTGTGCCGTGGACTCGGCATCGTACAAGATGGAGAGGAGGTGACAGAGCACGCCATGGAGAAGTTTGCTAGGTGCTTCGATGGCGAGGTGTCGGGCACGGGGATGTCTGCCCTGCGTGTGCTCTTCAAGGTGGATGCGCCTCAAGATGAGGCTCTGGAGGAGGCCCTGCTTGGCCATGGCGGTGCTGCTGGCCTCGACCTGGAGGACCTGGATGGTGATGCTGCTGCTACTGATGTCTAGTTCACTGTTGATCAAGGTTCTGTTGGGTCCTTGTAGTTTCATTATGTTAGTGTCCCAGATGTGTTTTGGCTGCTTGGTTCGGGCTGTGGGCTGTGGCGCCACTTGGGTTCACTGGAGCCTGTTCCAGTACCCGTGTTTGCATGTTTGCTGTGGCTGTCTTGCTGCTGATGTTGTGGTCTCTGCTAGAAGGTGCCTGTACCTGATGCAGAGAGAGGGTTCGATCGCTTCTGTGTTGTGCTGTTTGTGTTTGTGCTGTAGCATCGTTCTGTTTGTCAAGTCCAGTTTGTCTTCCTTGCTTGCTTTGTTGTTGGGTTCCCCTGGTGAACAATGGTAGAACAACTCCCTAATATTTTGGATTGGAATGTTCGGGGCCTAAACGACACAGATAGGCAAGATGCCGTTCATGAGACTGTAGCTTCGTCCATATGCCAAATTGTTTGCCTTCAAGAGACAAAGCTTGGGCCTTTGTCACCTTTTGACGCTTGCTACATCAGAGGAAACCGTCTAAAAAGCTTTGCCGAGAAACCCGCGACGGGTACAAGAGGGGGGATTCTTATTCTTTGGGATGATTCCGTGGTGCAACTATCCAAGGTTGTCACTACCGAGTTTACTCTTTCGGCCTTGGTTCATATCATCAATGTGGAAGAAGAAGGAGATTTCATGATCACCGTTGTCTATGGACCTACGGCGTCTAACCGTAAGGATGATTTCTTTGCCGAGCTTACCAACCTCAAGCCCCCAAGTGGAGTTCGTTGGTTGGTCCTTGGGGATTTCAACAAAATTAGGCGTGCCCAAGACAAGAATAACCGCAATATCAACCGAAGTCGCATCATCCGCTTCCGCAATGCCCTCCAAACTTGTGAACTCAAGGAAGTGCACCTCCATAACCGTCGCTTTACTTGGAGCAATGAGCGGGCAAACCCTACACTCTCGAAGCTTGATGCCTTCTTTTGCAACTCCGAGTGGGATGTTCATTTTGACACTCATGTCCTCCATGCCTTGTCCTCCTCCCTATCGGATCATTGTCCTCTTTTGCTTGCCGACGACCGGGGACCCCGTAGACCTCGCTCCTTCAAGTTTGAGAATTTTTGGGTGCGTCTTCCCGGATTTGCTGAGGTGGTGCAAAATGCGTGGAATGAAACCTCCTCCCACATGGAACCTTGTCACATCCTATACCACAAATTGCGCACCACGGGCATGAGATTGGCAAGGTGGAGCCGTGGCCTCTTTGCTAACTCCAAGGTTATGGTTCATGCGGCTCTCCTTGTCATTCTTCAATTCGACTTGGCCCAAGAGAATAGGGTGCTCTCGGCAAGTGAGAGAGATCTTCGAGCTAGACTTAAAAGGAAAGTTGTTGCTTTGGCCGTGGTGGAGAGAGCAAGAAAGAAGCAAAGCGCACGGATTGCAAATATCAAGGAAGGGGATGCCAACACAAAAAAATTCCACATGAGGGTTAATTCAAGAAGAAGGAAAAATCACATACACCGTCTCAAGTTCAATAATGGTTGGGTTACCGACCATGTTGCCAAGCAAGGCTTAGTACATGATCACTTCAACTCCATCTTGGGGCATGGACAACCTAGGACTCAAGACTTTAATTGGGAAGGGTTACATTTTGAGGAACAAAATTTGCAAAGCCTTGGGGATCCCTTCACCGAGGAGGAAGTTAAGAATGCTATCAATCAAATGCCTAATGACAAGGCTCCCGGCCCCGATGGTTTCACGGGGGCCTTTTTCAAGAAATGTTGGGAAATTATCAAAGTTGATGTGATGCGGGTGATCAACCTCTTTGGCAACCTCCACACCGAGAACTTTCATTGGCTCAACTCCGCCAACATTGCCTTGCTCCCAAAGAAGGATGGTGCGGAGGAGGTCACCGACTTTAGGCCTATTAGCCTCATTCATGCCATTGCCAAGATTATCTCCAAGATGCTTGCTCTCCGTCTTGGGCCGCTCATGAACGATCTAGTTTCCAATGCCCAAAGTGCTTTCATCAAGAAAAGGAGTATCCACGACAACTTCCTCTATGTCAAGAACCTTGCTCGACATTTCCACAAGGGAAAAACACCGGCACTTCTCTTCAAACTTGACATCCGCAAGGCTTTTGATTCGGTGTGTTGGGAATTAATTTTGGATCTCCTTCAACGCCGTGGGTTCCCTCCTCGTTTCCGGAATTGGATTGCCGCCTTGCTGTCAACCGCATCCTCCCGTGTGCTCCTCAATGGCGTGGCCGGGCCTCCCATCATGCATGGCCGCGGCCTACGGCAAGGAGACCCGTTGTCCCCCCTACTCTTTGTTTTGGCAATTGACCCTCTCACTCAAATTTTGGAGATTGCAACAAGAGAAGGCCTCCTCCACAAGCTTCGTGGGAGAGGCACCATTTTGAGAACTTCCTTTTATGCGGATGATGCGGCGGTCTTTGTGGCACCTATCAAGGAGGACATTGGAAACTTTGCGTCCATCCTCCATGGCTTTGGAGAGGTTACCGGTCTATGCACAAATTTTGACAAAAGCTCTGTGGTGCCTATTAGATGCGGGGCAATCAACCTTGAAGACATCCTTGAGGGTATTCCGGCAACAAGGACCAACTTTGCTTTGCGTTATCTTGGGCTTCCGCTCTCCGTTTGGCGTCTAAAAAGGGTGGATTTCCTCCACCTAGAGGACAAGTGTGCGGCTAAATTGCCCACTTGGAATGGGAGGTACATTGCCACGGCCGGTAGAGCGGCTCTTGTCACATCGGTCATTGCGTCCCAAGCCATCTACTACTTGACGCCTCTCATCATTCCGCCGGGTACTATGGCTTTTCTCAACAAGATTCAACGCGCGTTCCTTTGGTCGGCCAAAGACAAGACCACCGGCGCCAAATGCAAGGTCAATTGGGAGTTGGTTTGCCGCCCTAAGGAGCTTGGTGGACTTGGTATTCTTCACTTGGGTAAATTTGCGACCGCTTTGCGCTTGAGGTGGCCATGGCTAGAATGGAAAGACCCCGGCAAAATTTGGGTGGGTTTTGGCAACCCTTGCACAAACGAGGACATGGACATTTTCTACTCCGCAACAACGATTTCCATTGGAGATGGGCTAAAGACCCCGTTTTGGCATGCACCATGGCTTGAGGGGAGAAAACCAAAACACATCGCCCCTCTAATTTTTGAGTGTTCTACCATGAAGAACTACACGGTGGGCAAGGCCATGCTTGGGGCGGCTTGGGTGGCCAAGGTGCGCCTCGACGAGAACTTCACCACCGCGCATTTCTCGCAATTTGTGGACCTTTGGAGCCTCACCAGAAACGTCCACCTAAACCACAATGTGAGTGATACGATCCGTTGGAAGCTTACGGAGAATGGTGAGTACACGGCAAAATCGGCTTACAAGATGCAATTCATGGGTACCATTTCCTCCTCCATGAAGAACTCGGTTTGGAGGCCTTGGGCGCCGCCTAAGACGAAGTTCTTTGCTTGGCTTGCAAATCAAAATAGAGTTTGGACGGCCGACCATCTTGCTAGAAGAGGATGGCCAAATTGCGGGCTTTGCCCTTTTTGCAAGCAAACTACGGAGTCTCTTGTTCACCTTCTTGTGCATTGTCGCTTCACGAGAAGAATTTGGGACCTTGCAAAGGATTGGCTCGGCTTCCCCAACATCAACACCGGTGGGTGGCTTAACCTCAACTTCAACGAGTGGTGGCTTTTGATGACCAACCTTCCCCCTAACCGCAAGGCCGTCGCTTCCCTCACCTTGCTTGTCACTTGGGAAGTTTGGAATGAGCGCAACGATCGGGTGTTCAAAAATAAGAGTGCGCCGCCTCTAGTTGTCTTAGGCAGAGTTAAAAATGAGGCCCGCTTGTGGGTTCTTGCGGGTGCGAAATGTTTGGGCAACTTGATGCCGCGAGAGTAATTGTGTTGTAATATTTCGGTGACTAAAAACTTGCATTCTTGCAATCTTCTCCCTTAATTAATATACGGGGCAAAGCTTTTGCCCCTCGTTTCAAAAAACATCCAAATAGTCTACGGCAAGTAGAGCAAACCGCATTGATATGAAAACATAATTAGCGAGCCGTAATTCGATCAGCAGGCCAACTACCCAGCCCGGAGGTGGATGAGCATTGACCTGGTAGCAACATGACTAGCTTACAATACTTTAACACCACAATCAAATAAATACCATTCCACGAAGCTACCGCGTGCGCGCGCACCAACCGGCCGCTTGCTTGTATATATAGAGTCCGGCACGGCAGCAAAATCACAGAACAGAAAGCCCCTCATTAGGATCAACAGACAACGGTACCTAACTATCTCCTCTGTTCCGTTGCCCCTCCAGTTTCAACGCAATGGAAGCTGCCATGAGAATCGCTCTCCTTGCCGTGGCGGCGATGGCCGTCCTCAGCACCGCGTCGGCGGTGACCTACAACGTCGGCGGGCCGAGCGGTGCGTGGGACCTGAGTACTGACTACAACACCTGGGTGTCCGACAAGAAGTTCCTCACCGGTGACAGCATCGTCTTCAAGTACAGCGCAGCACAGCACGACGTGCTCGAGGTCAGCAAGGCCGACTATGACTCCTGCACCACCACCGGCGCCATCACCACCTCCAAAACCGGCGACGACACCGTCCTCCTATCCGCCGCCGGTACCCGCTACTTCATCTGCGGTGTAGGGAGCCACTGTAACAACGGCATGAAGGTCACGATCGACGTTGGGTCAGGCTCCTCCCCATCGCCGCCCGCACCAGCCAGCGGTCCCAGCGCGAGCAACTCTCCCCCGCCGCCGCCAGCGTCCTCTGCCGCTACCTCGGTCGGCGCCACAGCAGGACTTGGCCTTGTCGTCCTGCTGGCCGGTCTCATGGCTTGAATGCATATGTTTGCTGCTGGCGGCACATATGAGTTGGAATGTAAGACACAAAGCAAGATTTTGAGTTGCAATTTTATGTTGCATTTTTCATTTGCAAAAATGTTGGTCCCAACAGTAACCATGTATTTTTATTTGTCTTGCAATGTCGTTGGTCCACTTATGGATAAAATAGTATTTTTATGTATATCTGTTCCATGAGTGGCGATCATACGCGTTAGGTTGATTGCATTTACTTATTTGAGTCTTCTGTAAGTTGTTGGTCATACATATATATAAGTATAAATGGAGGGTGGGCGAAATGTCATCACATATTCCAACTTTATAAGTACGGAAGATGGTGACCTAAAACTTATTGATCTTGGATGGATTAATTAATACAGATTTGCTAGTTCTCAGTCGACAGAGAACTAATTAATTCTCAGTCGACGTGGTGGCCGTTCGTTTTTAGACTACCCACAATGGGGTATCATAGGTGGTATCATGCATTTCATGCATGCAAAAATCTGACGTGACAGTGTAATTAATGATGAGAGAGTAGATAGTGGTATCATAAGTAGATACCGTAACATAACATATTCCAATGCAAAATGAGTCTACAAAGTTAATAAATGCAATACTACATGATACTACAATTATGTTACTACCCACTATGGAGTTAGTAACATAAAGTAGTATCATGTGCATGATATCATTATATGATACTTCCCACTGTGAGCAGTCTTATGCCAAGATATGTGTGCTTAATTACGCGTGACAGTTGAGTTATGCCTGTATTGGTACGAGTCTACCGGTGGGCTTCTTTGTTTTTGTCTGGCCCATTAGGTCCTGCAGGCGTGCATGGTTTTTCATCGTACTGGCCCATTAATTCTATCTTAACACGCACAGACGAATCCCCAAGCAAAAGATGAAGAAAAACGGCTTTTATAAAAAAATGAAGAAAAAGGTAGCACAAGGACAAATAATTTGAAGAATTACTAGGGAAAATACGCGGGCTCTTTAAGCGTGTCAACACATTTTTTTACTTTTTTTTGTAGCTTGTGCTCATATTGTTGTTCACAATTGATTATGGGTTTTCTTCATTTTTGAACCGTTTTCATTGTTTGCTGTTTCTTTTAATTTATTTTTGTGTTCTTTTTTAATCATTTTTTGTTTCTCTAACTCATTCAGTTTTTGCTAACTATCAGTCGACCGAGATTTAAGTTAGAGCTTGGTTAACTCGTAAACTTTTTCTAGTTGCAAGTGGGTATCAACTGACAGTTTCTAGTTGCAAGTTGGTTGCAACTTATTATTTTCTAGTTGCAAGTAGGTTGTAACTGAGAATTTTCTGTTACAAGTCGGTTACACATGAATTTTTCTAGTCGTATTTGGGTTGCAATTAAGATTTTCTAGTTACAGGTCGCTTGGAACTGAGTTTTTTTTCAGTTGCAAGTGAGTTTCATATGAGATTTTCTAGTTGCAAGTGGGTTGCTACGAACTTTTTTTCCAGTTGCAAGTAGGATGCAACTGAGATTTTCCAGTTGCAAATCGGTTACAATTGACTTTTTTTCCAGTTGCAAATGAGTTGTAATTGTTTTTTTTTCCATTTGTAAGTAGGATGCAACTGAGATTTTTCAGTTGCAAGCCGGCTGCAATTGACTTTTTTCCAGTTGCAAGTGGGTTGCAACTAATGTTTTCTAGTTAAACGTATTTTGCAATTGAGTTTTTTGTTCAGTTGTAAGTGGGTTCAACTGAGTTTTTTTTAGTTGCAACTAGGGAACAACTTAGATTTATCCGGTTGCAAGTCGGTTGCAAGAGGGTTGCATCTGAGATCGACGGCGTGATTCGTGAGTTATTATATTCAATCCAGTGGTCTTATTTTTTTATCTAAAAAGAAATCCATTGTAGCCTTTCTTTTACGTGGAAATTCATTGCAGCTATAGCGTCCGTGAAGAAAAGAAGAGGAAAATGCTACAGCATGGACTGCTAGTCCAGGTTTATGTAATCTGGCAGCATCCGGCCTAATAGCAAGCGTGGCCCACAAAATAATTGCACGTAGGCAGCTCTACTTTGGCTGTTACGAACAAAATCAATCCTACGATGCAATCGACTGAGATTCTATTAAATCTCAGTCGACTGAGGATTAGAGAGTCCCATATTTCTATAGTTATAGCAGTAGTCTTACTATTAACAACTATACAATTATTCCCTGCGAAAATAAATAACATTGTTGGTTATGCTTTTACAACAAAGACCTTTACATGCATGTCGTTTGCACCATATGGAAAGGGAAAAGCAATGAAAATTTACATATATGTCAGTATTATACTCGATGGCAAATGGTAAATGAAAAGTAAATAAGATCTAGCTAGCACCTCTTTCTATTGAGTCTACTTTTTTTTTGAATTTTGGTTTTTTTTCCATTAATCAGCAACAGACAAAGCAGTTTTACAATCATTCTGAATCATATCCACCACCTCTTTCTATTGATTCTACTTTGGTAAAATGACATTCTTCGCCAGCTACACCTCCTCTGCTAAAGCTCCTTTAACTCTACCATCACTACTCTAAAATCCACAATTTATTCTAAATTCAAGTTCTTCTCTCCATAGGCTTTAAACCCTCAAGATTCCGAAACAAAGGATGCCATTTTCGTCCAATGGAAGGAATGATCCCCTTTTGGCCCCTTTTGAGATAGCCTTATGTTTACTTATATTCTTGTGTGCTTAATTAGGGTCTATGGCTGTGATGTGAAAGGAGAATGCTGGCTAATGTATACAGCCTTGTGTTTGAGCTGGACACGTTTCTAGTCCTGATAGGTCGAGAGATCTTATTGTTACATGTATTGGACTTGAAAGTGATGGAATATATTTGTCAAAAAGTGTGATGATATCCACGTGGCCTCCACCGTATTGTTTTAGGGTCATGAACTCTATTCTTAGTATCTTTTTGTTCTTGTTTTTAAGGCAATCTATTTTGCTATTAATGAATTCCCATATTACTTTAATAGCAAAGCACGAGCACTCTCAGCTTGTAGCAATGAATTAAGCAAGCATTGCCATTGCCACCTAACACATCTGTTGTACAAAAATTATTTTTTCTGTGTGCAGCAAAGGTATGAACCATTTACTTTGGTATATCAATTAAAACCTAACAAACTCTTATCGTGTTATGCGCACGGAATATATAAATAAAATTTGAACTAGCAATATTGAAGGTGGACCAACCGAGACTTGAGGATCTAAATATCTTGGCACGTCGCATGTTTTTTTGCCCAAATAACTACATTTATTTTATTAATGGGCTAAGGATTTGATTTCTCGATAGCTAGGACCTAGGATGGCTTCATAATATAGGCAGTTTGAGAGAAAGCCACATATTTTTAAGATTACATTCTAGTATTTGATTGTGCTAAAGGTGAGCAATAATCCACACACACAAACACATAGCATATTTTTCGTTACTTAGGATTGCATTATGTATAACGTCTGCTACAAAGACAAATTCCAAAATCTGTTTTCAATGCAGCAAACAAAACTTCAAAATTATTGCAAACTTCATATAGAAACAAAATATTTTAGTTAATGTAAGTGCCCATGATACCGGATCTATAAAGCTTGCAATTAGAGTAGTAGCATCTGATGGTAAGTACATAACACCCATGATCACATTAGCCTCTTGACAATGACAAGATCATGCATTTATATGACATGCCTTTAATTAGTACTACCCAAGTACGTAGTAACTAGGTTTACTAATTAATTGTGTGCCGAAATGTCCCCCACTTGTCGAGAACGACAATGCCATCTGAAAAGTTGATGTTTCTCTTATGCTGGTTAAGTGGGCCTGAGCTTTCTCTGAGCAGCCTTAATTAGGAGTTTGTTAGCCTCAATCGATTAAGCTAATGCTTCAAGTAGATTCCAGGAGAGTTCTTCTACTCCCTTGATTGATTAATGGCCATGATTTGGATCTGCTGAGTCAGCTAATGACAACACTAGTACTAGAGTAAGCATTCTTGTATCATGTGGATGTCATTTCAGGTGTTGCTGTGGATGTTTACGTTGATTTTGTGTTTTTTTTCTATGCTCGTTTTGATTTAGTCATTTAGAAAATAAACAAGATGGCGTTTGATGACCTAATGGATTGTCTAGGCATTAATTTTTGGTGATTTCTGTAGTCGGTGGCACTTATGCCCTTTGACCTGGTGTCGTGGTGGTGTCAGGGCAGATGCCATATGATGGCTTAAGTTGGGGGCTCGCTAGGACGTTGGGGGATCCGGTGAGGGTGTGCGCGCTCAAGAAGCACGCATGAAGAACAACCAAGAACTCACAAGACCAAGAACTCACAAGAACAAGCAAGAACAAACCAAACCAAGAACAACCAAAGCACACCAAGATGTACCCTGCTTCGGGGCCCTCTTGAGGAGGTAACACCCCTACTGCAGCACTAGCCTACTCTCTTATATCTCAAAGGGAACAAGTACAAGGTGCTCCTCGAGCTGTATGAAGCAACAATGGTGAGAGCTCTAAGAGGAAGATGGAACAGGGGGGAAATGAGGCCTCTCCTTCGTCGTCCCTCGCACTGGAGGATGTAGTGGTCTACTTATACACTAACCGGTTTACCTTTTTGCCCCTGGCCGGAGATGATAATGGCATTGCCAAGAGGAAAAGGACAAGCCTCTGCCCCTGTCAATCCAACGGCCGGACTGTCAGGCCTATCTTGCCCCTTCGGGCAATGGCAGCTGTAGCCCACCGGGTCTAGGTCACATCCTCTTTCCCGAATTGGCCGAGTCAGCTCCTAGGTTGCTGCGCTCCCAGGAATCCCGTGGCTTGACCTGGCTGTCAAGTCCTAGCAGGCCTATCTTGCCTCTTCAGGCAATGGCAGGCGTAGCCCCCGGGTCTAGGCCATAGCCCCTTTCCCGAATTGGCCGAGTCAGCTCCTAGGTTGCTGCGCTCCCAGGAATCCCGTGTCTTCTGAGCCTCGGGCAGGAGGCCTGCAGGACCCGTGAACTTTACTGACATTACTCGGCCCCTGTGCATTATCCGACATTGCTGGTAAGCCGGGTTCTTCCAGGCAACCCGGCTAGCTGAGCCGGATCTCTTCCAGGCAACCCGGCTAGTTGAGCCGGATCTCTTCCTAGGCAACCCGGCTAGTCGAGCCGGGTCTCTTCCTCTGATCCGGCTAGACTTTGCCTGATGCCTCTTGGTCTCTTCCTGTCTTTAAACATGGTCCGGTCCGAGTGATCCGGTTTGTGAGACCCGGATTGACTTTCCATTCCACCTCTTTGCCCTACCCGGGGGCAACTCCCCGACAGTAGTCCCCGAAGCTGGTGCGGTCCTACAGCCTCGGATGAAGGGCCGTAGCAGGTTAAAAACCAACGCCTTTAACCGAATTCCATATCACCCAATCTGTCTCAGGATTTCCTGGGACACTTGGCAGGGAATCTCTGCACAAAGCCTCATAATCCGGGTCTCTGATTTGACATGTCACTGACAACATATTATCCGGATCCATCAGGTACTTGAGTGTTTTTGACTAAATGACCCGCCTCCTCGGTTTCTGTGCTGACCGGCACACTTGATCCGCACCACCGCTTCCAATTCTATGATCCACCGTGTGCTTGAAATACACGGCCACAGCTACGACCGCAAAGTTTTGGTTCACACCTGATCCAGCCACACCCCGGAAATCGTGCGGTAGTGCGCCCGTTACCATCTAGGGGCTATAAATAGGGGTGCGGGGTTCCTCTTCTTCCCCGCACCTCCCACTTCGAGAACTCCAACCGCGCCGTCGACGCCGCCGCGATCTCGCCCTTGCGACCTTGCCGCGCCGGAGACCTCGACAACATCGGAGAAAAATCGCCGGAGCCGCGCACCGCGCCGCACGCCGCCGTTTCTCCACCGCGCTTCTTCTTCGCCGCACCACAACCGTGAGTTCCTCTTCTTCCGGCCATGGCGACCTCGAGCGAGTTCTTCTTTCGCCGTGAACTTGCACTGGCTCTCCCTAGATTCACTAGCAAATGAGTCCATTGCCTCGCCTTAGTGCATTGCCTAGATCTCCTTTCTAGGTTTTGCGCTAGATTGCCCCAGATCGGCTTGCCACTTCATGAACAGTTCCATCTTATTTTTACTCGGGATTTCATCTCTTTTTTACTGCTGCGGTAGATCTTTCGTAACCCTAGATCCTTACAAAAAGGTGTTTTTAGTTACTAGCCGAATCACTTCTCCGCAGTAATCGGGCAACTCTATCCGGGATATCCTTTACCGAATCCCTTAACAGCTGATTCGGTTATACCTTATCCGACTTGTTCTAGACTTGATATTCCACATCTTCTAACTCGGCTATCTCCGATTTCTTGCAGGACTGATTCGGATATGCCGAAGTTGCCCCCCGGCAGTTGGGAGGGTTCCGACGTTACAAATGACGACTTGGAATGGCTGCTGAGTACCCGGCGTATAACATCTAAAGTTATATGCCGAAAACCGGGGAAGGAACTCCAACCGGTCACCCAACCGGGTGAACGCGTTGTGTTTCTAGCGCATTTCGAACGTGGATTCGGACTTCCAGCGAGTGACTTCTTCCGGAGATTCCTAGATTTCTTCGGCCTGCAGCCTCACCACCTTCCGGCTAACTCCTTTGTCTCCTTGTCGGCTTTTACCTCCTTTATGGAGGGATATCTCGGTCTCTGGCCGACTATCGAAACCTGGGCGAAGTACTTCCACCTCCGGAAACATACTATCCCGGGTAGTGACCCGAAGGTGATGACCGCCTGTGGTGCGTCCAGCATTACCCCGAGGACGGGCTCCATCTTTCCCCGGATTACTGGCCTGGACACTTGCAAGAAATGGCAAAGGTCCTTCTTCTACGTGAAGAGCGTTGAAGGCCATGATGCTCTCAACTTGCCCGAGTTCAGGATCGAGCCCCCCACCGCGAACTGAACTTCAGATATGATCCGGCTGACGCTCTCGCGGAGCTTCAAATCGTACACCAAACTCTAGAGGATTTTCTGAGAAGGGCCTGCTCTCGGACGATCTCCTCCGAGCCTTCGTCTCTCGCCGTGTCAGTCCTTTACAACAACGTCAGCACAAGATTTGCCATATGAGCGGTCTGCTAGATCCTACCCGGATCAGCAAACATGACCTCACCAGAGCTTCCGTCAGGAGACGGGTAAACGCTATTGCCTTCACCGAGATGTCGGATAAGTGGAAATGGGGCGTGGAGCCGTTCCACCGAGACGCACTTCCACCTCAGGTTAGTTCATCATCCCCGGATTAACCCATACTCCACCAAAATGCCATTGGACTAATCCGGATCTGCCTTGATTCTACTGCAGCTGTTCGACCGCCAGATCACCGAAGATGGAGATCTTTCCACCAAGGTGTGGGCACGGGACCGCAGCCCGCTGCGCGAAGGCGAAGAGGATGCGGATACGGACGATTATTTGCCGATTCCGCGCGCCAAGCCTATCCGCAAGGGTAAGCAACCGTCTATTTACAACCTTTCCGAGGATGAAGATGATGATTGCTGGATCCTGGATCCTATTGATCCCATTCCGATTTCATGGTCACCACCTTGTGTTCCAGCCAAACCGGATGCTCAAGGGACATCTCGGAAACACCCTGACGCGTCCGGATCAGATGCCCCTCCAGCCAAGAGAATGAAGAAAACTGTCTCCAAACCGAATCGGCTGAAGGCCATGCCTACTACCAAGGGGTAATGCCAATTTTATTTGCTTTCTTCTTTTATTACCCGAGTCATCTTTATCCGAGTTAACTGTTTTATTTTACTCTATGCAG
Source organism: Poa pratensis (assembly GCA_947311845.1). Lineage (NCBI taxonomy): Eukaryota > Viridiplantae > Streptophyta > Magnoliopsida > Poales > Poaceae > Poa > Poa pratensis. The sequence continues at coordinate 28,026,548 of CAMZMU010000043.1, forward strand.
TGACGTCCTTGTCACCGAACAAACCCATTCATCCATCCTTTCTCCCATTCCTCCACTGGATACGGCCATGGAGCACCAGTCTCCTAAAAAGGCTGCCACCTCTCCCGCGCGTGCCACAACTGCCAAAACTCCCCCGCCGGATCTCGTCCCAGAGTCGGTTATTGACCTGGAGAGTGAGGAAATCTCGGGTTCGACCCGAGATTCAACTTGGCCACGTCCTCTGAAGGAGTTGGAGAAGGAGAAAGCCAAGACTTCGGCTAAGACATTGACTAAGCCGGATCCTCTCCCTACCGCCAAGGCTCTGAATCAAGAGCAGCAGAAGAAGAAGAAACTGCAGCAGCAGCAACCTCTCGAGAAGCAGCAGAAACAGAAACAGGAAGCATCTAAACCACCCCAGCAAGCGTCACAGAACCAACCTAAGCAGTCAGACCCTGCCAAGACCTCGAGCGCATCACCTCTGCCTAAGCCGACTCCGGTTTCTTTGGCACAACTCCAACAACCTCGGATAAGCAGATGGTCGCTAGTAAACCGGCTTCCGCCGCTCCATCAGTGACTCGGGTGCATGATCAGCTCTCTGAGGCGATTACTCGTGCCCGACTTAGCGGCCAGGTCTTGCCGAATCTCCGCACTCCGGGCGGCGACAAACTCGGCTCCGCAGAGGAATTTGTTAAGGCTTGGAACGCTGCGGACCTTGCCGAAGGCTCTTCTACAACAGCATCGCCACATCCGGCTGGGCCTAGCCGGATGTTTCAATCTCTACACTCTGTGCAGGCCTCGGTTACTGAAGCTAACCGGGTCTTCGAGGTAACAAAGCCGAATCTCGCTTTTAATTCACCATGATCACTCTATACTATCCCCAGTCCCCGAGATTCGGGTCGAATGACTGATACTCCTCGGAGTAAGAAAGTCATCCGGCTTGAATCTCTAACATTTGATCATAGACTTTGTGCTAGCCAAACAAAAAATCGTGGGACTTCCAGTCCCCGAGTCTCTTTTCAAATTGATTCGGTCAACTTTCTTTTTTATTAATCTCGGGCCTCCAGTCCCCGAGATTCGTTTTGGCTTCACGCTGTTAGTCTCGGGTGCCAGTCCCCGAGACTCTTTTTACGCCATTAACTCCTCTTCTTTCAGGAAACCACAACTGCTCGCAGCCGGATCTTTAAACAGCTAGTCCTGCAGCACCAGGCCCTCCAAGCTTCCTTTGATGCGCAAAGTGAGGAGATGAAAAAGAAAGATCAGGAGCACAAGCGCGCTTTATCGGAGGAGAAGTCAGAAGTGACCGGCTCCTGCGGGAGCTTGACCGAGTTGGAAAAGTGAAGGACAAGCTCAAAAAGACCGGGATACGCTGCAGAGGGAGAAAGACTCGATCCAGAAGGAGCGAGATACTTTCAAAGCCGGGATTGAGAAGCGGGCTGAATTGGACAAGAAAATCCAAACGCACGTTGCAGCCGCTGAGGCCGAAGCTCAAGCGGCGAAAGATGATCTGGCTGCTCACCAGGCGATCAGCGCGAAATGGCTTGCTGATCTCGCTATCCTCAATGAAGACATGGATCGTAAGCTTGCCGAATCCCTTCTTTCCCTTCTGCTCTTATCCGCCTCATAATTTTTATTCCTTCTCGTCTAACTCAGTGTTAGCTCATCTATATGTAGGAGAGTTTACCAGCATCCGGTTTCAAGCCGCCAAAGCTGTGAGAGATGCCCGAGCTGAGAGGGCTAAGATTGCTGGGGCCCTCTGCCAGAGACGTGGGATATTGAAGACCACATTACTGCACTGAAAGCTCGGATTGCTCCTTTAAAGGAGTCCCACACTGCTCTGTTCAATGCTAGTCTCAAAGCCCACCAAGTTCTGTTTCCTGAAGTTCGGCAAGCCCAGTCAGCGGACGAGCTAATCAAAGACCTGGATCGGCAGAGACCCGGCTAAGGCAGTGGAGATCTTCGTCCGCCCGCGCTGGTGCTGACGCAGGTTTGCTATTCATCATGTCTTGGTATGAGCTCATTGATCTTGCCAAGTACGCTCCCTTCGCCAGGGTTCTTCATGGGCTTCAGATCCAGACCGGATCAAGATCCGTGAGGAAGCTGCTAACTTTATGGCCGAATTCGCCAACACCAAGCATCTTGATCTGCAAGCTCCGATCTACTCGGATGGGGAAGATTCTGAAGAGGAGGAATCAGATGATGCCTCACTTGACGACTACGCCGAGTCTGAGGCCGACTCTGGTGATTCGGCTGACTTCGCCGAACAACCTGCAGCTTGCGACTCGGCCAAGACCTCCAAGATGCCAGCCAGTGATTCGGCTGACACTGCCGAACAAGCTGTAATCCAAACTTCCAAGACGTCATCCACTGATTCGGCTAAGGCCACAGAGCAAATCACCGCCAAGACGTCAGTTGATCCGGATGTTTCCGAATCTGCCAAGCCCTCAAGCTCTCCGTCCAAAGTCATTCCTGCAAGTGAGGACCCTATCTCAACCGAGGTTCCTCCATCATCCGAGTCCATCCCTGCAACCGAGACGCCTGCAGCCTAGGCTTCGTCCTGATTTATCTTAATGAAAAAACGTTAAATCCCCGGTATGCCGGGAGCAGATGTAATATACAATTTTAAGTTCCTTCGAGACTATTTCTATTTTGCTTAACTGATCCGGACCAGGTTTATGTTGGATCATTTTAAACCGAGTCCCCGAGTGTGTTTTCTTGTTTACTATTTTTACCGGATCTTTGCTCTTGTCTACCTTTTAGGTGTTTGACAGTCGAGTCACAAGATAGGAAACATAGCATACAATACTTGAACATTCGAGTTTTGGTTTAGAATCATCTAACATAAACAAGAAAGAAATAACAGGGGTTAGTAAACGACATGTGCCGAATCGGTTTCGGACCGAGTCCCCGAGTCCATTTTCATGTTTCCCATATTCTCCACCTCTGCTCTTGACTACCATTTTGGTGTTTGTCAGTCGAGTCACGAGATCAACAACACAGCATACATTACTTGAATTTTTGGGACGAAGTTCAAAACAATTCGACACATGAACGGTATGGACAAAACAGTAGTAAAAAACACATGCATAAGAACAAGGCAGTCCCCGAGTCCAGACTCGGATTGCCGAAATTTCATTCATGATAAACTGAGATACATACATTGCACCCTTAAGAGTAAAAGGGTCGAAGCAGAGCTACATTCCAGGGTCGCTTGGTTTCCTCTCCGGGTCTGTCCAGGCCATCCTTCCTTTGTTCCTGTGCATCTACAAGGTAGTACGAGTCATTGTGCATAGCCTTGCTCACAATGAATGGTCCCTCCCATGGAGGTGATAACTTATGTCGACCCTTGCTGCGCTGCACCAGCCTTAGTACTAGATCTCCTTCATGAAATACACGAGGGCTGATCTTCCGACTATGATAACGTCGGAGACCCTGCTGATATACTGCTGTCCGAGACAGGGCCAATTCCCTTGCTTCCTCTAGCAGATCCACTGCATCTTCCCGAGCCTCTTTTGCCTCGGTTTCCGTATACATTGTCACCCTTGGTGCATCATATTCTATGTCAGTGGGTAGCACTGCTTCTGCCCCATATACCAGAAAAAATGGCGTATAGCCAGTTGACCTATTCGGCGTGGTCCTTAGACCCCATAGTACTGATGGTATTTCATCTATCCAGCACCCCGGAGTCTTTACCAGGGGTTCTATTAACCGGGCTTTTATCCCAGCTAATACCAACGCATTTGATCTTTCCACCTGTCCATTGGACTCTGGGTGTGCCACTGAGGCTATATCTAACCGGATCCCCTTATTCATGCAGAATCGGGCAAACTCTCCCACAGCAAAGTTCGTGCCATTATCCGAGATGATGCTGTGGGGGTAACCGTATCTCAAAATGATTTCTTTCAGGAAAGTTACAGCCGAATGACCATCCACTTTCCGGATCGGTTTTACCTCTATCCACTTGGTGAACTTATCTACCATCACCAGCATATGTGTCATGTTGCCCCTAGCCGGCTTGAATTCTCCCACCATATCCAAACACCATACAGCAAACGGCCAAGTGATAGGTATTGTTTTGAGCGCCGATGCGGGTAGGTGTGTCTGCTTGGCAAACCTTTGGCATCCTTCACATTTCGGACTATGTCCTCTGCATCTGCATGAGCAGTGGGCCAGTAAAACCCATGCCGAACACTTAGCCACCAGGGCTCTTGTACTGCAATGATGCCCACATTCTCCTTGATGTATCTCCAGGAGCATCTCCTTGCCCTCGGCTGGCTCCACACAACGTTGTAGCACCTCGGTTGCACTCCTTTTGTATAACTCCTTATTTATGATGGTGTAACCCTTGGATCTCCTCTGCACTCGCCTAGCTTCGGTTTCATCATTTGGTAAACTCCCCTCCGACATGAACTTCATGATTTCTTCAGCCCATTCCGGTACTGGATGTAAAGGGAATAATGTTCATCTATTTCCACTGGTTCGGCCGCCATTATCTCTTCTATCAGCCTTTGTCCATTCCCTAAGATTCGGTTAGCACCATCTTCTCTCTTCCCCTTTTTCCTAAGATTAGAGTAGCATTACCCGAGTCTCGGTTCGCAGTCCCCGAGTCTCGCCATGCAGTCCCCGGGTCCTCCCAAATGTACCCGACATCAACATTCATAGGAACAGCTTCAGATTCTTGCTTCGGGATAAAAATCGACTCGGAATCAGGTGAAGGTTTGATTGAAGGGATCCTTAGGTGATTCAAGGATATCCCGGGTGGGATTGCATCCCTAGACGACCCGAGTTTTGACAAGATATCAGCAGCTTCGTTCTCCAGCCGAGGTATGTGCTTGTACTCGCAACCTTCAAAAAACCCTGAAATTTTCTGGACATGAAATCGATATAGTGCCATATTGGCATCCAGGGCATCCCAATTTCCAGAAGACTGCTGCACCACTAAATCTGAATCACCAAAACATTCTATCCGGCGGATGCCGATGTCCTTAGCCACATTAAGCCCATGGATCAGTGCCTCATATTCGGCCACATTGTTTGATGCTGAAAAATGAATCTGCAATACATATCGCAACTGATCTTGCTTTGGTGATGTGAGTACTATCCCAGCACCCAGTCCGATTTTGGTTTTGGAGCCATCAAAGTGCAACTTCCAGTAATTGTAATCCGGCTTGGGTGGTTCATATTGCATCTCTGCCCAGTCACAAAGGAAATCCGGTAAAGCTTGAGACTTGATAGCATCTCTTCTCTCATAATGCGGGGTGTAAGGAGACACTTCTATTGCCCATTTGGCAACTCGGCCAGTCGCATCTTTGCACCCAATGATCTCCGAGATTGGAGCTTCGCATACAACGGTGATCGGATGCTCCTGGAAGTAATGTTTCAACTTCTTGGCCGCCAGGTATACACCATATGTCATTTTTTGGTAGTGAGGATAATTTTGCTTTGAGGTTGAGATCACCTCGCTTAAATAGTACACCGGTCTTTGCACGGATCTACCCTCCTCATCTCGCTCTACCACTATAACCACACTTACGACTCGGTTAGTGGCCGCAATGTAAAGTAACATTGGTTCATTCGGCAAAGGTGACGCCAGAATTGGTGCAGTGGACAACATCTTTTTTAATTCATTGAAAGCCGAATCTGCTTGCGGGGTCCACGTGAACCCGGTGCTCTTTCTCATCAATTGATATAAGGGCAAGGCTTTTTCTCCTAGCCGACTCACAAATCGACTTAGCGAGGCTAGACACCCGGTAAATTTTTGTACATCTTTTAGACATTTAGGCAATTTCATGTTTTCTATGGCCCGGATCTTAGCCGGATTCACTTCGATACCTCGGCTCGATACAAGGAAACCGAGCAACTTTCCAGCTGGGACCCCAAAGGTGCACTTATCCGGATTCAATTTCAACCGGTACTTTCTCAAGTTTACAAATGTTTCCTCGAGATCCTCGAGGAGAGTACGTTTTTCTTTAGTTTTGATGACAATATCATCGACATACACCTGCACATTTTTGCCCATTTGAGATTGTAAGCACTTCTGCATACATCTCTGATAAGTTGCACCGGCATTTCTCAAACCGAAACACATGACACGATAGCAATACGCCCCATACGGGGTAATAAAAGCAGTCTTTATTTGATCTTTGGGGTTCAGTGGTATCTGGTGAAAACCAGAGTACGCATCAATAAAAGACAACAACTCACACCCAGCAGTAGAATCGATCACTTGATCAATCCGAGGTAAAGGAAACGGATCCTTCGGGCACGCCTTGTTCAGGTTGGTGAAGTCGATGCACATACGCCACACCTTGACCACCGCTGGTTCATCCTTCTTCTTCTCTACCAGAACCGGATTGGATATCCAGTCTGGATGCAACACCTCCATAATGAATCCGGCTGCAAGTAGCTTAGCCAGCTCATCAAGCACCACTTTTCTTCGGTCATCTGAAAGACGACGAGTCGGTTGCCTCACCGGCTTCACCTCCGGCCGGACAAATAAAGAGTGCTCTGCCAACTCCCTCGGAACACCAGGCAGGTCCTTAGCCGACCATGCGAAGATATCCCGATTCTCACGGAGGAAGTGACAGAGCGCGCTTTCCTATTTCTCGCCCAACCCGGCACCAATGATGGCCATGCGCTCCGGATCTCCGGGTCAATGGGGATCTTCTTTGTCTCCTTGGGCACCTCAAATGTTGCACCTGCATCCGGATTGGTCATGGCCAGCACACCGAGCTGAGCTGACTTTGCCATTGCCACTACTTCATGCATCTTGCTCTTCTCCGCCTGGATCACCAACGACTCGGCTAAGGTGGAACCAACCGTGGCACACTGTATGGCCTTCTTGTAATCTCCCACAACGGTGATGATACCATTTGGGCCAGGCATCTTCATCTTGAGGTAGGCAACATGAGTGGATATCATGAACTTGGCTAATGCCGGCCTGCCGAGCAGAGCATGGTATGGGCTCTCCAAGTCTACCACCTCGAATTCGAGACTCTCCAGTCTGTGATTGTCCTTGGTACCAAACAGCACATCCACCCAGATCTTTCCCATTGGGGAACAAGACACCCCGGGTACTATACCATGGAAGGTGCAACTGCTCTGCTGCAGCTGATTCGGCGAATAACCCAACTTGACCATTGTGTCCCGATACATGATGTTTATAGCACTGCCATTGTCAACCAAGACTCGAGTGAATTTCACATTAATCTTTGGTCCAACCAAAGTCGGATCCACCACCAGTGCGTAGTTTCCTGGGCTGGGCATAACCCTGGGATTATCAGCCCTACTCCAAGTGATCTCCTGCTCGGACCAGTTCAGGTATTTTGGTACTGCTGGTGTGACTGCATTCACCTCCTTCGCCCTTCGTAGCTGACTTTTTTGTCAGTTGGCTCGGTCACAAAAACCACATAGCTTTGATGAGCTTCCTTGTAATCATTTCCGGGGTATCCACCTTGCCGACTTGGACCTGCATTGTTGTTGCCTCCCATATTTACCAGGTTAACCGGCTTTGTGGCTGCCGGCCTTGGAGCTCCTTCGTTCACCGGGGTTGCATTGGCTCCGGATAAAGGCGTATTTGGCCTGAAATTCGGTCTAGGAGCACCTCTCTGAGGTGGCCCTCTCTGACCTTCCGCCTGGATGCGATGATGCCAGCTACAATTCCGAGTTGAATGATTGGCCGGCTTGCGTGGGTCTGTTGTGTGATAACGGCAAGGCCCATCTATCATTGCCTCAAAAGTTAAAGGTGGACTCGGTCCATCCCACACTTTCTTTGGCCAAGCACCTTGATTCGGCCTCCAAGCTGGACCCTCATTTTTTGGTCTCTGGCTATCAGGATGATCCATATTTACTGCAGCAACCTGGTCTGAGCCGTATCTGTAATCCGGATCTCTCCTTTTATAACCGAATTCATGTCGGTCACTGGGCCTCAATGGTCCTGTTCGGTTGTTGACCGGTTGCCTCCTGCTAGTTCCCACCGCATCCAACGCTGGCTGCGTCGGATCGCCAAGAGCATATGTATCTGCTATCCGGATCATTTCAGCCAGTGTCTTTGGCATATCTCTCTGGAGCTTCTGCCAGAGCGGGGTGCCATGTCGGCAACCCTGCGCAAACCAAGAAATGGCCTGCTCCTCCACAACACCTTCACAAGAATTGCGAATGTTGCTCCACCGAGTCAAAAATTCTCGGTCTGTCTCCCGCTCTTCCTGCCTGCACGCAGACAAGAGCTGAGGTCGGTTTGGCCTCTTGTACGTGCTGGAGAAATTGCTGTAAAAAGCCTGTTCCAATCCATCCAAGAATTGATACTGCCCTCTGGCAAATTGTTCAGCCAAATCCGGGCTGGCCCTTCCAACATATGCGGGAGATACCGGACCGCCCATCGGCGATTGCCCCCCGCAATGTGCACCGAGGATACATAGTCTATCAGCCAATCCTGTGGCTTGGTGCTGCCGTTATACGGCTTTGTGATTCGGCCAAGCTGAAACAATGGCACATTTGGCTCGTTCATTATCCGAGGCCCAAAGCAAGGAGGACCTGGTGGGCCTTGCTCTTCCAGCCTCTCGGACTGATAAATCCTATCCAACCTGAGACGCTGATCATCCGGAGCCAATGTCCGAGGTCCCAGCCTGGACGCAAGTGCATTATCATACGTTTGGTATCCGGCTCGCGCCATAGCCGAATTACCATCATCATAGTGGTAGCCCGCCTGGCCCCACCTTGTTGCTGCGCTTGCACCATCACTTGCTGCTCCTGCCGGGGTTGATTCTGCCCAGGAGGACGAGGTGGTTGACCTCGGCCAGCCGAATTGCCCCTTCCGGCTCCCGGATTGCCTTGACCGCCATTGTTTCTGCTCTGGCCACCTCTTCCTTGTGCCGCTAGCTGCTTGCCGCATACTCGGCATCATAGGCCTGCAGCTGCTTGCTCTTGCCCGAATTCACGCTCTGAGCCCGGTCAACTCCGACATGTGGAGATGACGCTTGCCCCTTGGATCTCTGGCTAACAGCCTTAGCCGACACTACCACTCGAGAACCACCAGCGTCCGGATTAGCTTTCCGAAAAGCCTCATTCTGCCGGTTACACACATCAACCAGCTCATTGACTCTTTCTGCCTGCTTGCGCCAAGCATCCCCGGTTAAAGTGGTTAACTCGGCTCGCGCTGCCGCTGCAGCCCTAAGATTCTTGGCCGGGGAGCTATACACCGGCTTGCCTGTACCCGATCTATGACTAGTAGCCTTACTCGAGCTCGATCTTGCGGCTCTAGCTAACTCGTCATTGAGGTCCTTACCCCTGTTGCGCAAGTCAACTCTCTTGCGTGGGTGAGGCGCTACTGGAGTGAAACCATCGGTGATACCATTGGCAGCATTGTACTCTCTCATGTCTCTATCAAATGCTTGCCTAGACTCTACCACCAACCGGGCTTCTCTTTGCAACCTCAGGCGCTCTGCCTCTAACTGAGCTATAGTAAGCTCTACATTTGCCCCGGGCGCCACTGGCCGAGCCAACTTTTCGAGGACATCCTCTAAGGGAGCCTCCATACTTGACATGCCAAGTGGGCCAACCGGATCTGGTTTCTCCTTTGGGAATTTCGCCGTCCGAGTCGGCTTGTCAACCGGATCGGTTGGTGTGATCAGCTCCTCGGGTATGCTGTTGCCGGCATCTCCTTTGCCAGCTCCAGCACTTGCTCCGGTCATCATCACTTCCACGCTACTCCCGGGGCGAGCGCTACGCCGTCCGAGAGCTGCGCGGTGAGAAGGAGGATCCTCGGCCACGAGCACCTGCGCCGGGTACTCGCGGACAAGCTCGGTGGTGACGTAGGTGAGGAAGCTGCCGAACTGGATGAAGTGTCCATCCACAGGGAGTGGTCCTCCCGCGAAGCAGCCGGCGTTGTCGCTGATGAAGGTGAACCCGCCGTAGTTGCAGACGAGCCCTGACCGCACTCGCACGCCGGAGCTGGTGACGGAACCCGTCCGGATGGAAACCCCAACCAACGCCACTGCTTGCCCCACGGTGGGCGCCAACTGTCGTGGTGGTGTCACGGCAGATGCCATAGGATGGCTTAAGTTGGGGGCTCGCTAGGACGTTGGGGGATCCGGGGAGGGTGTGCGCGCTCAAGAAGCACGCATGAAGAACAACCAAGAACTCACAAGAACAAACCAAACCAAGAACAACCAAAGCACACCAAGATGTACCCTGCTTCGGGGCCCTCTTGAGGAGGTAACACCCCTACTGCAGCACTAGCCTACTCTCTTATATCTCAAAGGGAACAAGTACAAAGTGCTCCTCGAGCTGTATGAAGCAACAATGGTGAGAGCTCTAAGAGGAAGATGGAACAGGGGGAAATGAGGCCTCTCCTTCGTCGTCCCTCGCACTGGAGGATGTAGTGGTCTACTTATACACTAACCGGTTTACCTTTTTGCCCCTGGCCGGAGATGATAATGGCATTGCCAAGAGGAAAAGGACAAGCCTCTGCCCCTGTCAATCCAACGGCCGGACTGTCAGGCCTATCTTGCCCCTTCGGGCAATGGCAGCTGTAGCCCACCGGGTCTAGGTCACATCCTCTTTCCCGAATTGGCCGAGTCAGCTCCTAGGTTGCTGCGCTCCCAGGAATCCCGTGGCTTGACCTGGCTGTCAAGTCCTAGCAGGCCTATCTTGCCTCTTCAGGCAATGGCAGGCGTAGCCCACCGGGTCTAGGCCATAGCCCCTTTCCCGAATTGGCCGAGTCAGCTCCTAGGTTGCTGCGCTCCCAGGAATCCCGTGTCTTCTGAGCCTCGGGCAGGAGGCCTGCAGGACCCGTGAACTTTACTGACATTACTCGGCCCCTGTGCATTATCCGACATTACTGGTAAGCCGGGTTCTTCCAGGCAACCCGGCTAGCTGAGCCGGATCTCTTCCAGGCAACCCGGCTAGTTGAGCCGGATCTCTTCCTAGGCAACCCGGCTAGTCGAGCCGGGTCTCTTCCTCTGATCCGGCTAGACTTTGCCTGATGCCTCTTGGTCTCTTCCTGTCTTTAAACATGATCCGGTCCGAGTGATCCGGTTTGTGAGACCCGGATTGACTTTCCATTCACCTCTTTGCCCTACCCGGGGGCAACTCC